>NC_051167.1:203557429-203757429 GCF_013339725.1 Rhipicephalus microplus
TCTCAAATATCATTGAACTATCAAAAATATGTTTGACTCTAGGCAAAATGCTCGAGATGAGTCCGGCAAAAAAGACGATGGGCCATATAAAAAAACAACTTAAGCTACACTGATTTGTAGAACTGTATACCAACTCACTCAGTGGTCGCATTGGTATGGCACACTCATCCCAGTAGAATTGCTGTAGGATTCCCAGTAGGATTTCCCAGCAGGATTACTGGGAAAGCTGCAACTGTTTATAAACTCTTGGCCGGAAGTTGTACCACTGTCATGACGTTGAATAGACCACACGACTTTCTATTTTGCCTTGAGGAGACTGGATGATCGTCCCTTCAGACAGGAAAGGGTCTTGGGTGCATGTTCCAGTAGTGCATCAGCCTAGGAAGCCATACTGCTCCCTCTAATGTTCTTGAGGGCAACATCACTGAGTGACTGCCTGTGAGGTGTGCACTGTGTGTCTTTCTCCCTTTGTCTTTTTGCTCTCTTATTAGGGGCGAAGCTCCTTAGGGCGTGGGCTGTGCGTCCCCTGTAGCCTGTATGTAGCCACCTCTAGTTTAGTTCTTGCAGTGTTCACTAGATGGCGGTACCGTCCCCTGTATGTAGCCACCTCTAGTTTAGTTCTTGCAGTGTTCACTAGATGGCGGTACCATCTCCTGTATGTAGCCACCTCTCGTTTAGTTCTTGTAGTGTTTACTAGATGGTGCTACTTGTAGCTGATGATGAAAAGATGCAAGATGTTATAAACTAGAAAGCGGTACTTGTAGTTGATGAAAGACGCGAGATCCTATAAAATAGGAATGATGTCACATATGGCGCGTGTCATTGCGTTACGAAATTATGAGAACAAATACAAGAATGGACCATTTGTACTACTTGGAGACTTTAACGTGGCTATCATAGACAATAATTGGCTTATCCAACATATGGCTTCTAGATATGCACTCAGACGTATATCGTTTGACCATATTTATTTATTTATTTATTAGAATACCCTAAGGGCCCATAGGGCATTACAGAGGGGGTGGGTACAAAATTTATAACACACAAGAAAAAAAAACAAAATAAAGAAACAAGTGTCAGATGCGCAAATCAAGAAGGCAACATAAGTCAACTAAAAATGTATAAGAATTCAAGCACATACAAGACAAAGATAGATAATGGAAACTGCGTATAGTTACAAGCATTGCTGAGAAATTGCAGTCTTGAATAACAAAGGGTCTGTTATTGTTACAACGGAAGAGGGAAGGTGGTTCCAATCGGTGGCTGTTTTCGGTAAGAAGGCTGCTGAAAAGAATTTGGTGCGGCAAAACGGAATGGCAACCTTATGCTGATGATCAATGCGCGATGAGTGGTATGACGGTTGTGAAATGAGGTCTCGCTTCATTGATGGATTGTGAAAAAATATCTTATGAAAAAAATGCAGTCGCGCCAGTTTCCTCCGGACAGTTAAATTGGGTAGGTCAAGGTTAGATTTCATTTCTGATATGCTAGCAGTACGGGAATAATTAGAACAAATGAACCGAGCGGTTCTGAACAGATTCTAACGCGTTAATTAAATTGTGCTGCACGGGATCCCACATAGCGGACGCGTACTCAAGCTTTGGGCGAATTAGTGATCGGTATAATAGAATTTTGAGGGACAGCGGAGCGCGAGAAAAGTTGCGGCGTAAGTATCCTAGCGTTCGGTTAGCGTTATTACAGATGTAGGTAACATGCGTGTGCCAAGATAGATTGTTGGTAATGTAAACGCCGAGGTACTTATATGAAGAGACATGCTGGAGGGGAACGGCGTTAATTCTGTAGGTACAGGGGGGAGAAATAGATCGCCGGGTTATTGACATGCATTTAGATTTGTTAGAGTTGAGAGTCATAAGCCATTTATTGCACCAGGTTGAGACAGTGTCAAGGTCTGACTGTAGAAATTGGTTATCATATTCATTGTTTATTTCGCGGTAAATTACACAATCATCTGCAAATAACCTTATAGCGGAGTTAATGCATATGAAACCTACCACGATCCAAGGAACATGCATAGACCTAGTATTTGCAAATTGCCCACTGCAACCCATACAGGAACCGCTCTCCCTTCATTTCACAGACCATAAAGCCGTCATAATGAAGGGACATCGCAAGCCATTCATCGTCTAAGAACAAATAAAAGTTGATTTGTGTATATACACACACAGCGTTTCTCACGTCTTTACATGATGATCGACTGGGCGAATTACACGGAAGATTCACAGTTTACCGATGAATCCCTCCGGAGCTTCGCCCATTCATCATCATTCACCCCGTGAATATGCCGTAATTTTTTTCCTTCTCCCGACGTCTAAGGTATGTAGTTAACCCACCTTCCAATATGTCATCTCTAACTCTTGATATATATATATATATATATATATATATATATATATATATATATATATATATTGTAAGAATTTTTTGAACGTCATCCTCATCTGTCAATAACCATCATCAGTCTTCGCCCGTTCCTCTTCATCATCGGCGCCATTTCGCTGTTGCTTGAATAAAGCGTCAGCTGAAACCGTGGTACTTCAAGTGGTGGAAGGTGCTTCCCGATCTCTTCGACCTCTCTCCATCCAAAGCCACCTCCTGGAGCTCCGTTCGGGACGTCGCTTACGCCAACAGAGCACCATGGCGCAAGAGCAAGCCCAACCGAACCACCCGCGGGCTCATCCACCCACCGCCAACCCTAGCCCGGTCAACGACCCCCCGCGGGAGCCTCCAATCTTCTCCGGTCTGCCTGGCGAAGATGTCGAAGACTGGCTCGACAACAATGACCGCGTAGATGTCTACAACAACTGGAACGAGGCATCGAAATTAGCACGCGTCCAGTTTTACGTCTCTCAGGTTGCCAAGACGTGGTTCCTAAATCATGAGGGCGACTTCCGCGATTGGTCTTCCTTCAAAGACCAGCTCCGACGCATTTTCGACACACCGACCGTCCGCTCAGAAGTTGCTCGGAAGAAATTGGCAGAACGTGTTCAACATTGCGGTGAGTCCTACACTTCCTATATTGAGGATGTGTGTGCACTTTGCCACCGTGTCGACGACACCATGCCAGAAGGTGATCGTGTCCGGCATCTTTTGAAGGGTATCGGACCTACCGCTTTGAACGCCCTCGTCGCGCACAACCCTTCGATGGTTTCCGACGTCGTCTCTGTATGCCAGCGGCTTGATACCTTGCAGTCAATCCGCCTGCGACCCGACTTCTCTGAGAACACCCTGGCAAACAGTGGGGAGCTCCGATCCGTCATTCGAACCATAATTCGTGAGGAACTGCAAGCCTACAGTTTACCTCCTTCTCACAACGTTCCCGCTCAACCCGCTACTAGCGATCTGCATGGCATTATTAGGGAAGAAATGTCAGCGTTTCAAAGCACCCACTGTGCTCCACCATGCCCCCAACCCGCTTCGTATGCACAGATCGCTTCAATGCAACCCTCGCCGTCTCAAGTACCACCACCTGTGCCTGATCATGAATATCTCGCACCTCTAGTCGCCCGTTCACCGAACCCTAGCTACCATTCTGCCTGGCGGGCCCCACGGCCTATTTGCTACTACTGCGGAATTCGAGGACACATTTCCCAGGTCTGTCGACGTCGGCAGCAAGATGAACGTCGTGGTTATACCGCGTTTGAACTAGACGACACATGTGCACGAGGTTACTACCGTTATGGCGACAGTCCTGCCAACCACCGATCCCCGTCTCCTATGCGTATTTCCAACACGACCAACAATACACGTGCCTCCCGACCACGCTCCCCTTCGCCACGCCGACGCTCTGTTTCACCCCTTCGACCTGTCTCTCATCTGGCTGCCCAGCGATCGGAAAACTAAACAGTGCAGTTTTTGGAGGGAAAACTGCATCGCGGCAAAATGTCACAAGTCCTCCTGAACGACCATCAAACATGTTATTGTTAACTGTGCAAGGTGTACAGGTGTTGGCTTTGGTAGACACGAAAGCAACTATTTCAGTTATGCGTGCCGACTTGTGTTCTCGATTGCGGAAAGTGAAGAACTTCCTACCTTAGATCATCTTTGATCGGGGCCAATGGAGCAATAATTAGACCATCTGCCCAATCTACAGCGCGTGTCTTCATTGATGGTATTCGTCAACACATCACCTTCGCTGTCTTAATTTCATGTGCTCATGAACTAATTTTAGGTTGGAACTTTCTCTCATCAGCATCTGCATTAATTTCTTGCCGTCCACGTGTAGTCGAGATGACCGAGACCGATCACTGCAGCGAAGGTGTCGACGAGAAATCATTGCGTTTTTTCACAGCTTCCGATACCATACTGCTCCCGGGTCAGGGGCAACTCATCGCCATCACTTCTCCGAATATTGCCAATGGTGACGTCCTTATCACCCCTTCCAGCCACTGTCTAGCTCGCGGCGTTGTAGTCCCCTCCAGCCTGGTGCGGTTCAAAGACAGTGCTGCGATAATCATTGGCCTGGACCCTACCCAGGAGCCTGTCCTCCTACCTCAAGGTTCTGCATTGTCGTGTTATGTGGATACCAAACCAGTATCTTTGGTCTCTCTTGACGCCTTGACAGCTCATCCACAACATGCCCGGTCTGTTACTTCCTCCTCCTTTTCTCCCGGTATAAATCCTGACCTTTCAGTTTCTCAACGTGAGGCGTTGCTAAATTTGCTAACAAAACACCAGGCCTCCTTTGACGCCAAGGCTTCGGCACTAGGACAGACCACAGTTGCGCATCATCGCATCGACACTGGAAGCCAGACTGTTGTACGCCGTCGTCCCTACCGAGTCTTCTTGGCCGAGCGCAAAATCATCGACGAAAACGTGACCGATATGCTAAAAAGAAACATCATACGACCCTCTACCAGTTCTTGGTCATCACCCGTTGTCTTGGTACAAAAGAAGGATAAATCGGTACGTTTTTGTGTTGATTACCACGCGCTCAACAAGAGAACCCGAAAGGATGTATATCCAATGCCCCATATAGATGATGCACTTGACTCATTGCAAGGCGCCCAATACTTCTCCACCCTTGACCTTTGGTCCGGGTATTGGCAAATACCAATGAACGAAGCAGACAAAGAAAAGACCGCCTTTTCTACGCCGGATGGTCTTTACGAGTTTAACGTGATGCCATTCGGCCTATGTAATGCTCCCGCCACATTTGAAAGGATGCTCGACACTGTTCTTCATGGCCTTGAGTGGAAAACTTGTCTATGCTACCTCGATGATATTGTCGTGTTTTCTTCCACTTTTGCTGATCATCTGCAACGCCTAGATCAAGTGCTCACATGTCTCTCTAATGCTGGACTTCAATTAAACACAAAGAAGTGCCATTTCGGCAACACAGCTATAAGAGTTCTAGGACATCTCGTTTTTAAAGATGGCATCCAGCCCAATACGGACAAAATTTCCGCAGTCCTCAACTTTCCGCGACTCTTTCGTTCCAAAGAACTACGCAGTTTCCTTGGACTCGCATCGTACTTTCGCCGCTTCATTCGCAACTTTGCCACTATTGCCGCTCCTCTCCACAAGCTTCTTGCTAGTACCGGTTCCTTCGATTAGAATGATCAATGCGAAGCCTCGTTTCAAGAGCTCAAGCAGGCACTCACATCCCCACCGGTGCTTTGTTATTTCCATGACAAGGCACCTACGATATTACATACTGACGCTAGCGGACAAGGAATCGGCGCCGTACTCCTCCAGCGCGACCATGCCTTTCGCGAGAAAGTTGTCGCGTATGCAAGCCGCACTCTGACCTCTGCAGAGAAGAGGTACTCGATAACCGAACAAGAGTGCTTGGCTGTTGTCTGGTTCATCCAAAAATTTCGTCCGTATCCACATGGTTGACATTTTACTGTTGTGACAGACCACCATGCTCTTTGCTGGTTGTCCACAATCAAAAACTTCTCGGGACGACTTGGCCGCTGGATTCTCCGGTTACAATCGTATGACTTCGACGTCATCTACAAGACTGGAAGACAACACCAAGATGCCGACGCTTTGTCACGATGCCCTTTGCCACAGTCTTCAGCACACGTCACATCCCCTTGTCAAATCGGCTATACGGAGGACGCCTCGTCGATATCATCGATTTCTTCTCTACCTTCATTCACCCGTCCGTCAGTACTTACCACTCACCAGCGAGCCGATTCTTATTGCACTGACATCATCGGTCGGCTTACCGGCGCTTCATCTTCCCCAAATGCCAGACTCCGGAAACTACTTCGACTATTCAAGTTGGAAGACGATGTGCTACATCGATACATTTTCCACCCGGAAGGTCACCGATGGGTTCCCGTCATACCACGCGCACAACGCACTGAAGTTCTGCGCGTTTCCCACGATGACCCGACGTCAGGACACTTGGCTTACTACAAAACATACGAGCGCATCCGCAGTCGATTCTTCTGGCCAGGTCTTTGCACGACGGTAGCTAACTAAATATATTGCCTCGTGCGCACTTTGCCAACACCGCAAGCGGCCCACTACTGCTCCAGTCGGGACCCTACAACCACTTCCTTGTCCATCAGAGCCGTTCTCTGTCGTCGGAATTGACCTCTTCGGGCCCCTTCCAACTACATCAGACGGCAAGAGGTGGATCGTCACCGCGGTTGATCAGTTGACCCGGTACGCTGAGACTGCCTCGATCACTTCAGGAACTGCTTCGGAAGTCGCAACTTTCTTCTTGCATTCTATTTACCTACGTCACGGAGCCCCTCGTGTTCTTTTGAGCGACCGGGGCAAGGCATTTCTTTCAAGCACGCTCAGTGAAGTTCTTCAAGCATCAAAAACAGTTCATAAAACAACATCTAGCTATCACCCGCAAACCAATGGCTTAACAGAAAGATTTCATCGCATGCTGTGTGACATGCTGTCCATGTATATCCGACCGGACAATCGCAATTAAGATGTCATACTTCCGTTTGTCACGTATGCATATAATACGTCAGTTCAACAAACCACAGGCTATTCTCCATTCTTCCTAGTATACGGACGCCAACCGACATCACCACTCGACGTTTCATTCTTTTCTGATCCGTCAACTCTTCACCATTCAATTGCGACCAGTTTCTGTCCCGTGTTGCTCGATGCCGTCGTCTTGCCCGTGTAAACACCGAAGCTAGCCAAGAATATCGCAAGCATCGTTACGATGCCACTCACCGTGTCGTTCTCTACCGCCCTGGCGACGATGTACTTCTGTGGACTCCTGCGCGAACGCCTGGCTTATGCGAGAAGCTTGAGTCACGCTATCTTGGCCCCTACACAGTTATCGAACAGACCTCACCGGTGAACTACCTTGTCACACCTGTTCATGTCCACACTGACCAACGCTGCCGCGGGACAGAGATTGTTCACGTTTCGCGTCTCAAGCACTATCGTATGCGTTCCGCAGCGTAATTCGCGGCCAGGCTGGCCGCTTCCGTTGACGGGGAAAATTAGTGTAAGAATTAATTGGACGTCATCCTCATCTGTCAATAACCATCATCAGTCATCGCCCGTTCCTCTTCATCATCGGCGCCATTTCGCTGTTGCTTGAATGAAGCGTCAGCTGAACCCGTGGTATTTAAATAAATAAATAAGTATATATATATATATATATATATATATATATATATATATATATATATATATCAATTTGTTGTTTTTCTTTTCGAGATATATTGTTAACTTTTTAAGGATGCTTTATTCATTCATGAAGGTGGGCCAGAAAAATCACCACTTTTCACGTTCATCATTGCATATTGAAGCTGAGAAAAGTGGCTTCAGTTTGGTTTGGTCTTATCACGACAAGCGACAAGTGAATGACTAGGAAATTGGGTAGTACCGGCACATAGTTAAAACCGATTTTCGTCGAATGATACAAGAGTGCATAATCTTCATGAAAGACCCAGACAGTCACATAATGTCCTTTTGAATATTACTTATGATCCCGTAACGTTTTCTACATATTTGATCTGCATGCGTCTTGTGTAGCGAGAGGTTCATTGACCGTATTATCAACAATTCACTGCAGCTGGTGGCTGCACCGCGAGCTGAGTCTTTACCAACCAACCAGCGCATTTGACAGTGCAACTCGCGGCGCCATCTGGCATGACCAGAGAGGAAGACGTGGCGAAACCATGTTACAACAGCAAAGGAGGGGTGGGCATTGTATATTATTATACAGAAGAGGTCGATGGATGGGATTTGTGGTAGATATGGAAAGTGAATCCTAAAGACTGAAAGAAACCAGAATTCACGTCGAAGCGAAACTGCGAGTAGGCAGTAAGCTGAGTAGACAGAGTTACAACTAGCCACACCTGTTGGCAAGCGTCACCGTACACTGTACCAAGCTTAACTGTAAGACTAAGCATACCTCTTGCTACGCACTCGCAGGCATAAGTGAGTCAAGCCACAGAATTTTGTTTCTTATCACTCTATGTATCGATCCTCTCCCAACCTTCTCCGCAATATTTATGCTCGTGGCAAGGTTCGCAACGCCATCAGAGTCACACGAACTCATCTGGTTCTCCACTGTCTCCACAATCTGCCCCGTTTCTCTTAATACACCAGCTCCGAGGACTGCGGCATGGCCGCAGCAGTGCAGCGTGCGTGACCACGCATTGCCTAGTGATACAGGAGTCCTTGTGATACAGGAGAAAGGCGTAGTGGACTCTTCTTTATTTTCTGTGTCGATCAGGTTTTGTGGCAGATGGGAGACAGGGCTTGTTGCTGCACTTCTTCTCGGATCAGTTGTGGGCGTACTAAGCGGAGCTGAGGTACTGGGGCCTCAAAAGAGTCGAAGCAAAACATTGTCTGACCATTCTGGTGTAGCACGGAAAGGTGAGCCAATCTCGTGGAGGCACAAAATGCGTGAACACGGGAGCAGATGACATTCGCGCAGCATGCTGCAGGAAGCACACAGTATGCGTGCTTCCTGCCATGATTACAGAGATGGTGGCTCGGAACAGCACCGATCTGTCGAGAGATATTGTTGTGAAGCTAGATAGTTCATTGATTATGAAAAAAACCGATATGGTGCGAGAACTACGTGCACAAAGTGAAGACACGAACTGACAAACACGGGTGCAGTGTCAGTCCTTGTTTTCTGGGCATGCTGGTTGCCTTCACACCATAACACGTTTATAGCCAAGAGTTGTTCGCCAAACAGCTATAGTACAACATGATGATTGTCGCCAGTGACCAGGCGTTGACAGGAATGCACCCCTGGCTTCCCCGTAATGACGGCTGCAAGCCGCTTTAACGTGATCACCATCTGACGTCTCTCGGATCGGAACCCACAGTTCCATGTATCTTAGCTGTTGAAGCAGAGTGTAAGAAATTCAAAACCTTGTCAGGTACGTGTACTACGTAGGAAAAGAGAAGCTGAAAGGATGTGACAAAAACTGCCAGTACAAGTGAATCAAAAGCAGCTGCTGACGAAGTTCCGCTTTACATGAAGTTCCGCTGCAGTAGCATTAACACTGCTGGCCCACGAAAATAAAGCAGAAAGCTTTAAGCTGTTTCTATGCATTTCTTACGAATGAGAGCATCAGACGCAATGCTGCTTCTGCCTATGCCAGTTTTTTAGGGCACTGTTTGGGTTACTTTGCGCGTGTTGCACTTTACTCATTTGACTCAAGGGAAATATTTTATATCCAATCAGACATACATTGCCACAAGTACCTAAGGACCCGTATAATTCTATGTCTGAACCATGTGCTGAGATATTTGATACGAGAAAACAGATAGCAGAGCTATCAGGTATTATACTGCAAACGGACACAACATTGGTTTGCTCCATCTCAGCAGTGTCGGCCTTTGGCTAAAGAATAAAGTTTTTATTACAAGGGTACTCAGCCATTTCTCAGGTTCAAAACAAGAAGTAGAGGGTGCTGTAAGACGGTAATTTCTGTAATATACACGCTGACAGGCTTTCTTTGTATTGAAATTTCAAGGGTAATATATTTTCTGAAAAAACACGTTAGCTGTATAACAATATTAGAAGTCCTCCGAGTTGCCTGCGAGGAAACATATCTGTGCATGTGTTTATAAATCAGATGACTAGACTTTCAGTACAATCTATTCATTGATTGACACAAAATTCTCCTATGAGTAAAATAAATGGTAGCTATATGCACAATCAGTGAAAAAAAGAGGGCTGAGTAGCACGAGAGAGGACTGCGTTTAGAAGATTTAGTGTACGCATTAGGGAGCGGACGGCGCCGCGATGACGGGGGAAGGTCTTCTTGCGTAACCCTTTGGATACCGGGCCCCAGAAGTTACGACCACTGAGGCCAAAAGCACGGCGTTCTCTGTCGGTGTCGCCACGCAAATTCATGACCGTGACTATATTACTGTATTCTTCGTCTCCTGCGTCTCTCATAATCATATAGTGGTTTTGGGACGTTAAACCCCACATATCAATCAATCTTCGTCTCCTATCAGGCACATGCTCACTCAAGGGCAGCGTGCATAAGTCGCACAGCAGCTCTGTTCTGCTCTCATAAGAGTTGGTCCACAGTTTCCCTATCACAGCCTCCGAGTTCCTCAAAGGAGATGAACAAGCAGGCAAAGATATAAGGCCTATTGCGACTGTGGTAATGTCACAAACTACCGAGACTTTACCAGTCACAGGGGCGTTGGAATCAGCGCAGCAAAAGACCGTTTTCATCGCCCGAACATTGTCACTAACCATCACCCCCGTCTTTCATTCGGGCATTCTGCTCATTCGAATGCGGTAGTCATAGTCGAGTGGCACCAACTTCCCCGGTACACCACATCAATTTTATCCAATACAGGAGCGGCGCTGTACATACAACTATTGCGCGAAGGTACCTCAAGCTGATGTTGCCGACGCGTTCACAAATATGACATTAGCAAACTCGCTTTATTCGTGTGGTTAGGCGTACGTTAAAGTACCCCAGGAAAACTAAATCTCCGAATTCCTCCACTATACAGCCGCTTTCTTTTTCATATGCTGGTTTTGGAATGTTAAACACCATTGATTATGGTTCTTTGTTCACGCAGTATAGCTCTGCAGTTGCTGACTTTCGTAAAAAATTCTAGCTCTATGACACTTACGTTTTATCAGTGAATGAAGTAATGACGTCAGCGAAGCCCGCATTTGCTGCCATGCGGTAAACATTTGCGAGCACAAAGGAAAGTCAAACATACAATATCTTCTGTGCGCGCGTGCAAGCAGACGCAGATGTTTCTTATATTCCCAAACAAGTGATCTCTTAAATCTTTCAGGGACAATAGGTTATTGGTCCGTGTGCACGCCCGTAGTGCAAAACACCTGCTGCAGTTTTCTCTGCAAGTTCAGGATGGCTTTTTTTAGTTATGATGACAACATATCTTAGATCTAATTGAACTACTTTAGTTTTAATACTTGGAACTCTGCAACAGACTTGAAGATAATAGATGACGTATATACTCCAAAGGGAATCGTATTTGGGCACCCCTAATACCGAGCAGCAAATCATGCGTGAGAAATACGCCGGAAATGCGTAATCTATGTACAAAAAAGGTATTGAATTCATTTAGATAAATACCATAAAGGTGACAAAAGAACTACTTCGTGAAATTCAAATTAGCATCACTACAAAGTGTATGCTTAAGAAAATTAGGCTGTAAGCATTCCTCAAGCTTTCTTAAAAGTAAAACTTTAAGCGTAATATACTATCTGGAAGAACCACGTTAGATGTATACCAATATAGAGACTCCTCCAAGAGTCTATAACTAGTGTGCTTCAAAAAATATGAAAAAAAAACAGGCGGAATTGTATGCTAAAGCCTCAAATGTCAGAAACACTTTGAAGACAGGTATCACCGAAACCAGTGTTTAGAACCAGTTGCTGCAAACAATAAGCGGCTTATATCGTGTACTGCTCAACGCGAACGCCAAGCGAAACGACAGATAGTCCATGGCAAAGCGCTTCTATTCCTCTGACAGTAGCGTGACACAAATTTCTGTGGACATCACTTGATTCATTTCAGCAATAGTTTTTTCTGCTGTGTGAACAAGAGAAGTAGGGAACCCTAAAGCTTCGGGTTTTGGAGTTGAACGCAATAGCGACATTCTGTTCCTAGTGAGTATTTTGAACACTTAGTGCATAAAACCTCTTATAATTTGCATTGCACCCACTGTATGTGGCCTTACGGGAATGGGCGCAGTAGCGTGTGTGCCTTTTGTAGTGTGGTACCAGCTTTTAACCGTGGAGCCATTAAAATAACACATATTCTAACGCATGTCGGCAATGGACACTTGTACTACGCATTATTACGGCAATATTTCATGTATTCTGGAGCATGTGTACAAGAGGAGTGTGTTCGTGAAGCATGAAAGCTACGTTCACTGTATTTCCAAACACGAATTTTTTTTCGCTATTTTGACAAGCAGTGCCATTGCTGGTGGTAGAGCTTCCGCTTGCCACGCAAAAGGCTTGGGTTTAATCGCCACTCAGACCCAATGAACTCTGGTTCAGTCACCACCCCGCTCTTGGGTTTTTTAGCTTTATGTTATTTGCATAAGACGATTTTTCACTCACAACCAACGATGTCTATGCTGGCCCCAGAATTTCTGTAAAACCAGCTCTTTAACGTTTTTCGAATTCTTAACACCTCAAACAAGTGCTTCGAGGTCGCGTCACTCGCCACACTTTTCGCAAATTTTATTCAGGCAATCACTGTAGTTCTGTTTTTATGAATTGCTTTGACTTGTCTATTTGCCCCTCAATACAGGATTGTCGTGAAGGCTGAAAGAAAAAGTGACGTCATGAAAATGAGTCACCTGAGTACACTTGCTGCACCAATTATTCAATCAATCACGCAGAATTCGCCCACGAGTAGAGTAAATAATACGCAGGTGCACCCATAATAGGAAAACAGTTGATAAGACAGATGCTTGGGCTAGTTGGTGATTGGGAATCAACATATTTGCACAGCGCAAGACTTCGAGCGCTCTTTCTGTCCTTGTTCTTTCTTCTGTAGTTACGTCGTAACTACTCGAATAACGCGTTCGATGCTCTAACTACTGAGCTACCACAGTGGCCTACGTCGTAACTACTCGTTGTCTTGCGCTGTGCAAATATGAAAAACAGCGCTATAACACAGTGGTATTGGTATATAAAGAGTGGGAAAATTGTGGAACACAAAATATAACTAATATAAACCTCAAGTGGATAGAACACCAACCGTTCTAATCGCAGGAGTGTTGAACATTTTTTTATCGATTGCTTGCAGAATATTACCTGCGAAGGGGTAGTAATATTGTACAATATTAACTGATGGTTATTCAGTGACCAGTGAACAAAAGCTTTCCCGCGAAAACCCGAACTACGTCGCCTAGCCTTTGAATTACTCTGTAGTTTTTAAAGTGATTCCTTTCAACATCTCATGAAGGCATATATGATGCAACATAAACGCGCTACATTGCAGCTCATGTTTTATCACTCGTCGCGGCAAGACATTGTCCCATTCATGCCCATAAACTTTCCGCCTAATTATCGCAATATCAAGCACGTCTTTTTATGATAGTAAATATTACCAAACAAAAAATTGTTAGGACCAAGAAAGAAAGGAATGTGACACACGTTTTCTTAATCGGCCAAAGTTTTCATGCTTGAAGATAGTTTTAAATACTTCCATCGAGACCTATGCTGCACTTTCATAATGTAAATCTGTAGTCATGTGGATATTGTGTGTGGTTCGACCAATTATGTGTATTAGCTTCTATTTCATCGTTGACTTGTGACAATGGATCAGAGGAGTTACTGCAATCGTTTACCAGTCCCTTTCAAAAATGCTCATACCATTCATTCCCCAGGTAATCTATTCTAGGCATTTCTGTGAAGAATGGTTAGAGTGCAAGAAAATGCGTTTGCACTCATCACACGCTTGAGGCTAAAGTTTCATCAGCACATATTATCTGCAGTCCAAACATGCTACCTGCACCACAAACAAAAAAGGGAGCATAAGTAATTCCGTAAGTCATAAGTAGGTGAAAATAATGCCCAGCGAGAAACTGACTAAATCAATGCTGGACTATACACCTTTGAATATCGGAGCAGCTACAAATCAGTTTGCACACTGCATGTAAGTTCCTCAGCCGTAAAATGTCCGACAACCAGCCCAAATGTCAGCACAGCTGATTGAAAACACAAACTTGTTCATTTATTGTGCTGAACTGCTAACAGCTTTTATTTCATTCTTTGTATCTTTGATTTTAGTTATTTCTTTAGTAGATGAAAACTTTTTCAAGAGACACAACTAGAGGCATACATTTGCCTAACGCCGTCTTGCTTCCCGTACGCTAACAGCACCAGTAAAAAATAGGAAATCTATCAAAGATGACGCGCAAGTTGTTGAAGCTGTGCATGACTTTAAGAGAGAAGTGCAGTTAACTGTTAATTTGCTTTAGCTCAACAAAACATTACGGCACATTCGCAGTTGTGGCGCGAAGCTTGAAGGGAGAACACAGCTGGGCAGCTTTACTTGATGTTTATTTTGAGTATTTCTTTCTGTCCTCTTTTTCTCTTTCTTGTATTTCTCTGTGTTTTTTGTAATTTTAGGCATCTGTTTTTTTCTATTTATTTGTTCCTCACTATGTCTTGTTAGCTCACTTTCCGGCTTTGGCGGTTGCATTTTTGATGCAAGAAGAAATGATATAGGCCAATGTGCTCAGATTTAGGTGCACGTGACAGAACACCAGCTGGTCGAAAATTCCGGAGGCCTCCCCTACATCATCTCTCAAAATCATATGGTGGTTTTGGGACGTGAAACCCCGCATATCAATCAATCAATCAATCAATCAATCAATCAATCAATCAATCAATCAATCACTCCTGCTATGTTTCTTTATCGTTTTCGGTTTTTTTCTCTGTATCTCCATCGCATCTACCTTCTTCCTATCTTTTTCGCTTTTCGCACCTGTTATTATGCACCAGCTGTGCATGAAGGTACGGCTTGGACGATTCTTGGGGCGCATACCTAGCCGAGGTGTTTTTACACCGCGTTACCAATAGGTTAAGTTACTGGTAGCGTCAGCAGCTCATAGTTTAGAGAACGACAAAAACACGAGTCGTTTCGTGATGTTGATAACTTTTCTATGCCAAATCATAATTACCCACAACTAAAACAGCAGCTCTGGTAAAGGAAACTTCACCCCATGTACTTCTCTGGGTACTTGAAATAAAAAGGAACATCTCCTTCAAAATATTTTTCTCTTTTTTAACGTTGGGGTTACTCTCCTGATATTAACATCTTCCTATATATCTAGTCTTAATTTTATTATTCTGCCTGAAAATTTTATAATTGTGTGGCTAGTGTTTGTTCTGCGTATTTTGTTCTGCAACAGTTAATTCTGATTGCATGTGCCTGTTTTTGTTTCCTCTTTGTTGCTCTGCAGACAACAGGTGCCTCACAAGTTCGCTTGTAATGCCGGCTGGCTACTGTTGGCAATCACACTGGCAGTACAATCCTTTTTATAAGCGATGTGTATCGACGTGCAATCCATTAGCCCCATTCAGTTCGAAAAGGGAATGTGACTACAGCTGTCGCACAAGTGAGTATTTGTTAACCACCCCTCTTACTCGAAGCATGTTGCTGCATAGTCTGTAGAGGATAGTAGTCACCTTACTGCAAATATTAGTGCGAACTTATTGAGACAAGTGTAATGAGACAAGAACCTAATGAGTAAACTTGAGCTATGTGCCGCAAGGTCCTCCATAGCCTGTAGCCTTGCCGCAATAATTAGCACTTTTTTGATGGGACAACCTGTGTAACTAGAGCTATGTCACGTGATGTTCTGTTTGTCTGTTGATGGTAGTAGTCACCCTACTGCAAAAATAAATGCTATTTTAATGAGAAAAGCTATGTGAGTGTAGCATTGTAACCTAAGTTTCTGCGTTATCTGTAGATGGTATAGTAATGATCTTACAGCAAAAGTTAGTGCTATTCTGATGGGACTAGCTGTGTAACGAAAGCAATGTTACGTTAGGTTCTGCTTAGTTTGTGGACGATAGTAGTTAACGTAGTGCAAAAATTAGCGCTGTTTTGCTGGGAGCTAAGTAGCGTATACCATCAATTATGATGCATGATTTCACGCTCATTGCAGTTTCTTATTTCGCACAGTTCATTATGAATATCGTGTACAGGATGTCTGAAAAACGTGGTTCAACCAAGCTGCTGTTAAACTGAGCGTCGTCTACGGATAAAAAGAAGTTTTTACCTGCCTGCATACCTGCATTCCGCGCCACCAAGGTTACCATTGCGTGTAATACATCGTAGGTCTCGCTGTATTCTAAAAGCCCTGCTTACCAAGTAGAGTCGCTTTCTTCACGACCAAACATGAAACGGTTGCTTCCAAATCGGCATCGACCAAAGTTCTGATGGCCAAATTTGCAACGTTTTATTACGTTTGCTGTGAAAAAAAAATGTCCTCACGGGGACGTGGTGGTAGTGGTAGCTGTGGCAGGTGGGCACATGGGTAGGAACTAAACTTTATCGAGGTCCTGAAGAAGTCAGTTCCAATTACCACTGAGAAATACCATGGCCGCTTCCACATTCAAACGGGAAGGCCAAGCTGCACCGCGGCGTCGTAGGCCTTCTGAACTGGCTGGAGTAGTTGAAACTATGCGTGCTCTTGAGAAATAAATAAAAAGAGTATTGCAGAGTCTCTTAGAGTCTCCTGACGAGTGTGGCCTTGTGAACAGGGGCTAATGGGGTTAATGTCCATGTGTCCGCAACAGCCGGGACACGAAAGGGAGACCTGTGTGAAACGACTATAGATTGAAAGGCCGGAATATGGCTTCGTTTGCACTAACCCAAGTGTCTTTTACGCTGTTCGTGTGAAAGTAAATATAGTGTTTGCGTATTGTTCAACAGAACGAACACCTTATAATGTATAGTCATTTGTTTATTTTTTTGATAATTTTACAACTATTCACTCGCTTGAATGGATACGTTTTTGTCTGGTCCCAATAAATCCATTTGTAACTTATCGTTTTCAATGTTACAGAATCAGTATGCAGAGCTCCTCGACCGATTTCCAAGTGCGAGTTCGGCACTTACCCCGTGTATTACTACGAGCCGAGGACAAGGACCTGCGTGCGTACTTCACAGTGCACGTACTACGGAAATAACTTCCCTACAATGCGTGACTGCCAAGAAACGTGCATGAAAGGTAAGGGGATCAAGAAGAGTTGAGCGTTGCCAAATACATCCGCCACATATGTTATCCTGAAAGTGTTCTTTTTTTTTGGCCCCATGAGTCCGTTGCTAAGGTAACTCTAGCAAGTACATTGTTAGACTCTCATGTAGACGATGCACCCAGACGCTACCACCGAGTTCATGTGCGACGTAAAAATAGTAAACCTTAATTGGTTACTGCTGGCTATACTTTATGACAAAAATTTCAAGCACGTGACCCACGTACGTTTTGCTGGTGGCCGGGCTCGTGGATGACTCAGTGTTACTAGGCCAAACTATGGCCTGGTGCGTGCCATTTAGTTTCGTAATAGTTTCATACAGAAGAATCTAGTGTGAGTACACGTGGGAGCTACTGTGCGTGGAGTTTCAGTCAGCATGGAAACTTAGTGTTCTACATTGCTTACTCAAAGCTTCCCTTTTTTCGGCTCCCTGTGGAGGCGCTTTGTCACGGAAGGATAATGATGATGATCATGAGCCTTTTGCTTTGCTGGCACTCACCCGCAAAGGGGGATCGGCCAAGAACCGGGTGGAAGGATCAATAAAATTCAGCGAAACTTCAGCAGTCTCACTTCATCTTTTTTAGCCTGTTAGCATGGCCAATCAAAGTCAGCTGACAAAGTTCGCAAAGAACCAGCTTTTTATCCTCAAAAATAGTAAAGCCAAAACACAATAGTAAAATATTTCACTATGTAGTTGGAAGGTTCAAGCATGAAGAAATAGAAAATTAGTGTATTACCTACGACTCTATTGTCGGCTTCTGAACCAGAGAACATAACAGTTGCGAAACTGCGTCCGCACACGCGGACATGCCCCTCCTGGATATGCGGGGCCTGCAGATTGTCGCGCCAGCTGGGAGAGGCGCAACAATTGAGAGCCACGGCACACACCATACGTAGGCTCTTCGCAAGATACTCAACGCCACAAGCAGTGCCGGCGCAGTCTTGAGTGTTCATTAATTTGCTTTTTGGTCAATAAATTGTGCCGCAGTCAGCATACACTCGAGATTTCGGTCGATAGAAAGTTCGGATTTCTATAGATGTGCCCTGGGCGGAGTTTTGCGATTCGTAAGACTGCAGAAGTTTGCGGCTGAGTGATCACAGTATCAAAATATATTGCAGTGAGTATTCCTGCAACTTCAATGGCATATACATTTCTCAAAGTTCAGATTCAAGGAGCCGTTAGAAGTATGCTGCTAAAGCCTCATCAATGCCATGAAATTTAAGAAACATGCCTATGAATTGGGCTACATGCTTGCTTTTACAACAACGGAGCTCTCGATTTGTAGCACTACCAGCAAAGAAACTCACCACAATCAGTGCAAAAGAGGGACACGAAAAGACAAGGAAGTGCATGGCACACAGAAAAAGAACAAAGAAATTACTCATCTTAACATGGAGTTATTCTTTTACACTTATTATGGATCCGCAGTGATAGAGAAAAGCAGTTATGCGCAGCAGCAGTGGTGTGGTTGTCACGGTAAAGAAAAGAGATGGCAGCCGGGAGCTGAAACTTTTTATTGGCTGAAATAGGTCCCAGGGAAAGGACACTAAAAGATCATTGTCGATGACAATAATCTGTTTTCAGTTTATTATATGCCGGTAGAAGAGTTTGCATTTATTCATTTAACATCGCAGATTCCACCACTACCTTTGATGGCCACGTTATTTCCTGCGTCAATTTGACTGTTCGCGTTGATGCACGAAATATTAATTGAATGTTCTAAAAAAGTCAGCAATATTCCCAGACCTTAGAGCACGCTTTGCGCAAGGCGGGGTTAGTGGTATAACAGGTGAGCTACACTAACAGTAACAACGAGTTTACTGGATCGCAATGAGCTAACCGTCTACCGTAGTACATATCACACATTTAATGCAAGCGGCGCCTCACGTGTGTAAGCCCCGTTTCTTCTTATTCCTACAGAAGAGCCATCCGGACCCGATGTTGACCCATGCAGCATGCTACCCAGCGAAGGTTATTACTGCAAGGGCCGTTTCGGCACCTTCCGGTTCTTGTACGACAACGACACAAGGACATGCAACCTGTTCTGGTACAGGGGTTGCGGAGGAACGCGAAACAACTTCGCCTCCTACTATACCTGCCTAAACAGTTGCGCTGGGAAGTACGTTCAAGAAAATAGCGAGAAGTTACTCGATGCAAAGTACTAGACAAGGTAAGCCGTCTGTGTTTTTAGCACTTTATTGTACGCAGGGTCAGTACAACTGAGGCTTTGTTAAAAGGACACCAAAGGGATAGATTGAATCAGTCTGATCGATAAATTACACGCTCAGAAATTTGATGACTTCGCTTTCACCCTAACGACTTTATCATTAGATGTCAAACAATCAGGGGGCCATTTTAAAATTCAGCATCGAAATCACTGAGCTTGTGCTTGCGGATTTCAAAGTATAATTATCATATTTGTTACAAAAGGAAGTCAATGAGCATTCTAAAAATAAAATAAAAGTTTATTTATTTGGACATTCATCAGTGACCTACTCTGTAATTAAGACCCCTACTTAATAAAACTGCATAGATTCAACCAGATGGTATTTTTGTTAAAATACGACGTTTACCGTACTTTATTGACTTTGCTGAACCAAACTTTTTGAAACTTGTTATCTTAGGTTTATGGCAGCCTGAAAAGTCGGTTCATTTCGTGTAAACTGGCTAGAAACCACGCACGCCCTAGTAGACGCTGTGAAAATCTATGACGTCATGCCGTTCAGTGCAGAAATTTTAAAGAGGCGCCACCTCCAGCTGTGCGTTTTCAGACTTCCGAAGCATGCCCTCCTAGCAAGCGCGGGTAATTTCAAATTTTAATATATTATTGTACTGCTCATAAGAAATATCGTACTTCTCTTTTCTTGACAAAAATAGTTTCATTTCAGTTTACCTTGCGTAGAATGGAAAGCCAAATGCTCCAGTGGCTTTGAAACACGCCAGCAAAAAATAACGTGCCCATGCAATTGGTTACCGCATGCTTTTATAAGCTTGTTTTGGCTGCTACTGTACCACAACTTCATGGCGTGGTGTGATCTTCGCGCAGGGGCGTTGGCAGACATTTTTCTTGAGCGTAGGGGGCGGGGGGGGGGGCAATATATATGGTCATTTCTCACACTTAGTGCTACGGTGAAAAATGTTTTTTTTTTTTGGGGGGGGGGGGAGAGAGGGAATGCCACCTCCTGGGTATACACCACTAGCTTCTTGCCAGATGTCCACGCTAATTGTCGCGGTACTTTCACAGAAACTACGCTCTGTAGTGACGTTTGCTGCGTACGAGTGGCTATTTTGTTTATTTTACTGTCGGACGTCATCGCGACTACTTATACTGGTGCGTGAGGTTGTGAAAATTTGTTCGGTAGCTTGAAGGTGCATTAGGGCCGATGTCAGTAGATGCATCGCACAAGAATTTACTTTGAAATTAACGCTAAAAAAACATGGTTTATCCCTTCGTCAGAGAGCTGGCGCAATGTCTATATGTGTTTGAGTGCTATAACACAGCTTAACGTGGGTGCATCTACGTTCACGCTTTTTCATACAACTCCATCCCGATGACTGACGTTCATTATTACTGATTACACAAACCATTTTGGTTGAAATGTTAACGGTGACAGTGAAACCAGATGAGCTATGTGACAGCGAGTGAGTAAACGCTCAACCTGGGCTAAGGCGGCCTACTCGCTCCTTGTTAGAAGTATTTGATATTAAGTAGATGACCACTGGCCTATATTTTCCTTAAGTTAGAACTTCTTATACACCTTTTCCAACTTTTCCAAGCAAAAGACAAATCATATTTAATTGCTCCTACTTGAGTAATAAAGACGAGAGTTCTTGGTCAGCGGCCTACTTGTATTTTTTTTGTGTGTGTCACGTTACCGTATTTTGATGCAGCTTTTTATCATCAAGATAAAAAAAAATTAGCCCAGCTTCCTACCCAATTGTTGACCTAAAGGGCACTTGAAAAGCTCCTTCCTATGCGTTAAACGCTGAGTGGGATAGTGTATTTTTAAAATATTGTAGAGGTGACCAGCCTTTGGTTATATTCGAATAAAACCACTCATTACAAAGGCCTTAAATATCTCAAAATGAACAAATCGGCAAGTTTCTATTTTCATGTCCAATTAGCAGTTGCACCCTTCACATAGTGCTAATCATTGGCACATTCGGTTTTCTTTTGGAGCTACGAAAAATTGGCTAGATGCTACATTTTATAACTCGAAATAATAACCACCTCCTTTCGGATGATTAGCACTCTAAGCGACGTAGTCAAGCCAGCTGTACATTAGTTTCATAAAATTGTTCTCATGATTGTATTTCTCACCTTATAATGTCGTGTATTCAAGTTATCATACCTTTTATATTTTTTGTTAGGGCAACAGATACAAAGACAAGATAAACATAAAACCAAATTTACATTCTAGGAATGCGTCGAGAACATATCATTTAGAGCAGTGCAACTGCATGAGAGATACTGGTGATGATATTTTTCGTGGCCTTACAAGCCCAAGGCTGCGTGGATCCACGGACAACAAGAAATAAAACATTCCTTAAAACTTACGAACTCCGCATCTTTGTTCAATCATTACTTTTTCACTTACCATTCCATCGCCTAAAAGCAATAAAAATTTCACAGTTCGCTTGGCCTAGTGCATTCTTATGTCGCATTCAGTGGAAAAAAGGTTTCTAATGTACTGATTTTTAAGTGCAGCAGCAATACAGTGTCATCATCTATTTCTTTAACGCTTGAGATTTCAATGTAAGTAATAAGTGTCCATACTACCGCTGTTGAAAATCTTCCAACATGAGTCCAATTCCATGTATAAGCGATTAGCAATAGGAATGGCAACAAAAGGTGTGAAAGAGAACACGGTAGGGAAAAAAAGGCTCTGCTAAAACAGAAAAGTAAGTTTGTTTATTCATTGATAATATTCAGAAACGAAGGAACATAAAGACAACACAAAACACGATGAACGAACAAGTAAAATTGAACATACATAAACTTGCACAATTAAAAGCTCTCTTTGTAGATTCAGTTGAGCCAATAGGAAAAAAAACTGAGCAATGCTTCCTTGAGTTCTGCAGTAAAATAGTGTTTAAAAATGGAGAGGAGATGCATGTACAAATCTCATGCTAAGCTCTAGTTCCCAGATGCACTCATAGATGGCTCAAGTACCTCTGTGGACAAACAAGCGTTATCCGAGCAGTAATAAGGGGAAGGGAGCCTCAAGTGTCATACGTCCTTTCGCATGCTTGCCTAGCCCGCCACCGCCATTAACGTAATCACACACACACACACACACACACACACGCACACACACACACACACACACACACACACACACACACACACACACACACACACACGCTCGCGCGCGAAATATTGAAACATAATGGGAAATCACCAGGAAAAAACACAGAAGCCTTAGCTCTACATTTTCTGCACGTTTCGCCCTGTATGAACTGGAGTAAGTTTTTCATGTTGTGCCTGGCGTGATTACACTCACTGTAATAACACCACAGTCGAGTCGCAAACGTGATCCTTTCACATGAACTTGCTGTGATGTTTCAAAACAAATTCACCAACTCATCATCATTGATTATTCTAGCGGTAGCGGGCAGCGAAGGATTTTTTCCGCTGTCTTTCATGGTAATCTGGAAAGGTGGTAATACTATTGATTACACAGTAAATGTTTGTCAAAATTTATACACTATTTTTGTATTTTGCACACGATTATTTATTTCCCCATATCCGATTTTCTCGTTGTGTCTCCTGGTGCGTGTGAAATTTTAGTCGTGCCCACAGCAACAGCTTTTCCTGATACAGGAACATTACGCAATGTTTTAGGAGTGTTCTCGCCGTAACTTATGACGCAAACCTGCAGGACATAATAAAATAGATGTTTAATAAATTATGTGCAAGGCAATCGCGTTAGTACGACTTGTAAAGCGTTTTAAACAGCGAAAGAACGAGCAGTCGTCACACAATGCGAATATCATAACTAGCGGTTCATCCGATGCTCCCACTCATTACAATGGCTTGTTTTTGTTAAGTTGATAACTGTGGCGCATACCCACTTCAAACATAATTCCTCATGATCGTCAGCCACTGCATCAACAGTTGGCACAACATTTCTCGCACTAATTTATCGGACACCACGCTTTCCAGAAGAATAACGAAGAGTAGCATAGCAAATGCAGGCCTATAGTACCCAAAACGTTTTATTATAATGCCGTAGTGCGCATCAAGCAAGTGTGCTTGCAGCAGTTGCCCAATGAGTGTTTAGAAAAAAGTTTTGAAAGGCGGCCCTTGTAGCTCTTGCTGTGACTGTGCTGCGCCTTCAGCGCAGGTCTGCTGTTTTTTTTTTTGCTTATTCTTTCTCATTGTTTCTTTTTGTGACTGTTTATCTGTATATCCCTTTCTTTTTCTAGTTATTTCTCTATCTTCGTACATTTGCCTGTGCTTTTTTGCTCGCTTTCCTTTTTTATATCCACATGATACCAAAATTTGTTTGTAGTGTAACGCCGATTCTTATCGACCCGTTCAAGTCAATATTGCAGCGATATATCCTGAAGGCTGTGAAACAGTAACTACGTGCCTTCACCTTTAAACGGGTTGTCTCCCTATGTGAGCAGTGTACGTAGAAGAAGGCGCTTGTACATTGCGACTGCTTCAAAGTTTCCTTTTACAAGAGAACTTTTGCACCATGGCACCTAGATTCCGTACTTAGTTCGAGATCGCACGAAATACGCCGGGCACCTCTAAAGAAAAGAAGTTGGGTAAAATTCATTTAAACCGTGCGACTGGATTACTAGGTGATCCAATTCGCTTACAGCCAACGTAAAAGTTTCTCACTTCGTTCACAAAACAAATGGCAGAGGTTTTGAACCACGAGTATGACAGCAAAACAAAATATAAATCCATTATTTGAGAAAGTCGCAATTCTTGTGAAATAAAACATCCGTTTATTAGCAGCATGAGGCCACCTCGTCAAAAGTCGGAAGCTTCACGTCATGTTGGCTGAACCAACCATTTTGTTATGATGGTGCGCAGTGTGATAAGTTGCCCTGACAGAACCTCAAGGTGGATTAGGTATTCCAAATAGTAATTCACAGTGGTCTTGTGGTTATGATGGAAGTTATGATGCCCCATGATTTTAGTCCTGTCATCAAACGATAAATTGACAATTGCGTCTATAACCCATCGCTATGTTTATAGGCCTTTCAGTACTAGGCCATAATTCATTGCCCACTGTGTTTTTACTTTTACGGTTTTTTAAACGGGGCGCTGGCCTTCGTCAAGCCGCTAGAAGCTTTTTTTCTAGCCCCCGTAGTTTCATCCGTGGTTTTCACCTTCCTGCTGTTGCTGAAATAAAGATATCGTTGTTATAATACTATTATTATTAACGTCGTGCGGTAAAATCAAGATCATGGTGGTCATATTTTCGATGGACGCAAAGATGTTTTTAGGCTGCACGCTGAAGAATCCTTGGAGGCTAATACTGCAGCGTTCATCATAATATCCCGGTTTTCTGACGTTAAACCCGGTAACAATGTTTGTCCTAAGAAACGAGACTTAAAATGTTCAAAACTTTTTACAAAAAGCCATGGGACTGCTTCCTTCCGAAAACTCACTTTTTTCTTGTAATTCTTCGTACTTGGATAGACAGCTTTGGTACAAAGCTTTGATTGATTGATTGATTGATTGATTGATTGATTGATTGATTGATTAATATGTGAGGTTTAACGTCCCAAAACCTGGTACAAAGCTTTAGCTCTGGTTAAGTGTGAGGAGGCTAGTTCGACATTATACCCTGCGACCGTATGAAAATAGGAGCAAAATGTGACAACATTCATCTATTCAAACTTATCTTCAAGGTAAATAACCTCAGATGGTGCTCTGAATGGTTCCTAAGGCCAAAATAAAACATGAAATAAACTTCAGCGTTGCATACAGTAATTTTAGCATATCAGCCTAGAAAATTTTTGATAATTCATTTTAAGCATAGATTATACCACAGGATATGCGCATGGCGCAACTTGAACACCATCTAATTCTCGCAAGACGTGTACTCTGGTGCATCCTTCAACATGGTGACAGTCTTGATATATATTCCCTCAACAGACTGTGATGTTGGACGAGCTGCTGCATATTCTGATAAAAAAATATTTGTGGCACAACTGATACAAGCAAGAAAAAAAGGGAAGACGGGATAGGGCGCCAGGCTTTCACATTTTTTATTAAAATATAATCCTTCCCTTACCAAATAGTAACCTCTTCTTTTACATTCGTTGCCATTTCACGTTATCTGAAAAAAAATGAGTGTACACTAGTGATAATGAGAGTGACCTATTTGCGTTTTTGTAGTGACCATCAGCCATTTTTTATTGAGACACATACTTGCCCTCAAGGCATAGTGTTTTGTGTGTATAGGTGTATCAGATGTGCACCGTGAAGTGGTGTCTTGTGCAATGCGTTCTCGTCACTTCCCATTAGACGCGAAACTTCAGCTTGCTATTGTTGACATTATTATTACATAAACCAACCATGATTGTCAAAATATCATTGTTCAACCAGGAACACGAATGTGTTCGTTTACTATAGTTTACGTGTACTCAACAGCTATCACCGCAGAGCAATCGTCACAAGGAACACAATCTCCTTGTAAAGCCAACTCTGAACAGGGTGTCTTTAGTTAATGATTAACAGGAAGGCACACTCTAAGTGAAAAAGACCTTGTCGAACGCATTTTCTACGCGCTGAACGTCGCGCATATATTTTTCAAGAGATAACAACCTACCTAGCAAATATTTCTCTTCATAACTTTTTTGGTGAAATACAACAGTCAATAATATACAGTACTCCCAAATAACAGTTTGAAAACTGCAATACAGGATACCTACTTGTCTTGCTGTCCATCATTTTGGGTGTGTACATCGCTTAATTGTCGAAGGCACTCGTCTCATTGAACTTATGGCGCCGGTGGTGCCCACAAATGTAATCTACAGAACGTGTCAGCTCAGAGAGTATAGGAGCAGTGGGGATCTTCCGCAGATACGTGTCAGCTCAGAAAGTATTGGATCATTACAGATCTTGCCGCAGATCCGCCGACCAACCATCTCTATTGCGAAAAATGCAGCCGATGAATTTACCACAATTTAGAAGTGCAAGATACAATATAAGTGTAAGGCATCTGTTGGTGAAACCTTCCTCATACGACCACACCTGGCTTGCGAATTAGCCGTTCCACAACGGACAGTTCAGGCGTATTTTCTGCACTGCAGTGGTTTAAATTTCAACCATTCGCACGTATCACGTTACGTTGGGAGCACCCTTGGTAACGCGACTGTGACACAATACAACAATCACAATTTGTTCTTTCGATGTAATGGTGTATTAGACATCAATTTTGTGTTTTTAAAGTGTGTGTATTAGCGTTCGAAGTGTTATTTGATCATCGAGTCACTGCAGATGATGGTGTCAGCATTCTGGTTGCTCTAGTGACTTGATATGGCCAACTCATTGCCGTGACCAAACAATGCGTACACATGACCTTGCAGAAAAAAATGTTAGGGTATATGATGGGCATATGGTAGTACGAAGGCTCAGTATAAGTGTGTTAAAGAACACTGGACCTCCCAGATAGAATTGTTTTTTTTACTGTAATAGAAAGATGTTCAAGCTGAGAATAACTGTTACCATCCTGATAATCTGCATTATTAACCAGCGGCCAGGTCCTCCTGGATGCTTGGTAAAGTGCATCAGGATGTTAAAACGCAACTCAAAATCAGGTATACATTATGCTCAACTGGAGCACGCCGCTAAGTCTCATCTCTGCACTTCTTGTCGCAATAATATAACGCATAGGTTTTCCTTACCCCTTTGCTTTCACAAACAATTCTATTCAAGTCATCCAACCTACTACAACCAATTTGTGATGGTGTCCAAGCTTATTCTTACAGAGTACGCATAAAGCTAAAAAGACATCTATCGTATTACCAAGAGTAATCGAAAAACGTGGCTTTAATATTATACATCTTGAACTTAATAGATGGCTTGTTCGAAAAATTCAATCCTCATGAGTAGAATTGTGAGCTTGACAACGAGTAGTCATCCGGTGGCAGCTTTCGTGACATTGTAGCCGCCAGTCGCCGTAACAGTTGCATTTTTCGTTGAGATTCCATGGTGCACAATGGACGGCAGCACGGCGCAAGTGTCTCTCCGGTAGTTTCGGACTTCCTAGAAAGTGTAATTAATGGCAATTGTTACGGGCTGGTTTAGAGGCACTGCACTTGAAGTGCCTGTCATGTGAAAATTATTGAAGAGAAGCGAGTTTTTCACTCGTCAAAGCAGTGACCCTTGACACCATGGTTTGTCTCCATTTACTGGTGACAGGCCATCGCACCAAAAGGAATCACATCGTAAAACTACTTGTTTTTTACGTTAAAAAGTGAAACAGCGTAAACACCTGAAAGCAACCGAAACATTTTTCCACTTCAGTTTAAATTACAAAGATGGTTATTTTTATCTAGTGCACATACCTTGCGAAACTTACGCTCTTCGTGACAGCTTATGAAAATAGACGTACACCTTTTCGAAATATACAAATAGCGAAGTTCCTTGTAATCTTTCTTTCAGCAAGTGCAACTTTGGGCAGAACGCGCTGTATTTTCATAGAAATATTATATTTTTTTAGGTAACAGGCTATGGTAACGCCAAGGTGAAGTAGCAAATTAAGTTAGTTGGAACATACTCATTACAATCAGCGTTAATAAAAGGAAAAAGAAAACACAAGAAATACAAGGATACAAGAATACAAGCGATGTCTAAAGCAAGACACAGGTGCGTGAGCCAGCCTTAAATTATTCTAGCAGATATTGATAATTCATATCTACAACATAATTGATAACATGCATGGGGGGGTTGATGAAATTTTTATTGCCTTCTTTTACACTTATATATGCAACATTTTTTTTTATTTATCAAACTTTCCATTTTTAGACAATGCTAGTCTCGCGCAATTTTTTGTTTTCTTGTTCCTTTTATTGCGCTCGTTGTGATGAGGCTCCTTTGTCAAAGAACACGAGGTATTGCTTAGTTAATTTATGATGCGAAGCGAAGTTCAGACACATTGTAAGGAACACGAAGCTGAAGCAAAAAAAAAAATGCTGCCACCTGCCCGAAGAGAACTGTGAGGAAATGCGAATGCATTGCTTAGCGTCCATAACGACATTTTGCGCGTGAGAACCCAGTGTTGGAAGATTATGATTTTTTTTTAGTGCACCATGCAGCCAATAGCGCCGTTCCCCGCACTTGGCGTTTTTCTGTAGCTAGCTCTAGTTGCTAACGGGCATGATTCAAAGATATTCTCAAGTGAACAAAACAGCATTCTTGGCCCGGCGTTTGCGCTTCACAGCAGATTCTCGAGAACACATTTCCGGATGTTCTCAAGAGGCGCCCAGCCAGCGAATGGTCAAGAGTGAGGCTGGAGCTGAGGGGAAAGTCGGCCTCAGGGAGGAGAAAGCGCCAACGGCCAGAGGAGGAGCGGCAAAGCACTGCACCTACCCTCTTCTACACTCTTTCGCAGCACATGCTCCAGTTGCTAGGGGCAAGAATAAAAGCGTGCGCCGGCAGATGTTATGAAAGAGGGAGTGAGAGCGGAAAGTGAGAGCAGCGCCGCGGACTACGGCGGATGCCTGACCTATCCCGACTAGGAAATTTATTCGCGTTTAAAATAAGGAACAGCTATACTCACAACAATGCAACAAGAGACAATGAATAGAAATAAACCGAGTAGCACTGAACTGAATGTAGAACAAGGAATGAACCTGAGAAAATTTTCTGACACTTCCAAGAGAGCACCCCGTGCAGAGAGGCATGTACAGTTCTCGAGTATCTAGACCTTCTGGAAAGCAAAGTTTATAATTTGGAGTATAATGAGCCACCAAGTGGCAGAAATGTTTGCACTCTAAATTACTCAAGAGACTCGTCGCGGGTATACTGGAGCACTGATGCCGTCTTGTACAGGCACCGATTCCGGGGTGAAAGAAAAGTGATCGCGGTTTGCCCTCTCCATTTATGCGCATCGCAAACACATAAGAAGCAATGCACAAGGCTACCATATTTTGAACGCTTGTCTTTACAGAAGGCTCATTACGCCGTAAAACATGCAAATACGTCTATACATCGTGTGTTTGAAAAAAAAGGCAGCATATCCACGGAGTGATTGATGAAGAGTGAGGCGAAGCATCCGTCCGCCCATTCGTTCTTGCTTCCGTTGATCCATGTGTGCGTCTGTGTGGCCGCCCGTGCGTCCATCCGCCCGTTAGTGCGTGCGTCTGTTCGTGCGTCCGCACGTCCATCTGTGCGTCCGTCCCTGCGTTCGTTCATGCATCCGCCCCTGCGTCCGTCCATGTGTCCATCCGTCAGTACAGCCATCCGTGAGTCCATCCATGCATCTGTCTGAGTGCCTGTTCGTTCATCTATTTAACACTCTAAGTACCACCACCTCGCATCTTTTCATCTTATATTCCGCATATGCACCGCCATCCAATGGACATTTCAAGGACTCAACGAGAGGTGGTACACGCACACTATCTTACGGCTTGCGCTCGCTTCGTGTCTACTTCCCAACTTTAACCACCTCGAGTTCATGGTATATACTAGTTCACTGTATTCATGGCACTGCGGCCCAACACTCGCTAAACCTTTCTGAAACCAAGACGGTTACGCCCAGCGTGTATAACGTAGTAACCTTTTCCTGTCAGATAGTGCTGAATGTACATGCCAATAGCTGCTAAGGGGGAATGAGAGACAGGAGAATTCGGCTTTTAGTTAAAGCGCACGCTGAGAATTTTTTATTGTTCAACAACGCACAGAGGAAATCTCTCACCGACACAAACTTGGAGGTCAAAATGTAAGACTGGTTACACACTACGTCTACTTCTACGACTACGAGGGACAAACGGGTGCTGCTATTAGGAGCTTCGCCTCTAAAAATTGTTTAGCGATTTAGAGTTTTGTGTACTGTACTATGGGGGAGCAAAAGCCCGTCCCATATGCACACGGCACGTACGTTCATAAATGCCACAGGTTGTTTTTAGATTAAATTTTTAACGCTTTTGAGCACTAAACGCACTCTACTATGGCACGAAAAGCGGTAAGAAAAATTTAACAATTTAGAGTACTTGGTACTCGACTGTGGGAGACGCCAAACGTGAAGTCAACGTTTTAAGAAAAATTTGGTCACAGGCGTCAGTAACGTTTCAACAGAACATTTTTTTTTTTGGACAAACATTAACCATGATGACAAAACAGACTTCATTTACATGAACGTGAACATGTGATGACGTGGAAAAACATGTGTTTAGAATAAGTGATTTACGATTTAGAGTACTGGGTACTCTACTATGGGAGAGCAGAAAGCCATTCCGACAAGTGTTTTGGAAAAAGTGGTTAACGATTTAGAGTACCTGGTACTCTACTCTGCGAGAGCAAAAAGCCGTCCCGTTTAAACATGTTACATCGAAAGAAAAGCAGCGCAAGAACAAAACTTGTGTGTTTAGAAAAAGTGGTTGACGATTTAAAGTACTAGGTACTCCACTATGGGAGAGCATAACGCCGTTCCGTACACGAACAACCTTCTCGCCGTCTCTTGAGCTGAATTCTGAAGAGCCCAGCTCGCTTAAGTCACCCTGAAAAACCTCCACACTTCATCCGTGTATATCTCAGAGGTCAGCAGCGTTTTCTAATTTCTTCAAATGTAACCTGTGATACAAAAAGCCCTTCATAACAATATTTGTGTGCCAATGTTATCCTTTATGCGCGCGAGTGCAATATGAAGAAAATTCTGCAAGTAATGTCATTGATGTGTCAGTTAGGAGAAAGTGGAGATGATTTATATGAAAAGAAATCAGCCTAAGCTTGTTTGCTCTAGCCTGTTTCTCTGTCCAGGGAAATGAGGACAAAAAGAAAAAAATCACGGCATATCCACGGACTGCATGATGATGAGTGGGATGAAGTGTCCATTAGTCCTTCTGCGCTTTCATCCGTCCATTCGTGCTTTTGTCCATCCATGCGTCCATCCGTCCATTCGTCCGCGCGTCTTCCCGTGCGCCCGCCCATTCATTTGTGCATCCATTAATCCACATGTGCGTCCGTCTGTGCGTCCATTTATCCGTCCATTCGAGCAGCTATCTGTCCATTCGTCCGTCTCGTCGTCTGTCTGTCCATCCATGTGACAATCCACGCAACCGTCCGTGCATGCACCCATGCGTCCGTCCGTTCGATCGTGCGCCCATCCGGCCGTCCATCCAGTGAACACTCCAAGTACCGTCATCTCACATCTTTTCATCATAGATTCGTCATTTAAAAGTACCGCCATCCAGCTAACATTCCAAAGACTGAACGAAGACTGAACGAGCTGGGTACCTACTACTACTACATACATCGTGGACGCACGACTCATGGCATAAGGAGCTTTGCCCCTAAAAATTGGCCGCGCATTGATAGATTGTACGGCAAACGTCGTTGAAAGACGATAGTCATGCGCCTGGAGGAAGTGAATAAAACGTTTATTCGATGTTCTGCACCAGAAAATCGGTAAATGAGATTTGGGCTACGTGAGACGGGAGCGCCATCTTGCAGTAGTCTTTGAAAACCAAAGGCCAACCTCCAATGTAGCGAGCGTGCGGCATGTGTGCACAATATCGAAGACTATAATTTGTAAAACGCAATGCGATGGGTAAATGCCACCATTTTATCGTCTTAGCAGAGCGCAGAAAACTCCCGTCTTACAGTGCATAACACTGCATTGTGAACGCAGTTTAATGAACGCCAAGTTCTTTATAATCACATATGTATGTCTTCTATAGCATAAACAAAAACGCCACACCTATTGATGTGTTGATGTTGTGCCTCCGCTACGCGCAATATGTCCTTTTAATCCAAAATACGCACAAGTATAAACGCCAAAACCAGATGAGTATCCGTGGGTGCTGCCTATGTGGTCGGATTTAAGTTTATAGGGCGACACACAGACGAGCTGACCGACAGACCCAACATAGTTCTTGTGTCGAATTATCGCAGGAAAGACTATCATCTTTAAAAAACATGGGACCATTTCTTCCATGAAAATCAAACAGATGTATGAGTGCTGTTGAGTTTCGGAATGAATTTTTCGGCATGAACTCGGCCCGGCCTGCTCTCTAATCAACTACATTGCCAAGTCAGGCAATGTTTACGTGTAGTCGTATTCTCTAAGACAATTTAGATATTCTTCTAAAGGAACCAGTGCAAAAAGAAACGTTGCAATGTCGTGAATTGCAGTTTATGACGTTACTTGCAAACTCCTGAGCCCAATGCGAACTTGTATATCTTTGCCGTCGTCCGTGTAGCTCGCCCACGGCTGTCCGTTGACGAACGGTAGATTCCTGGAACAGAGCGAAGTATCACTCACTTACTCACTCACTCGCTCACTAACTCACTCACTTGACAGCGTTCAAGCAGTTACATGTTGAAGCAGTTAAGTGCTGATCGCATCGGGAATTCCAAATGAAATTTCAATAATGTCGTTGGAGCCTTTTTACTTTAAACATCTTTCTAGGCTCATTAGGTCACAGCCTTCAATACTCTTATCTTCATCAATATCATTACCATTACCATCATCACCATAATAATAATAATAATAATAATAATAATAATAATCAGCCTGACTACACCCACTGCAGTGCAAAGATCTCTCCCATGTGCCGCCAGGCAACTCGGTCCTGTGCTTGTCTCTGCCACTTTATATCCGCAAACGAACTTATCTCATCTGCCGACCCTCTATATATCTTTCCGTCTCCCGTAAACCCACATGCCTTCTCTTGGAATCCAGCCTGTGATCCTTATTAACCAACGGTTATTTTGCCTTCGTGATACGTGCCCTGCTCATGACCACTTATTCTTCTTCATTTCGACCATGATGTCCTTAGTACTCGTTTGTTTCCTGACACACTCTGCTCTCTTCTTGTCTCTTAGTATTACACCTACCATTTTCCATTCTAGTGCTTGCTGCGTCGTCCTCCACTTAAGTTGAACACTCTTTGTGATCCCTCGGGTTTCCGCTGCGTAGGGTTGCACTTGTAGCATTTACCAAACGTTATATACACCACGACCTACTGAAACTCCTGGCCTGCTAATGTAACCGGTTTTCTATGAGAGCGCACGCGCCAGCTCACGTTTAAGCTACCGCGTTGGTAACATTTCAGTAACTTGTTTGTACGGTTCGGCCCTTACAACGGCATTGGCATGAAAACGCAGATATTCAGCGACTTCCTGCTAAATATATATTCTTTCATTTCAAACTTCGACGGAGGCTAAGTATTCAATGTGCAAGGAGGTTCATCGGGTGAGCCTAACGAGCAAGGAGGTAGGTTGGAAATAGACACAGGGTGAGGTAGACGGTGCTGCTTCAGCGCCTATCTCCGGGTGTGATTCCTCTCGTTTTTCATCATCGTTTTCTTCTATTGTCTCCATACATGCATTACAATGGTGTACTGGTTCCTTAAGGTGTAAAACCATAGACTTTTTTTTTACGTAGGACTGCGTACATGTGGACAAGCCCTTATAGGCGTCAGTATAATGACTTAGCATTCCTAAATGACTATTATGTTTATTTTCGAGGTATTTTGCATTTCTGAGTTATATATATAGTTACTTATTTGGATCGATATGCACTGGCTGAAACGTCACCGCGATCACTCTAAGTGACGACAGTGATCAACCGCCCACTAGCACCACACCGCTTGTAGGCTTCATCTCCAGCGGCAAAATCAATGAACGAGAACAAACGTGCTAAAGTATAGACATTTCGTGCAGGACATGGTGTGCAGTAGGTCGTCGTTGCCACCCCCAATGAAAGCTAGTGCTCAGGGAGGGTCAGGTAACTCGAATAGAAAAGGGCCTCTGTCCTGCAGTGCTTCACAGATGTTTATCATACATAGCGGTTGAGTAATATAAGACCTCAAATCAGCTGCCCGTGTACACTTGAGTGATTTCCACAGATTCTTCTTCAGCAGAATTGTGCAGACTAGTAAAATAACGGCGTAAATAATAAACTGCTGTGAATCTGCTGCGACCCCTAACCGTGAAGGATAGCTCAGGCTGGACTACCCGTTACGGCTGCCTGAAAATGTGCCTCACTACCAAGCTTCATTATTATTGGGCACAATTCAATCCGTTGCATTGCTCTACCTTTCTTTCTGGCATCTTTTCCTGGGAGACTGGACAACTTCCTTCTCTTCGTAGACTTTCACTGAATACTTAAAACTCGCGCATATAGTGTCAACAGCTTCTTGATTCATGTGCAGCAAACCAAGATTGGAAGCCATGCTGCACAGCGAAGTCTCAAAATCAAATCCTCACCATCTGATAAGCCCACGACAAGACACGCAGGCTAGGCCTGTCGGTGCTCCAGTGGGAAGGGTCAGGTGGGCGCGCGAGACACACTACCATATGTCGGTAACGGATCTCAATAATGTTGCTCTCTTATTCACGCGTTTCATTTGTGCTTTTTTTTCTTTTTCACGAATTGAATGTTTTAAAAACGAAGCTGTTTTATTCGAGTACTTCATGTGCGATGTTGCCGCAAATTGTGTACGGCTATGTGCCAGCGAAAGTGGTCCTCCCACTATGAACACCACTCACTAATCCTTCGAATCACCGCAAGGCCCTTGGCTACACCTGCCACTCCTCTGTCGTTATTCAAACACTTCATTCGCATTTCATTTCCATTTCACCCTACTTCATTCAAGCGCACTTTTTTGAGAAGCGAGGACTTTTCAAAGTTAGCAGCTTCGTAGTTTCAGCACTGTCCGCCTTGCGAGGCTGCCTGAATTTTTTTTCGTCGACTACTTTTTTCATCTAATCACTGCCTGGAGCCACTCTCGCACACTCCTGTCACCCTCCTGACGCACTACTCATGACACACTGGTGCATTTCATTGCTATACTGCAAAAAGGTCTCACCCCGTCGTTGCGAACGTCGACAACATGTCGATCATCCTCCGACTGAGGTCCTTCTCCTGGGCGTTAGCCACTTGCGAACCGTCCAGGGGACGGCCGAACATGAAGTCAAGGTCCGAGAAACGCGCCGCCCCCGTCGTGTCGTTGAAGAGGGCGAAGGTGGCCTGGTAATCAAACACGTAACCGAACACCAGGTTGCGTGCCTGGGTCGAGAGTTCGCGTCCCAGGCGCAACAGCGGGCACGTGTAGAACAGGTCACCCAGCAGTTCGTACGCCCAGGAGAGGCCAGTCACTGTAAGTGCGCATATCGCGTTCAAGGGAAGAAAGTTATTAAGCCCAACTTCTGAAACTCAAGGAACACTCGCACATTCACTCTCTTTCACAAACAGACACCACACAGAGCGCTTTGCGTGGTGTGTGTTTCTTGTGTAGAAGCGAGTGTTAATGTGTCACTGCTTTATGGGTTTCAAAAGTTGCGCTAAATAACTTACAATATGACGAGCTATTGACTATTCCAACAACCAGCTTTAACAAGGAGTGAAGTTTCTCGATAAAAGCTGCAAGCACTGGTCAAAAAGCCAGGCTACCCTACTTTCTGTGCTAGTCAGTGCCGAGTATGCAGTGCCTCTGAAGCAGCTGCACTTTAGTGAAGGTACACGCATGGTCATTGGCTCTTCAATTACAGAGAAGTTAAGGTTTAGATATACGCGTTCTTTTTATTTTTGATTTTAGAGAGCAAGCTTAAGGTGCGGTGGTCACACTTGGCTTAAAAGCAGGGGGAAGGGGGGGGGGACAGAAATACTTTCTAGAAGTCGACAGTTGCTTTAAAACAATGCTTCATCTTGAGTGTTTTTGCTCTATTGTTTCGGCAGTATTGTAACCCTGCTGAGCTCATCGATACGATACACGTTTCTTCAAGGCTCATATACGTCAACATATTTTGCGTGGAAGTCGTTCACAGACAGTCGGCTGTGACGTCGTATTACGCCGAAAACTAAGACACAAGAGGGTTCTCGAATTACCATTTTCAGATGGCATGATCACATTCTGGAAGGCATCGACGACCTCGCTAGCGTTCGTGATGTGGTATATCATATCTAGGAATGTGCGAACTACGTACTCCATGTCTGCATTGGGCGGCGAAGTCTGCAAGAAAGCAAAGAAATATCAGAATACAAACTTGTTTTCACACGGCTGACAAAAGTGTTCTAATGACATCGTCACATAATAATCTCCATCTTTTTTGCTGACTCCCGCAGAAACTTTGAGCAGAGAAGTGCTTCCTCTATTGCGGCTAAGAGAGGGGTTTTGAAAAAAAAATTCAAATGACATCTAGCCAAGCTTTCATTGGACAAATGATTGAAATGACGCATCCTATTAACGAGATCTGGTGAATTTGAAAGCATATGATCTCCAATAAATACTTCCTAGATAAGATCACCCATGAATGCAATTTTGCACGTGTTGTTGTGCTTTCAAGCCAACGAAGAGACTAATAAATAAGCAGAAAAGAACTGCAACAAACAAATAGGTACTTACCAGAAAGCATTTGAAAAACTAATGCAGCTAGGGGTCCCCAAGACGTATGCTGGTAGAAGCATTGATCTTACAGATTGCCAGCAAGAGATACATGCTGATACTCTTTCGTTTGTGCGTTCATACGGGAGGTGTACAAACCTAGAGGCTTAAAAGATTGTTCAGTTTAAATGGAGGACAACGCAGCAAGCGATGGATAAGAAAATGATAGGTGTAACCTTCAGAAACAAGATACAGAGTGGGTCAGGAAACAAACCGGGGTTAGGCATAACATAGCTGCAATAAAGAAGAAGCAATAGACATGGGCCGGGCACGTATTGCGTAGGCAGGGTAACCACTGGTCATTAAGGGTAACTGACTGGATATCCAGAATAGGCGAACGCGTGGGGGGCAACAAATTTAGACGGGCCGATGGGATTAAAAAGTTCGCAGAAGGAACGCGGCAGGAAAAAGCAAAAGACCTGGTTGATTGGCGCATCATGGGAAATGCCTTAGACCAGCAGTGGGCGTATAAGGTTTTTAATGATGGTGATAACGATGTTTTAAGTACAATTCACTTGGCAGTTATCACTTGTACAGTTGTGATTATCTTCGGTTTCTCTCCTGTGAAGAGCTTTTGTATCGGCTAGTTCTCAACGCTAGATGATAAGATTGCAGACAGGGATGCCCACGTCGTCCTTGGTTTTGTACTTCGAACGTTGTAGAGCTTGGAACGTTCAAGCCTTGATCACTTGTTACAGTTCTCTACAACTTTTTGCATTGTGCATTAGTTCATGGAAATGTAGGGATTGCATTAGTCAAGCTTATCACAGCACCACTGAGAGGAATATCTGCTTATTCGTCTCCGTTCGCAGTTTACCTAGTGTCTAAACGCAAAAGCCATAAATTGGGTGTTAGCGCACGTTACTTCTTTACACCCTGGAGCCTACTTTTATTTGAGACTGGTTGGTATGGCGTTTTGAGTGATCGATCGTCATCAACTTGGTTAGACAGTGCATGTTTGCTGGCTCATGACATTGCACGGGAAATTTAACTAATATAAATATATCATCTCGTGACATCCTGATTCTGCCCACAGGCGTACGCACAGAAGGGGCAGAGATGGGGCGGTGGTTACGAAGCTTTTCTGGGGGGATTGCCAAGTTTGCTTCCTAGATTTATCAGTCTTACTTATGCTGTCATCGTATATAGAAGGCAGTTTTAAGCACGCGTCTTCTTTACGCGAATTGTAACCGAAGTTTCTTGATGTTGAGTTCTAGGAACTGTTTGCTTGCCACCTTAATGCTCATAACACCAGGGACAAATGCAACCCTGTGTAAAAAGCAAGGTCACTGATTATCTACATTTCAATATCTATGGCGAAGTGTGCCTTCATTTGGAGTCAACTTAGCGTATGGGAAAGGGGAGCCAGTGCACGCACTTGATGCAACTCTTATATGAAAAAGTGTACCAGAAGAGACAATTTACCCTTAATAAGTAGTCGAGAAGGTGGGTGCCTTCGTTGCTGACGGTACCCAGCAGAAACCGCCGGCCCGTGACGCCCGAAGCGTCATGGACGCCGGGGTGGGCACTGGCCGAAGGCCCGAAGTAATGCACCACCTCGCTGGTGGCGCGAATGATCTCGCGAGAAGGGACGGTCCTCATGCAGTGGAGCATCTCGACCGTTCCGCCGATGGAGCATTTCAGCAGGGATGGCAGCTCGTGAGACTTGTCGTCGAAATACCTATGGGATAGTAAGGTGGCCAATATGTAAGCCGCTTTCTTCTCACACTCACTGTCGTATATCTGTGGTAAAAACACTGCACATATTGACGCTAGGCTGTACTCAAATCATAAGAGTGCAAATATTTGGGTAAGTTGGAGGTCCAGTATATTTTCTAACGACGCAAGAAAGTACGACGACCACAAATACATTGCTTGTCTGTGTTTCTTGTCATTGTATTTTCTTCGCTGTTAGAGACTGTACTGCGGTCATGTTCACAATAACATGAGTGACCCTGGTTGTACAAAGGTGCATGTGGAACAGTTTGAGAAGCACAAGAGTACAAAAAAGCACCACGATGGAATAAAGGGGCGTATGCGACTGCTAACCCACAATCCTCGTGCTGTGGTTTATTATGCAAACAAAAAATGATGTTGCATGGCACGCAATTCAATAACACATTCATGTGTCCTCGGACCACCTTATTTGAATGACATTTTGTGAATATTCAGCCGCAACAACGTTTTCGCAGCGTTTTTCCACGTATATAAATGGGCGTTTTTCTTGCATCAAGTGCTCTACATGTGTTTCCTTCAGTGACACTCCAAGCATTACATGTTGTGTAGCGGCAAGACTACCCGACGTCAACTACTATGTTTCTGGACTGTATGGTCAGCTCTTCGAAAAAATTAAGGTGGCTCGACCTTCTACCTAAAAATACTGATATGAACCAGTGCGCTGACACATACCGAACACAATTTGAGGTTTGGTATTACTTCTACAGGTAAGCCGCCTATTGCAGCTAGGTTAATGTCTGCGAACTAAAGAATGTCTGGATCTTCAATTCGACCTGCTCTGTCACTCTACGTGCGTTACAGCACTACGACTACAGCTATGACGATGGTTACCACGTCATTTTCACACTGCTCTGGTTTGAAGCAACTGGTTCATGTAGAGGGCTCCTTAAAAAGTCTTCGGCGTAAGACACAGTCAATGTTACAGCATTTGATTTCTTTTGCCTCGGTCGAAACACGTGCAGAGTGGATGGTACTTACCACGGAATAGCGCCTCCAGAGGGGGAAAAAACGTACGGCAGCTCCGCCTTAGTGATGCGAAGACTGAGATGACAGGGGTGACAGGGCCCTCCCGTCGTGTTCGCCCATACCTAATTTTTTCACTGACTCGCTCAATTTATGCCTTTTCTTAGCATAAAATAAGTATTCTAATTACTGTTTCTCTCTCTATTTATGAGTTCCAATTTTTCTTTTCTTGCTCACGAGTATATTTCTTATATATCGTGGAACTTATCATGGAAAACTCGTATTGATGACATTGCTACCAAGGCCACTGGCACATTAGGATACTTTCGTTGGAAGTTTTGTCTAATCTATCATCACTAAAACTACTACTGTACACAACTTTCGTTCGTCCAAAGCTTCGTTATGCATCGTCAGTGTGGGACAGCGGATATGAGAACCATATAAAACTACTAGAAAAAATACAAAATCACTCAGTCCATTTGATTCTCAACAACTACCAAATAACTGCCAGTGTTTGAAAAAAATCGACATCATCCACCGCTATCACACCGCAAAAAACTATTTCGACTTTGTCTCTTCAATCAAATATACTACCACAACCCATATTTACATTCTATAATCATTCATCCACCACCATACATTTCATTGTGCATAGACCATAGCCAAAATATAAACATTTCACACAGTAACACCGTTGGATTTTCATATTAATTTCCCTTAAAACAACAAGGGATTGAAACAACCTATCTGCAACACTCACAAGCATAACCAGCACAAAAAACTTCAAAATCACTCTTCAGAGTTTCATCTCAAACTAACATCGGTGCTTGCTTTACACCTTTGATGGTTATATATGTTTTCTGCTATACTTCTAGAAATATTGTTTTCAAAAAGTGTTACTTTTGCGCATCAAGCTTTTTACCATTATCACGTTTTTTACCATTTTTAGCGTTAGGTTTTTACCTGTAGGCAGTTCCTTGAGTGTATGTATATTCAACGAGCTCTTATTCTTACAAACCCGAGACAATAAGGCGTTTTGATTGCTGCAATAATACTTAGGCCTGCTTTTGCCTTTGTTTTGTGACTCACAATTGTTAGGTGCCATCGCGATATTTTCTACCTATATTGTGTACCTATAATCAAGCAGTTATGTACCAAATTTTTCCCCTCTCCTCTGAAATGTACGTTGGTTGGTAGCTTGAGGGTATTTGAAATAAAAAAAATTCTGCTTTGTTTGATTCTTTTTCGCTCCATCTTTTCTTTTCTGCCTTCGGTGCTGTCGGTTTCACTACGAATAGCACGTTTTACTGTCTACTCTTCTCATTTTTCTCTTCCTCATGCCTAAACTTGTCCTCTCCCTCAATCCGATTTACCACTCTTTTGATATATAGTAGTACACGCAGCCTTCCTTTGGATGGTGGGCACGTGGGTTCGAATGCCGCCTCGCGAGGACATCTTTAGGTATTTGAGTATTTATTGAGAAACTTGAACTCAGAAATTATGGTCTTTCTCTCTGTGACTCACGCGTCTCGGCTGCCTAGTCAAAGTATAGGCAAGTGCTGAACGACCAGCCATGTTTTGCTCGTGGCTGCGTTCATACTTATGAACATTGTCGACCAAAAAGCAAGTACTGCACATATCTGAAGTGAAACATCAATAGGTAGGTATTACGCGGTGTGTCACTTCACCGTAAAATACATACACACGTGATTCTAAAGGCCCTAGTGTTTTTTAGGCTAGTCTGAAAAACTACGCATGGTAAAAAAATGCTCTGCCGACATCATGCTGCTGCCAACTGGCAGTGCCCCGGGATTCCGCAGGTTTTGCACAAGTTCGTGTTTCCCGAAGGCACTACCAGATGACATGTCTGTCTCACCAAGCGCCTCTCCCAGTTTATTACTGAAAGCCAGCTGCAATCAATTCAACGTAGAAAAGGCGCTGTCCGAGGCATCATAGGTGGCCGCAGATGAGACCAGCACTCATGTAGTACGGCCAGCAAAAGACTATCATCTTTTTACGACATGTGCAGCGAAGCACGTTAGCACCAGTACTGCCATTTGTTCCCTAGAGTTTCTGTATTTCTTTTTCGATGTAGGGTTCTAGTCCGTGAACATTCTTGCATCGCGCGCCAGAAAAATTGGTGCTTGCGTTAGGGGAGCAAAGCGAATGATGAAGACACAAATGAAGAGAAGGATCATGAAAGCGCGTGCGGATTTACGATTACGCTTCTCCGGTCACACTAGGGCGAGTTTCTGCAGAACTGTTGCCTTTTGAGTATGTACGCAATAGCCCAAGCCTGCGGCGCTAGGGTGGTAGGTACTACAAAAACAGGCATCGAATTCGCGTTACCGTCGAAAGGGCGACTCGCTCAAGAGGATCACTTTGGAGAAGCGCTCGTGGCTCCAGAAGCGAGGCCCACCCATGCCGTCCTTGAGCAAATGGGCACCGACGGACCACGCTCCTGAACCGCTACCCATGAGGACCACGTCGCTGGTATTGCCCCCGAAGCTGGCGATATGGTTGAGCACCCATTGCATAGCTGCCCGCTGGTCACCGAGGCCTTCATCATCGGGGATGCATGGCATGTCGCTCAAGAGGCACCCTGTCATTTGAAAAACAGGAGGTCATGGCTTCTTTAATGGCGCTACCACCGAACATTCGCACATATTTATTTTCCAAGCACTTTCGGGTAAGCTATGCAAACCTCATTAAAGTAATAATGGGGGAGGGGGGTATTCTATGGTTCTCCTTAAACTTAGATGGCAGAGGTAATTGATAAAAATTGAGTTCATTGAAAAAGAAGACATTTTTTTTAAACTGTGAGCTCTTCTTGGTTGAGGCTTTCGCGTACAGACATCATCCTCACACTCACCACGTATATGTGCCACTAATTTCAACACAACCACTACTTACCATTTGAGAACTCGCCACGACACCCACTACAGTTCCCGCACACTTTTGTCACTTCATCCATTCACTTCAAGCTCACTTCATCTCACTTCAATAAACCCCCTTCATTACACGCCACCAGCTTTACTGGACCATCAGAGTCTGCCCCGCAGAAGTGCACATGGCTTAACTTTTTGTGGACAGCTCCGTGATTCACTCGTCCATCTGTTCTTAGCTCCCGCTGCGTATATTTTGGCATGGCCGAGCTAAGCTACAGCAATTTTTTTTACTACATTTCCTTACCAAGCTCGCCAATTCGTGCAGATGCTCATGGTGATAATACTTTGCCACTTCAAGGAAATGCAACGATGGCCTGCATGGCCGAAACTGCAATGCGCCAGGGCCAAGGCATCGTTTCGTAAGGCAGAGGGCCAATCGACGAGCTTAGTGGTGTGAAATGTTGCCCCTGGACAAACTTTTCAAACTACGCGTACGAGGGGGATTGATCAGGCAAAAGAAAATAGGCACGGGAATCATTTTTTTAATGGAGCTTCTTTACGTTCGCAGCACTGTACGAGTAATATACAGAGCATGTGCTCACCGCGGCCTGCCGTACAGGTTGGCGGCCTTGCTTGGGGTTTGTAAAAACAATCAAGTTGGAGCTTGTTCACAGGAGATATGTGCGTGATTCTCTGATTTGTAAGCCGCCATACCGACGACCATCAAGTGCGAGTGTAATGTGAAGCTTTAGTTGTTTGACCTTTAAATGGCTTCTCACCGCATGCTATCGCGTAACCTAATTCAGGTTATAATATTTGGTAAGTACAGATGATAGAAGTACATATTATAGAATCCTAGCATATTATCAAATGGCCCCTGCACCCCGTTTCTATACAGTTCGATCTCTCCGTAGCTAATAACAGCCACAAAAGAAGTGCACTCAATGGCTCAAAGCTTACACTAAGCGGCGCAACGCTCTATACAGTGAATATGATCGGTCTGATGCATACTTATTGCCGGATTAAGGAAGATAATAGCTGCAGAGAGGCTGAACGTGTCTAGAACGAGGCATCAACACAGCTGAACTTGGCTATTATGAGGTGGAACTCGACTTGGATTTGGTTGTAGCGAAGTGTAACATGACTGTAGCAAGGTTAAAGCATGTTTGGTCTCCGTCTTTGCCTTTTCGTCTTCCGTTCTCCGCCAACGGTACCCACCCTGACAACTACTTCGATGCTCTGATGATTGCTCTAGGTATATTCGCAGTTGCGCTACCACTTCCTGTTTTCATTTTTAGTGGAACCATGGTATGTAGCAAGAAACACCTTTCGTTTGCAGTGCATAGTCGATTATGATAGTGGTAGCTTTACGACACGATATACAAAAAACGATTTGCTACACAAGCATTGTCTAGTTTTAAACCTGTAATTAAAGGCAAGCGCTAAGAAACAGACAGTGGCTGAGGAAGACATGACCTAGTGATATTTTCTATTGCAACGCTGCGTCGCTGGAATGCGCATTAGAGCGCATTTAGCGCTGTTTTCCACTAAATTAGCAATACAGGGCATTTTAGCACTGTTTTTTCACTACAAGTATGAACCCCCAAAAACGCCAAGTTTTTTTTTCGGTTAGTATTACGCTGTTACATGAGAAGTATTCACACTAAGTATCACAGTTAACACCAATTTCACACGTTTCTCGTTCAGTAACACTTGAAGCGGTTTACCTATGTTGAGGAATCCGAATGCGCCCAGCCGGAAATTGGGTGCCACAACGACGACCTGGCCCAGTCCAGCGATCCAGCGGCCGTCGTAGTAGTTATTGTCACCGTTCTGGAACTCGATCGCGTGGAAGAACATCAGCACTGTCTTCCGGCATCCGGGCGTGGTACTGTCCGTACACGGCGTCCACACGTTCAGGTGAAGGCAGTCCTCCGTTGTGCCCTCGTTGGAACGGATGACCTATGCATTCACGATAGCGAACGACCAATGCGCTATAAATACTGCGCTGTAATTATAGTGGGCAAGGAATCGCAAGCTGCGTCCCGAGAAGTTTGTTCGTTTGACGATAGAATAAAACATGTCGCATTTGAATATATAGATCAAAATAAAAAATTGACAGTGGACAGATAGGAGACTGTGGAGAATGGGGACTCGAACCTATGAGTTCAGCGTTTACGGCCCCAACACTCAATAACTTGCTTATGTAGGCTACGGACACCTGATACCTCGTGGTCCAGAGAAAAATTGAGAGAACCATTGGGCTGTATGAAATTTGTAACCCACGGACATCGCGCCCAACGACTAAAGTGCACAGGTCATCAAACGTTCACACTCCGCGTAATATGGACTCGAACTCGGAACCCTTCTATCATGTAGGATATGAAACATCACAGAGATAGCCCACATTCATAATGCTGAAGCATGCACAGCATATCAAAGCTCAATTTTTACTACACATACTTAACAAGTACAAGGCAGGAGAAAAAAGTATTACCGTGCTCTTTTGTCTTTTTTTATGGATAGCACTTTACGTCTACCACACAAATTACACGTGCCTCAAACGAATCTCGCAGCTTACCACGCTTGTGATCCTAAAGGGGCGTCCTGGTAGTTCTAAGGCATAGCTTGTGTAAGACACCACTTCGACTGGTGTACGGCTATTCAGAGAATTCCCCGCTTATTGACAGTACGCATCAATGTATACAGTAGTTCCACGAGGCATTTATGTCAAATGTATCGAGTTTGCTACTCAGGGATAAGAAGTAGCGTAAGCAATTAGAGGCATGGCCTTTACATAAGCAATAAAAATGGAGTCTCATGCTTCTCCTATTACACAATATAGCGGGTTTGCTAGCCCTAAGACGGAATAATATTTTTTCCATCTTCACAGAAGACCTAACATGGTTAAAAACAAAGACGTCCAGGATACTACTCTTTTGATTGAATTGCTCGTTTTCTTTACAAGAAATTATTCAACTATCGAAACAATTCTTGCTCTTGTTTTTCTCATTCTAACGTAACCACCATGTTATCGATGACTGTTCAACTATTCAGGAGCATAGCCTGCTCAAATCTTATGAGCTGTGAGGAGCAAGCCACGGTTGGAGCCACAAAGAGCTGGTGAGAAAATATGAAAGCTGTCTATCACTTCTTATTATTTTCTTGATTGATATATAACTCCTCTATAAGTAACACTGTTTCTATATTAGATGTCAAGAGCAGGTAGTAGCCGATATATGATAGCTTACGTTTGCATACCCTACCGCTGGTCACTGATGATAAGCGTATGGTTTCTCAAGTGAGTGATTTTAATAACACTGCATGCAGTTCTTCGATCAATTTTTTTTCAAAGTATGTGTTGATACAAAATGCATTTGGTGATCATGTTGCAATGATGCTCGGCTGATGATACCGAATGAAATTGTGAAAATTCTTTTGAGACTGAGGAGAAAGCGAGAAGGAAGCGACCACTTCTGTGACAGACCTGCCCGTGTAACTTGTACGATTTCTGGGCACAGCCGGCTTTCGGAATCCTGGCGTCGATGTCCGTGGTGTTGATCGCGGAAATCACAGAAGCATCCCTGTGTCACATAACACAGGAGTGTACATATTCTTGAAGTTTTGCACAGAAGGACAGCAGAAACATGAATTAGGGGGATGTGGCAGTCTCATCACACTTTTGGCAAGGTTTACAAGCTGTTCAGTTGATCTATAATGAAAAAGTGCAGCACCGAAACCTTCTGAGCAGTCAAATAATCGACAACGGCTTGCACATATTTCCAGTTGTCCATTACAGAAATATACAAATTCATATTTACACACGTGATCACATGAACGTACATCTGTGTCAATAAAGAATTCATGCTACAATGTAGCAGAACAACTAAAGAACTCAACGTGCCGGTGAATTAAAACATAATTTTTGCTTAGGTGTTAGTGATAAAGCAACTTTTGTTCAATATACATTCCCAAACTTGCATTCGGCAAGCGGACAGATGTCTTAACGTGGGTTCGCTTGAACTCAACTATAATTTTCAAAAAGGCACAAGCAGTTTTTTTTTATATTGGCTCAAACTTACAATGCATACAGGTGTTGCCATCAAGAAAAGAAGGACATGTGCTGGGAACGTAGTGTGATTTTATCGAAACCACTCGTCAGTAAGACATACACAGTGATTTCCAAGAGAAGCCAACAGTGCGATGGGGCAGGGTAACAATTAGGCGCAAAGTTGTTATTCAGAGATTGACAAGGATAGCGTGGCCGTAGAAAGCACGAAACCGGCCTAATTGGCGAAACATGAGAGAAGCCCTAGCCCTGCATTTGGAGCAGTAACGCTGATGACAACGAACATCTTATCGGGGGCAATGTTTCCCTCAAAATGTATGTGAACAGTTTGCAATGTTGCCGTTCTTTTTTCTCGTCTTCGGCATGCAATTCCCAGCTGGTTGATAACAATAATATTGTACTACTTAGGAACCTATGATCTAAAACTGTGTAATATTATTTCTACAATATGAGCCGGGCAGAGGCCTGGTGCGGCCTGAGGACTCCAATTTTATCGTGACTTCCGAATCTCATCCTCACCCTGCAAACAAATCCACCCATCTTTTATATGGGTGGATTTGTTTGCAGGGTGAGGATGAGAAGATGGGTTTTTTCAACAAAACCCATCTTTTATTCAACCGAAACAATTTCGTGATAGAAGAGCTGGGTAATCAACCAAGCAACACGAAGCTTCAAGCGCCTAATCTACGACGGAGCCGCCGCCTTGCTGGACTGCCCCCGTTACTACTGGTAGCTGAGATGTCTCACGGCGAAGAAGGAAACCGGATCCTCGCAGCTACGGACCTTCTACAAGTCCCAGCAGCACCACTAGTGCCAGGTTCGCGTGCGGCTGGTCCCTGGTTGGGACAGGATCTGATAGTGCCTCGCACATTCGGTGAAGAATCTGGCGAGGATGAGGACGAATGGCTCGCACACTACAAACAGGTGAGCAAATACTACCAATGGGACGCGGCGACCCAGCTGACCAATGTAGCATTTTCCCTAACAGACACAGCGCTCGTGTGCTACTAGAACCACGAAGATGCCCTCACGTCAAGGGATTGCTTCGTTTCGGAACTAAGAGCGTGCTTCGGAGACTCCGTAGCTGAGAGAAAGCAAGCGGAATAAACGTCAAGCTTTACGTCCCAAAACTGTTACATGATATGAGAGATGCTGTAGTAAAGAGCTTTGGAAATTTCAACCACACGGTGTACTTTTACGTGCACTGACACAACACAATACATGGGTCTCTACGAAAGGTGTTGCACCTTAACCGATACGAAGGATGATTTAAAAAATTGGCAGCATATCCACGGTGTGAATGATGGAGCGGGGTGAAGCATTCATCCGTCCATTCGTCCTTGCTTCCGTCTGTCCATGCGTTTGTCTGTGTAACCATTCATGCGTCCATCCACCCGTCCGTGCGTGGGTCTGTTTGTGCGTCCGTCCCTGCGTTCGTCCATGCATCCGCCCCTGCGTCCGTTCATGCGTTCATCCATGCATCTGTCTGTGTGTCCGTTCGTTCATCTATTCAACCCTCCAAGTACCACCATCTCGCATCTTTTCATCATGCGGACGGACGGACGGGCAAACGGACGGACGGACGGATGGATGGATGGATGGATGGATAGATGGACGGACGGACGGGTGGATGGATGAATGAATGGATAAATGGATGTGTCTGTACCCTTTAGATCAGTGGCGGCTAACACCACCTAGACGTAATACTAAATGAAGTAACCACTAGATTACCCATACAGAAGCAGCGCCATCCAGCGGACATTACAAGGACTAAACGAGAGGTGGCGCACGCACACTTTCTTACGGCTTGCGCTTCGGGTCTACTTTCCACCATTAAACACCTAAAGTTCATGGTATATACTAGTTCACTGTATTCATGGCACTGCGGCCTAATGCTCGCTAAACCTTTCTAAAACGAAGAAGGTTACGCCTAGACGTAGAAGAAGGTTACGTTATACGCCTAGAGAGTATAACGTAGCAACCTTTTTCTCTCAGATAGTGCTCAATGTACATGCCGATGGCTGTTATTGGGGACCGCTGCGTGTCCGTCAACTAAAAGCCGAATTCTCGTGTCTCTCATTCCCTATTAGCAGCAATTAGCATGTACATTGAGCACTATTTTTTATTGTTGAACAACGCACAGAAAAAATCTTTCACTGGCACCACCTTGGATGTCAAAATGTTTTACTTGTTACATACCACAACGGCTACGAGGGACGAATGGGTGCCGCTATAAAAAGTGTCACCCCTAAAAAAATTGCTGGAGTAGAAATGATTGCGCAGAAGTGAAGCCATTCCTGTGGCAAGATGGCGGCTGTGGTGGTCACCTTATTAGGAGCATGATAAAGTATCACCATTCAGCGATTAAAAACGAAGCGTTTTCCTCGCACGCCCGATGAGTTTAATGTGGGAGCTTTTTCGGGTCACATAGTGGTCCAAGTGCATCTTACAGTACTAGTTTTCCGTAGTGAGCCTCTGATTGGAGGCAAAGTTCTTTGAAGATTCAGTCATCCATACTCGTTCTTTGTGCTATTTCGTCAGGAACAACTATTTTTTAATGTAGAACTAACGTAGCATTTACATAATATATAAAAGCCACTTGATCTTCAAGTGGGCACTATAAGAAAAGAGCATGTTTCCGCCATCTTGGCAGTGGCAGAAGCTGCCTTCACTTCTGCTGGCAAGGCATTGCGGGAGCTTCCACTCCAGCAATTTTCCTTTAATCCTTCTTGACCGATACATAAGCGCGGTGGGCAGGTCTGAAACAGTAAGTCGGCAAAGCACCTGCTTCAGCGTCCCGATTCTTACACCGTGCGTCTGACGCTTGCACAACGTGCTATAGTTCCGCGCGTGCGTACTCACGCGAACCGCAGCATTCCTTCGGTGCTTCGGGCGAACGGTATGCCTCGGAACATGTACACCGGCTGGTTCTCGACCATGGTCCGCAGCCCGCGAAAGGCTCCAAGTAGCGGGACCATGACGTACGTGTCCTCGCTGTCCCATGCGCTCATCAACAACCACAAGACAGCCATGGCGTTGAGGATGAACACCGACAACACCGCCGCCACGAAGAGCCGGCGTCGGTTGTCTGCGAAGTGGCTGTAACAGGTCGCAGTATACTTTCATTGGGTTAATATTTATCGACGTAGAGGCTATTGAGTTTTCGAACTTATCAATCTACTTATACTCTTTTTAGTCTCGTCCACCAACAGTATGGAAGGTTCCGCGTTTCAGAACAAACTTTGTTATCAAATGCGGTAAAATACCTCACCAAGAATTTTCAACTCATACAACCAAGCCGGCGATCATCTACAGCACTTGACATTGCCAGAGTTTAAAACGTTACTGTGCTCCCCTTTTATTGTTTTATTGTTTTATTGTTTTATTCTTTATGTGGTGTCATATGCATTTCTTTCAATTTACTCGCGTGGTATGATGTATATACCTTTTTGTGTTTGTTTTGATTGGGCCGTGTATACCCTTGTCCAACTATTTTCTTTTCATATTCTTTGTAAGACACTAAATTATTATAGTAACTGTTATAATTTTTTATATACCTTCTGTGCCTGCTATTTGTAACCACGCTGTACAAAAGGGGATGAGTTTTTCCTTAAGTCACGTCTTTGCGACCTTTTTGCATATTATACCTCTATTTACTAATGTGTATATGTGTGCATAAGAGGAAATTGATTTAATTGAATTACGTTTGTTAGACATCTAGCTCATGTTCTCGCCTTCATTCCTGACTGAACAGAGAAACAGGAAGGTATGAAGGCAATGTAAAGCAAACTTGCATGTACGCTGTGATCACTGTTAATGAATGTCGTGAAGTAGTGCTGTAAATTGGTCAATTTATAATTAATAGTGGCTAAACTGCTAGTAATGTTTCTTTAACATTGACGCAGTGTACCGTTGCGATGAATTCGCCAAATGAGGGCGAAGTTGGGCTAAGTTTTTCGCAACGCTGGTTCACTTTCGGGAAGTGTCGGCCATTGTTGTTAAGCAGTTGCCTGATAAGGCAAACTCAAATTAAATTGTTGGCAAGGTTCACGTCGGAAACTATTGGACAACTTTGCCATTATGACTAATGTTTAAGTTATGAAGAACGTTGGTTTATTACAGTGAAATATTTCGCAGTGTTGCCGTCTATAGCCAATTGGCGACTAAACGAGGATAAAGTTGGCTTGATTTTCACAAAGTGCACTTAAAACAGCAGAATACTATGCCGGTGGGTGAGCTCATGCTTAACAATGAAATCACAAGTCATGCATACACTTGACTAGGGCACCAGAAGCGCAGACAAGAGCTCTCTAGGGATTTTGTTAGCATCGCTGCTATCATTCGTTAAAGGCCCAACGTATAAGACGCTCAGATATCTGCACGTATAGACAAGCGCGGCAGACACTGCTCGATATTTAAATGCCACTGTTCCTTCATGACCACTAAGTGCATTACCAGAGATGTCAGGTATGAAGATAGTGCGAACCTTGACTTGAGACTTTCTCGAAAGCCAGTTGAGCGCAGCGACGGCTGCATACTGCTTTTCGCGTCCTGCACCCACTGTTTCGCCTGTATATTATCCGGTTCTTTCGGTCCGGTAGGCACTGCGGCTTCATCTGGCTCCGCCTAGTCAAACACAAAGAATATGTGCATGAGCCTTTTCGGAAATCTTCACGAATTTGTAACATCTATAAGTTATTAAATCTTAACTATTGCCAGTTAGAAAATTGCTGCCGAGATATGAGAGGAGCCAGCTATAAAACTTTGGCACCATGGTCGTAGCTAGAATTTTTTTTGGGAGGGGGGGGTGAGAAGAGGGGTTCAGTACCACTTCATCTAAGTTCGAGCATGTGTCTGCATGCGTAAAATAACACAAACCCAATTCATAATGTTTGGAGAGTATGAACCCAGCCCTCCCCTACAATATTGGCTATGCGACTGTTCGGCAGAATGTTATAATGTGGCCCTCGAAAGCGAATACCCGCTGCCCGTTTGCTAATGAGTTAGGTTATGCAATCAGGCATCGCACTTCGCGCAAGAGGAGACAGGCGTTAAATTACCTTTAAGTTCTTAGTTTATCTCATTGTTCTTCCCTTAACTAGAGTATTTGGCACCACCCGTGGTGTTTCAGTACCTCCGCTATTGGACCACCTGTATCCAAGCGGCAATAGCATGCACTGACGTCCCCACGTGACCATTCATGATGGTGCTACGATGACGTCACAACTTCCTCTTGTCTGGGACATCACTACACTCTTAAGCAAGTCCTACTTAAAGTACCAGCCTATAGCCTGTAAGCCAGACGAAAAATCTAACGCCTATACATGATTTCTTTAGGCAGCAAAACCTGTAGGCGGCGCCATCTGTAGTCGTCCTGCGGCACGTAGGGAGCATAGGTGGCACACAGCCTATACAGAAGGCATCTCTTCTCAGCAGCCCATCTTATAGGACCGACTAAAATAGGCCAAAGATTTTTGGTCTCGCGTCCCGGCTAGCCAAAAGGCTGACTGCAGAGTCTCCCACCCACGGTTTGTCCCAGCCATGGCTTGTCCTAGCTATAAACGGCCCATGAAGTGGTGAAAAAAATTTGTTGAGCTCATTTAGGGGTCTGCCCGGGGGTATTGAGGCTCAGATGCACTTACTGTCACATAGTTAACCCATACGCACATAACGCAATCAGAAACAAACCCCAGAAAATTCAAAGCAAGCACGTGGGGATTCTAACTCGCGAACGATGAATCAAAAAGTGCGCACGCTAACCACTGCATTACATCACGCCATGGCTGGGGACTGTAAAATCATGGGGTTATATAGGCACCAATGAGTCGCTTCACGCCCTGACGTAATAGTGCAGTAGAGTCGTTAATATACGCGCAGCGTTCAAGACTTATACGTGAAACAACGTCAACGTGTTTCAGGTTAGCGTCGCCGGCAGCTTCACCGCCGCAGTTGCCGCGCTGCAGTAGTCGACTCACTAAGCCAACTGAGTTTATTTCGAAGCAAAGTGTTCGATGGTGCTTCAGAAGAAACCTCGGACGCTTATTAGCCAGTAATTTTATTTTCTTTACTCTCGTTAGCTTGACACTCTTCTCGCAATACGTGCACAATGAAATGAAAGCGCTCTCACAATAGTGGTATTGTCTGTAATCTATATATGTGAACACACCCGTGCAGGTGTGGTGCGCCGTGTACACACTACAGCTGAACTTCATTCGCAACGAAACTCTCGTTGGTTCTAAACATTTCAAACTGAACGTGTCCTGCCTCTCAAATGAAAGACATGGTTCCCGCAGTCTTCATTTCTCCTTCAATAAAACGTGTGGCCCCCGTTTGTTTCGACCGTGAAAGCTTGAGGCTGGCGCTGTTCGTCTGCGGCTTCTCGATCGCCCGACGGGCTTAGTCCCGGAAGAAATGTCGTTTACTTTGAACGCCACTCACGTGATAGAGATGGCATTTTTTTTTCTTGGCCTTTTTTCTTCTAGCTCGTAACGTTGCGCAGCGTTTATGAAGGAGCAGGCTGTCACCGCTTGCAACCTGGCGTCTCGTCGTACACTGATCTCAGGCTCGTAATATGCACATGCGGCTACGAACGTGCTGCTAAAACAAACTGCAGTTCACGATTATCCGTCGCAGGAACAGGCATTACTGAAGTCGCAGTGTCCTCGCCTAACCCCCTAATATCGAGAGAAGTACAGTCATAAGCAAGCTCCGACGTGTGACCTGTATTACTTCGACTGATGTCAGCCACGAAGCACTGGGCCCTGTTGCCGATATAATAGCTCAGTATCCTTGGATAGTATGTCGGCATGCATGGCTAACATCTCGGTAACAGATCCAAAAGCTACGCGATTCTAGCGTATCAAACTGCTTCAGGGCACGCTGTGGAGCGTTCGTGTTAAGCTTGCTGATGGCTGTATATCCTTGCACAGTTGCTAAGTACCGGCGCACACCGCATGCTCAATGAACCAACCATACTGGCCTACAAACGTCCGTCACTGATGGGGAATGCGATAAAACTGACCCGTTTTGTTCTAAACACGCAACCTCGGGGGTGAAAACACACTGTGGCGCCACCTGCCGGAATCGCTTGGTGACGTATAAAATGACATCACGTGGTACCGGCTGCGCAAAGTGTTCGACAACTCCTGTGATTCAGGCTGTTCTCGCTTCAGTGTCGCTTGTGTTTGTATTAGCTGCAAAACAACCTAGAATGTTCGCCAACAAAAATTTTTAGCGAGCCGACGTATATGGTCATCGCCGCGTCACGCACTTGGGACGGATACGTGCGCATGGCGCCATAGACGCACAGCGAGAAGAGGAGCTATTTTAAAAGGTGAGCTGTTGTGAAAATCGCCCACAATATGTGAATCGAAGCATTCTCACATTGCGCGAACTTTTATGTTCACTGAGCCAAGCGTGATGACGCGCACCTCTTGTTTTTGGTCGGTGAGTGCTTGGCCGAGAGGTGATGTTTGGATCAGTGTCGACTGCCATGCTCCGTTCACGGCAGCACCTCGTCCTAGTTTTCAGAGCTATATCAAGTGGCCGAAGAAAATCGATGCTTTATCAATGGTTACTAGGTTCGGTTTACCTTTCATAAGGGTATCTAGATCTCCTTTGCCGCAATAACATTACTACTCTTACAACAACCATCTTTCGTGCAACCTGCACCATAATTATTAACGGAAGATTATTTGTAAGACAAATTTCAATAAATGTACCTTCACCCACATATATTTTGTCTTCCTAATCGTCGCTTTCACTGCAGGTGCTTCTCTGCGTGCGGTGCTATAAGTGATGTGTGATGCACGAACGTTGCAATAATACCTGCTCGCATCGTTTGCTCGAGAAATAATTATTATTACCGTATCTTGTTTTCAGTGACTGTGCTGGTCGCTGGCATCAACTAGTTTGTTTCAGAAGAGACGTATGAATATGCAACTCAATATGACAGCATTTCGACGAAATCATTCTCACCGCCCTTGAGAAGCAAGCAGCTGGAAAAGGCTTGTCGCCCTGGCGTGAATGAACGTCGAAAATCCCTGTGTGCACCTTCCCGAAAAGGCCCACGCCTTACTCGCCAGATATCAACCCCAACGTAGTGCACTAAATATTTTCGTGAATGTGCCTGCTGCACATGCAATAATCGATGCTTGTTTGTTTCTCCATTCTCGGATTCATTGAACATGCATCCCGCTGTTTCTTGGTTTTAGCGTATGCACGGAAACTGACACCAGGGCGAGAAGTAGAGACCGCATTGTGCGTTCCTGTAACCACACAAGCGCCGAACAGAATGATTGCTTTGATTGGAGCCTTCGCGAATCGTTCTTTCGAGCCTGTTGGAAAATAAAGCCAATAAGCTCCTATGGCTACATATCCGCGAAATACACTGTCATACATACCGAGCATTTGCGGATGCAAATTTACCGCTGAGTGAGCTGCACGCCTGAGGATGAAGGCTGAGTTGTTTCGCCAATTTCAGTTCTATCAGTCAAGTGGATCGGTGCCGCGATGTTTTGGAAGGGCTCATTCACTATAAGGCTCACTCGAATGCGCCCGGCACTGCGGCAACGAGCGTTTAAACCAACCTCTGTGTTAGAAAATGAACTGACTCGGGGTTGAACCAGATCGTTCTGTGGCATGTCTTATAGATGTCCGCAGCTCTACAAGAATTACTTGCTTGTAGAACTGTCTTCTAGGTAAATCGGAATTAGACGACGTGTTTTACCGTCTTTAGAGTATAGAAGTAACGAATGGAATTCGAGTTTCCATGCTTTTCTTCATTTCTTGCAAGTCCTTAACATGGAAAATGAACGACCGAAAAAGCTAGCTACCTTGAGTTCTCCGATCACAGTAACTTGGAAAACTATCATGAAAGAACGCAGCGTCTCTCTTAATGACATAGTGGTTTTGGGACGTTAAACCCTACATACCACTCAAACAAACCCAGAAGTAATTTTTCAAAAAAAAATTCCGCTACAGTAAAGGGCGTTTTCATAGTGTTTACACGTAACATTGGGACTGCAGTTTGGGGGCCGTTGTATCCCTTATTGTCCCATGCGTCCCTTATTTGTGAGGTTCTGTACTGAAAAGGTGACCGTTTATTTTACCACTTCACCTACCTTATCGGGTGCAGCGCTGATGACAACCTCAGAACGAGGCGCGGCCGCAAGGATCGAACCTTTCTCTTCTGGAGCTTGTACCAAGGAATCAGCCTTGTGTGAAACCTGGCAAAAATATAGGTAACATTGCACAATCCATTGTTGTTAAATGTAGTGCCCGAGAAAGTTTTATCTTCATAATTACTTCCAAATGCTGCAAGGCGACTTTCACATCAGGATGCGTTCTGGTACGAAGTACACGCTACTAAACTTATGAAGTCCACAGGTCTAAGTAAGTTACGAACCACTATCACGATACATCACAACGCATATCGCGTCACCTCGTCAACTCGAGAATAACAGCTAAAAGTGATTCACTTTCCCGATGACCCCAGCTTAGCACAGCAGTCTTCCAAAGTATGATTCTTGCAAATGCTTTAACACATGAAAGTGATTTACTTACTATTAAATCTTGCATAACTTTTGCAATACAGTTGGTTTGGTTTGCTCATTGAAAGGGATTTAGTTAACACTGAATGTTTATTGCACTGCATCTGATGTTTCTCTAGTCTTACATTAATTTGTCCTTGCAACACTATAACAAGTTTCGATTTCCGTGAACTTCAAAGTGTCCTTCCAATCGAATGCGGAGACACCAAAGCGTGCAAGCGGGAAAGCCTTCTGGCCAGGCGGCGCAAGTGGGCGCAAAACCAATGACAAGGTGACGGGTGTTGTCTCATTGCCGTTTTGATTTAACGAATACCAAGAAGTTCCTTTAGGCATTGCGCTACGGAACCTCCTGTATACTCTACAGTGGTCCATTTTTATACTTGCCATGAAAAAAATTCATTAGAAGATGCACCTCACCTTAGTAGCCGTCTCGTCTGGTTTCATTTCGTCTTTCATCAGTGACGTTAGTTCCAACGGAACTATGCCAATGGTGGAAGCTTCCGGTTCCATGCGGACTGATGACTGTGGCTGCATGGTGTTGCTGGTTGAAAAGCATATCTCATATGTCTTCAGTTTCATAGTCTTTTAACATTGCCAACGAACATTTTCGTTGGCCTCTCCATGAAGAAATCTAAACAAGCAGTATTCAAAATGTTTCTCCCTAGGACTGTAACCTTATTTAACTTTACTTATTTTGGTATTGTTTGGCAAGTTGACGCTGACAGCTTCCTAAGAAATGCCTTGGGGTTAACACATGAAGCAGTAAAAAATTAAAGTTACTATTTATTACTTCATCATCCTTTTAATAGTATAGATATCGCTTAGGCACTGCATTTGTACAATTTAAAACAACTGTTGGAGCTGCACTGAAAATCTTCAGCATTTCAAGGAAAACTGCATAATTACGAAACAAATGAATTCTGCCGTCCTTAAACACAGTCTCATAATGTGTGTGCTTTCTCAGATAAATATTGTATCAATAAATAAGTTTCAAACTATTCCTAATTTATGTTTCATCACCATGAGCCTGACTACGCAAAGTGCAGGGGAAACGCATCTTTCCTGTTCCACGATTAAACCCGTTCATGTGATTTCTGCTGCTTCTTTGATATATAGAATTTAACGCCCGAAAACCACCATATGAATTAGAGAAAATGTGGAGGAGGGCTACGGAAATTTTGACAACCTGAGGTTCTTTAACGTGCCCCGAAATCTGAGCACACGGGTCAATTTCGGCTTCATCGAAAATGCAGCCGCCGCAACCGGGCTTCGATCCTGCGACATGCGGGTCAGCAGCCGACTATCTTGGCCACAAGACTACCACGGCGGGGCTCTCCTGCCATAGTTTACCTGAAAACTTCTTAATCCCATCTGCTCTCCTAATTTTTGGTCTCCCGCTCACGCGTCTGCCTTCTCTTCAAATTTAGTCAGTCACCCTTAATTACCATTGACTACAATGCCTACAGCCCCGCCATGGTGGTGTAATTGCTAAGGTACTCGGCTGTTGACCTTCAGGCCCTGAGGCTGAATCCCGGCTTCGGCGGCTGCATTTTCAATGGAGACGAAAAAGCCATAGGCCCATGTGTTTATATTTAAGTGCTTGTTAAAGAACCCCAGGTGGTCGCAATTTCCGGTGCTCTTCACTATGGCGTCTCTCATAATCACATGGTGGTTTTGGTACGTTAGACTCCACATATCATTACGCTGCCTATACCTTACGTGCCTGACCCATGTCTATTTCTAATTAGTTTCGGTTATAATATTCTGAATACCCTTTGTTTTCTCACCCCATCTGCTCTCTATCTATGGAGGCTATACCTATCATTTTTCTTTCGGTCGCTCGCTGCGTCGCGCTCAAGTTCAACCTTTCCAGGTTTACGCTTCGTAGGTAAGTGACACGAAGATGAAGCTGTTACATACCTTCCTCTTGAAAGATAGTGGAAAACTGTCATTATTAATTTCAGAATATTTGCTGAATGTGCTCCACGTCATCTTTACTTTTCTAGTTATTTCGCTCTGGTTGTTAGGCTCCGCGCTTTTGTCCCAAATAGAAATAATCCTTCACCACTTCCAGGGCCTCTCCCCCAATCGTAAATAGCTCTTCTCTGCCGAGACAATTGCACAATACTTCAGTTTTATACGCAATAATGTCCAGACTTACTTTTATGCTTTCGGTTCCTAGTTTGGTAATCATGAGTTGTGATTCATTTCATGAGTTACTCATCAATGCAATGTCATCAGCGAATCGTACGTTAGTAGGATACACTTTACTCACTGTTATCTCTAACACTACACAATCTGGGTCCCTGATAACTTACTGCAAACAAGCGAGGTATAGCAATAGAGAGATTGTGTCTCCCCGGTTTACACCCTTCTATATATTGAGATACAGTCGCATTTTTGTGGAGGATTGTAGTGAATGTGAATCCACTCTCATTTTTATTCAGTATGCTTAAACAGGTTTTGTCGATGCCCTGATTTCTCAGTGCCTGCGAAACGGCTGATATCTTGACCGAATAGAATGCCTTCTGAAAATCTATCAAGGCTATATAGAGGGGTTCGTTGAATTATGTAGAGTTTTCTATCCCCTGATTTATAGTGTTCAGTTGGTCTATTGGAGAACCTGTACGAAATCTTGCTTGGTCTTCTCGTTGCTTGAACTCTAATGAGGTCTTACTGACACAATTTGGCCGCACATAATACACACACAGAGTAAAGAAACACTCAACGTGAAGCACAAGCGGCACTTCCAACTTAAGTAGACCGGGCGAAAATCCAGACTAAGTAACAACATACAGACATGCACGGTCTTCACTCAGCCTTACGCTATCCAGCTATCGAACAATCTCCCTTCCGATAAGTACAATGTCACCGACGGTTGGCTGATGCAATTTTCACCTTTCTTTTTAATGAAATATGCTTCCATCGTCTCACGCGCTGTTTTATGCCTACTTCTACCGAGAGTCTTAACATCGTTAAAACGTGGTACACAACCGCAGGCTTTACAATGCATAGGCAAATGCGCCAAGCCATCTTTCACTGAATTTAAATCATGCTCCCTAACCCGTTCATTAATGCAGCGCCCGGTAGTCCCGATATACGAGTTTCCACACACAAAAAAAAAGAATTTCATAAACAACGCTTTTGACACATTTTTCGTTCATTGTGCGATGTTTCTTGCCTCAACCCTGGTGGCTCGCCTTCACCCCCGGAGCAGTTCTCGGGCACAGCTGAGCCAGTTTTACGGGCACGGAAAAGGCGCAAGGTACCCCTTACCTGCCTGCTACCTTTTTCAGGTTGTCGGAAACCTTATGAACATAAGGAATCACTGCAGGTCTTACGGTTTCAGTTCCTTGTTCTCCCGTAGCAGATCTAGTACCTTCACTTTTTGTTTTCCGCAAAAGCGCTTCAGAGACAGCTGTCAATAACGAGTCAAGGAACTTCGCAGCCTCAAGTCGCTGGATCTGGTTCTCGAATAATGCCTAGATCATGTGCCCGCACCAGTTTTCGAGAGAAGATCTCAGGCAGAGCGTAGCAATAATAGCACGCTTGACTATTTTTGATTGGCAAGAGTCATACGGCATTACCCCTTTCTTAGCGTGAGGAAACTACTGCCAGCACGTTTGCCCGTTGTGAAAAGTTAAACGGAGATCTAAAAATTGCAAGTTGTTTTCTTGCGGCAGTTCTTGTGTGAAAACAATTTATCTAGTATTGACCAGTTGCTCGATGAAGCTTTTACTCTGGACAGCACCTTGAACGTTGCTAAAGTTTTCAGGTATATGTATGACTTTTTAATTCTTTTGACAGACAAGCCTCCTTGATGCGCGCCGGTGATATTTTAAATACATTTAGGATTCATGGAAAAAAACTTGTTTTCACACAAGAACTGCAAGAAAACACCCTGCAGTTTTTAGATCTTCGTTTAACTTTTCACAACGGGCAAACGTATTGGCAATATTTTCCTCACGCTAAGAAAGGGGTAATGCCGTATGACTCTTGCCAATCAAAAAATAGTCAAGCGTGCTATCGCTACGCTCTGCCTGAGATCTTCTCTTGAAAAATCGTGCACGCACATGATGCAAGCATCATTCGAGAACCAGATCCAGCGAATTGAGGCTGCGAAGTTTCTTGACCCGTTATTGACAGCTGTCTCCGAAGCGCTTTTGCAGAAAAGAAAAAGTGCAGGTACTAGATCTGCCACGGGAGAACAAGGAACTAAAACTGTAAGACCTGCAGTGATTCCTTATGTTCATAAGGTTTCCCCCAACCTGAAAAAGGTAGCAGACCGGTAAGGGGTACCTTGCGCCTTTTCCGCGCCGGTAAAACTGGCTCAGCTGTGCCCGAGAACTGCTCGGGGGGTGGAGGCGAGTCACCAGAGTTGCGGCAAGAAACATGGCACAATGTACGGGAAATGTGCTAAAGCGTTGTTTATGAAATTCCTTTTTTATGGAAACTCGTACATCGGGACTACCAGGCGCTGTATTAATGAAGGGGTTAGGGAGCATGATTTAAATTTATTGAAAGATGGCTTGGCGCATTTGCCTATGCATTGTAAAGCCTGCGGTTGTGTACCACGTTTTAACGATGTTAAGACTCTCGGTAGAAGTAGGCACAAAACTGCGCGTGAGTTGATGGAAGCATATTACATTGAAAAGAAAGGTGAAAACCGTATCAGCAAACCGTCGGTAACATAGTACTTATGGGAAGAGAGATTGCTCGATAGCTGGATAGCGTAAGGCTGTGTGAAGACTGCGCATGTCTGTATGTTGTTACTTGAGTCTGGATTTTCGCCCAGTCTACTTTAGTTGGAAGTGCCGCTTGTGCTTGCGGTTGAGTGTTTCTTTACTCTGTGTGCGTAATATTTGTGGCCAAATCATGTCATTAAGCAAGTATCAACTAGGCCAACAATCAGTATTGTTACAATATAGTTCTATTGAGGTCTTAATTCGGTAAGCACTTATTTTGTTCAATAGCTTGCAAGCATATCAGCCTATAATTTTTTTAAGTTCTTAATATTCCATCATTCTTTCGAAATTCTGGTACCTTCCCCTTATAGAGCCACTTCGCACTCAGGCTACCCAGTGTTTCTAACAAAATTCTTCCACCATACCTCAACAATTATGCCAAAATACCAAAATGAACTTGTACCTCGTGTTTTTGATGGATTACTTGATCACAACGACAGCTATTTTGCGGGGATAAAATAATACAGAATATCTGTGCATACTTAATAACTACAAATTATTTCGGGTGCTACAGACGAGCAGGGCCCTAAATATTACTTGAAGATGCAGCAGCGACTATTCAGTTTGAAAAGATGTAGCGATTGCGTACCTCTTGCCTCGGAGCCTCTGACGACTGTGCAGCAACCGAACATCTCCTCTTCGAGCGGTGAATCTTCTTGACGTCAGTACCGTCCAGGACAGTGGTGGTGACTGAGTATTCCGATTCAGGCTTGTTCTGGTCGGCCATCTTCTCCATACCGGGTTCCTTCGTTGTAAAAAGCTCATTAGCGCCTTCATGTAACGTGCCATGTGGTTTATTTGCTGAATCACTACACCATACAACCGATTATTAGAGTAACACATCTTCGAAAAACTACTGAATGCAATCCTTTGCTACGGAACGATAATTTTGTGGTTCATTGAAACCTGCCAGAGTAAGCTGGTGAACGCCCTCCGTCTACTGTCGCATTTTCACTTCATTCGGGCTCAATAAGCTTTCTCGAATGGAAGTAGCGTGGTTCCAGCCCAATTCAATTGAAGCTCGCAAATCAGTAGTAGTTGACGTGGTTGATGGCTCTTAGCAACCATCAATGAATCGGATGCATTGTCTCATGATCTCAACACAGGATCATGCAAACTAGAATTTGAGTGTATATTACCGTGCATGAAGTCTGTAGAAGTAGCCTACCTAAAGCCGACTTCAGGCTAAGCAACATTTTGCCAGGTAGATGTAAACGGTATTTGGAGCATCGATAATGTCTCCTCTTGTAACATTCCAACCCTCGCATGTTTGGGTATAAAGATTTCCAGAAGGACGCTTGAGGATTCAAGCTCAGCTAACATGCGTGGTATTTTGGGAGGTGGCACAGTTCTCTCTGCGCAGGTGCCACGTGCTGGTGAAACAGGTTCAGGCAGTATATGAACTTGGTGCGCAGCATATGGCTTGCGATTCACCTCAAGCACCACGACGTAGGTATACTCATTAGTGAAGGACCGTGGGACTTCAACTATGTTACATTGTTACATCACTGTCGAAGATTTATGTATGAACAAAGTGGGCGTCGTTTTCTACCGGCGAGAAACGTTTCTAGCAGCGCATAATGGTTGAGTTTGTTAGCAAAGGCGTAATTTTTATATCATCCATGAATGTACTGAAGGAGATCGATTGTGTGCCGGTGATGAGGCACCCCTTGCAGTGAGAAAAAAGGAGAGGACCATTGCTTAGCACAAGCAGTGTTGTGGGCCTCCTGGCAGCACTGCATGTTGTGGTATCCCTTTTCAGAACCACTGGTATAAAAAATACTGGTATGGGCAGTTGATTATCGATAACCAATGTTTTAGAGAACCACTGTTATGAGGAATGGTATGGATTTGTACTGCTGTACTTATTTATTTGTTATCTGAGCGCAATAAAGCTCACCCCACATACCCTGGGCCTACATCGTCGTACGTGCTGTATAAAAAAGCTTAAAAGATGCACTGCGTATGAGGAGACCTAGCCATGCACATCATATTTATCGTGGGACTTGGTTGAACCTCAACAACGGGTCACAAGTATCTAGATGACTGAACTGTCATTTTACCTCCGAAATACTCTTCCTAGATCGGCGTCTTTTCTTCAGTTGGCTTCGCCCCTGAAGTGCGCTGTTTGCCGTGCGGTCCACGTCAGGTTGGCCCACTTCATCCGGCTCGATCACGTGGGAGCTGCTCTTCTTGGAACGACGGCCCTTCTTGACTCTCGATTCTTCCTGAATAGCGCTGGTTGCAGTGCGCTCCTGGTCAGGCTGTCCGGCGTTTTCCTGATCTATTACCGCTGAACTGCTCTTTCGCGAACGACGGCCTCTCTTGACCCTACTTCCTTCCTGGATAGCATTGGTTGTCGTGCGTTCTTGGTCAGGCAGGCCCACGTCTGCTGTTGATTCAGCGGTTACCGTACTTTGTAAAATCCCCTGTAGCGAAATACGAAGACGGAATGGAGCCCACACTTGAACTGGTGTGAACAATTCAGACAGATCTACATTATTTGAACATTTGCATATACCGCGTAGGATTTAGGCTTGAGTATACAGCCGTAAGCTATTCAAGACAGAACACTGAGAGCAACGGTTGAAGGTAATAACGATCAAACACTTTGGCAAGCATGAAAGTATGCACTACACCAAGTACTCAAGCGAAATGGTACACCCATTGCATGGATGAAATTGGCAACGCTGCAAAGCTGACAAGGACGGTTCACAAGAAGAACAGCAAGTTTTTTTTATATCTCCTCTTAGAGAACGTTTCAGCGCTTCCTTTTTTAGCCACGATGTTCCAATCAGCTCTTACACCAATTCTTCAACATGGACTCTTTTGCCGCTTAAAAGGGTCACATTCTGATTAGTACACTAATAATTAAAGGGTTGTCCGGTGTTCTCTGTCACATTGCTCGCTACTGTACAAAGTAGCTAAAAAATACGCAGTATAAGCGGCACACACGCTGCACCAGCACAGAAATATCTTATTTTTTTTTTCCATAAAAATATACGAAGATGTTAATCATGCGTTAATGTTACATAACCGATGTACAGCCTGTAACAGTTGGCTAGTAACGTCATATGCGCAGGGTTATCCTTCTTCTTGGGCCATCCATATCCTTCTTCCTCAACGTGCCCGTTGAGAAACAAGAATACTTAAAGCAATTAAGATGGTTTTTCACAAAACGTAATATGTTATGCTCAACACGAGCAGTTGTGTGCACAGATAATTTACACTTGACAGCCATTGGCTGGCCACAAGGACAGTACATAAAGAAAAACAAACGATGCTACAGATGTTGCCTCTGCGCAAACGTTGGTGCATGTAATGCTTCTGCTTTTACACATGTTTTCTAGTGTTTTTTACCCAATGCAAATTATGTATAATTATTTGCATAGCCAGTGAGAACTATATATAAACAATAAATAATTCTTCTACCGTACGAAACGTTCTAGGAGGTATGTGTTGCTCGGGTTGCTCAACCAAATGTAACTGTGCTACATCAGCCACGGTAGTTCCATTTAGATGCAGTTGAACTGCTCTAGTGGTCAGTGTACTTCGATTTAGGCACGCGTTCAAGAAACCCAGGTGGTTCAAAATGCCTAAGGAAATCCGTCAAAAGGTGCCTCAATCATAACTCGGTTATAACAATAAAACTTTACAAGTCGCTGAGCAGAAATATTCATTGTAAGCTCGTGCTGTGTTCATCATTATACAAAGAAAGGCATGTAAGCACACCGGTTACTTCGCCGTGTACAACAAAGGTGGTTACTCTGTGCTGCAAACGATTCAGTGAGGATGACATTTCGCGCAAACAAGAAACAGACAAGAAGGTAGAGATCACCGACAGGCGCCGGCAAACAACTGAAGTGTAATTTCAGAAAAAAACACACATATGAAAGAAAGGCAAGGACACGTGATCTATGAAACCAATTCTTGACTTTAGTTCCCACCAATCATAGTTAATTGAAGGAACGCCACGTCTTGTCTGGTGTCAACCTTGCGTAAGTCTTGCCCATATCGAGTGAAGGATGCTTTTTTCAGTCAAGTCAACTGACTAGAACAGTTCGATTACCCCTGCAAACATTGGCCGCCCTCAGTAAACGACAAAAGAGAAAGTTCAAAAGTGAAGGAAAAGGTAACGCTATGAGGAATCTGTATGGAGAATGCCTATTACAGTTCAAAGGAGTTAAAGTGTGGAGTAACATACCACTTCAAAGAAAAAATACTAGGGCGTTCACAAGCGCACTTAAAATTATTTTCTACATGTAGAACAATAGCAATGACAATGTACAAAACCTTACACAGAATTTAATGTTTCTTCTGTACTAGTTTTTTGTTTGATTAGGAACAAAGTGTCACAATGTGTATTCTTTATATTTCCGTACGTGTTATCATGCATAGGCGTCACATTAAACTCTAATGAAATCTCTCATGTATTTTGTTCGTTTTCATGAAAAAAAGTTTTTGCATGTTCTGATTTTTTATACAGATTGTATTCTGCTTGTATACCTTCTCCCGTTAGACCCCCTACTGGTCTATTGCTATGGGTCTAATCAGTGTTGTGAATTAGACGAATTGTACTCAAAACAACCTCAATAAATCTTGAATGTTGAACCGTAAGCGTTGTTGAGGCTGAAAAATCGGACCACGCGAGAGATCGTTGAGGCAATATAAAAACATAAGTGACGTGGCGTACAGGTGTCGTGGCCATCGGTGGACCTTTGTTAACTCGAGATCGATTATCTAACCACCAACATGTAATCATACCCGCGTGCCCTTGCCTGTCTTTTATATGTGTTTTTTTTCTGAAAGTAAACTTCACTTGTTAGTCTGCGTTTATTTGTGCTGTCTTCCTTCTTGTCCTTCTTTTGCGCAAAATGCCATACGCAATCAAATACCTACTCGCCCAACGCTCGGTTGTTGTAAGCAATTCAGTCACCAACCACCGTTTCGCGGTGGTCGGTCACCGCCCCGCGAACTGAGCCGTCGCCTGGCAACCACCGCAACTGGCAGCACCGCTTGCCGTGCCATCTGGCATGGCATCAATGGAGCCGCCGGTGAAACAACATTACAACAATTTCAGAAGAGCCAGCGTTGAATCTTGTACATAAGAAAAAAAAAGAGACAGCTCGGTAAGAATCATCAGCACATAAGAAAGGGGACGTCCGGAGCCTGAAATAAAACAAACTTCGTCGTGGGAACGAGTTAGTGAGGGGGAAGCTGGCCGAGGAGACGGAGGAAGAAGAAGCCAAGAAGCCGCATGTCATGAGAAGCGTGACCGTAGAAAGAACCAAGCTAAGCAATAAGATTAACTATAGCTCTCACTTGGCAAATCCGGGCATCAATGAGTTTATATATTTGTTTCTTTAAAATTACCCTCAGGGCCAGAGGCACTATAGAGGGAAGTGGTACATTTAAAAAGAAACATAATACAAGCTTTCTTCTGTGGATACAATATTTGCTAAAAAATAACAGCACAAGTTGTAACTATACTGGCGAGAATTACACTGTTAGTGAGAAAGAATATTAACAGTAAAAACAGGTGACAGTAGCAGTTTTAACACACTAAACAAGAATCAGACCGTTTGCCAAGGTAATAAACATGATTGGTTAGTCGCATTGCAGTACACTAAAGCTTAAAACGTCATGAACATGAAAATGATGGAGGATGGCCGTGATTGATCCTGGAAGATTGTTCCAGTCTTGTGAGGCTCGGAGAATGAATGGCTCATAAAATGTGCCAGTTGGACATCGCTAGATTCCCATCTTTTGGGGACGGTCTGAACGAGAGTAGACGTATGATGGAGGGAGAATAAGGTTATGATGCAGGGTGTGACTGTAGTATAATTTATGAAGTTAGGCCACAGTCGTTTACTTTTTACAGTTGAATGAAATATTACCTATGGGATCTTACCTGGGAGTTTGCTGGCTGGGTGCCGTGGGCATTCGCTGAAGCTCCGTTCGGCTTCAACTTCTTGGATGGCTCACTTGAAGACGCGGATGAACTGTCAGGTTCCTGGCGCTCCATGTCAAAACAACGGAAGAGCCTGCCACAAAAACCAGGAAGCACAGGGATCCTCGTTGATGTCTGGAAAACGTAGATGACGTTCGATTACTCTGAGACGCCATTAATCCATAGCACACCCTTCTCGCAAAGTGCTTTGCCCGTTGGCTCACCGGAGTATACGCTAGCTACCACGTACAGAAAGTCCCCCTTTATTGGGGCAGAGTACGTACCCTGCCGGGAACGGACTTTTACTCGATGACTGATTCGACGCCAAAATTTGGCTTCGCAGACCAGCACAGATTGCTACGTTCTTCTCCGCGTGAGCTCATGCACACCGTTCCGCGTGAAGCAGACGTCTTCTTTTACTCTGTGTGATAACATAAGCACAACGTTTTAAATAATAATAATAATAATAATATAATAATAATAATAATAATAATAATAATAATAATAATAATAATAATAATAATAATAATAATAATAATAATAATAATAATAATAATAATAATAATAATGATATTAATAGTAGTAGTAATAATAATTTATTATTATTATTATTATTATTATTATTATTATTATTATTATTATTATTATTATTATTATTATTATTATTATTATTATTATTATTATTATTATTATTATATTATTATTATTATGCACTCCATGCACGATTATAAGGTTCGCGGTGGGGGGGGGGGGATCCTAACTGACACTGCTTTTGCCTTAGTTTTGCCCCTCACAGCATCAACAGCTCTGCGCTCATGGCCGTCTTAAAGTTTCCTGAGAACCATATCCAAGGTCACAGCGTGGCTTCTCAGGAAACGTGGCCCATAAGATGGGTGGCAATAAGTGATATTGAAAGCTCAGAGGCGATATATTATATTACTTGGGTGTTTTATAATATTCATAACTGCACTTAGAAGCAAAATAATACAACACAATTTCAAGTGGTGATGTGTAATAATTATTTATGCCATAAAACTACAAATACGACAAAAAGGCTATGCTGAGGAATATTTCTTCCTAGTGTAAGACGGGAATCGCATGCACGCTGAGCATGAAAGTTTTAAGTTCATTACGCCGAGCCGCAACGCGCCACGCCGGGCCAGCGCTGGTTTCGGCACTTTTTTTCGTAACTGGGCGCCACATATGGAGACATTCATGACATGACAAAACGCTGGTGAATTCGCTGATTGTAGTACGAGCTTAAAGAAATACGGCCACTCTAGTGAGTGCCCCGATTTTCACGCTGTATGCCAGCTGAACACAAAGTTTGTCGTTAGAGTGAACCAAGGTGAAAGGTACGATTAATATGCTGATTTTTTTTGTCGTGTTACTCCCCTGTTCTCTGTAAAAAAAGTGGCAGGCCTGTGGGGAGACCGCAGCAGCAACAGCGAAAGCTGCAAGAGTAGAATTTCTAAAACCATTTGATGACAATGACGATGATCTCTCAATCACGATTTGTTCACCTTATAATCGGCCAATCCCCTCCTTAGGGAACGAGCCATGTGCAGAGGAAAACAACAACAACACGCAACCATTAATAGGGTCTTCGAAGCTACTACACTTGCTTGATACTCACTATGCCATAAATCATAACTTTTGTGTTCTTTTGAAGCACCCAATACGTCAATATTTTTCATTCTGCGGAAAACGAAGTATATCCCCAATGCGTTTCCAATGCGTTATGCGCAATTCGTTGATGATGTGGCTGATGGCGATCAAGAATTTCAGCGGATCCTTTTGTAATCGGGTGGAAGCATTCGACGATCCATTCGTTAAACAGTTAATATTGTTTGGCGCCTGTTAACATTCCGCACGTCCTCCCACAGTGGCGCTCACTGTCGGCCGGCATCGGGATCGGACGTTTAAGTAATCCTTTCTAGAAATATCCAGCGAACACGGTTCTGGGCGAACTCACCCTTTAAGTCAACGCACTCATTTGGTCCATCAGCTCCTGTTCTTGAGTGGCGTGTTTCGTCTCTGCTTGGGGAGTACTTGACGGTAGCCCATGCTCGCAGAGTGATGTTATAATTATGAGGAAGACCCTTAGCGCAACTTCCCATTTCCTGTAAGATAAAGATAACACCACTACACACACAGCACTCACTACTAATTGTTTATTGTGCCAGATCGGTCAAGATAGTGATGGGCAAGAGCAATGATCAAACATTGGGTTCATGCGCAATGCTCCAACAAACGGTACTACATTTAACCGCCATTTACGAAACAACAACAAAAATAAAATTATACCGTGGAACACTTTAGGTAGTTGATTTGAGAGGACGGCTTGTCTTATGAAACAAAACCACAGACATCTCGCGAGCGCAAGGACTTTTTTATGAACTGTGGTGTGTTTGTGTATGTGTTATGAACTATTAGCTGCGCTATGTAGCTTCATTAGGACGACGTTCAAACTAGGCCAGAAAGCTCTAATAAGCAGCTGTTTTCGCACGCCTGCTTCCCACTATGGAGGTGGCCGGCATGTCTTATCTCTGCTACCACTGGGTCAGTCCGCAGAGATCATTTACCTCGCACGTAAATTTCACTACAGATCGCGTGTAGTTATTGAATTGGACTGTAGACCAAACGTGGCTCTGATTGCACAAAACAAGAGGGGTGTGTCCATAAAATAGTCATCGCCATAAAAGAAAAAGGCTTCACATACCTTGTTTAGCATTCACTTTGGCAAATATTAAAAAAAATGGCAGCATATCCATGGAGTGAATGATAGAGAGTGGGGAGAAGAATTCGTCCGTCCATTCGTTCTTGCTTCTGTCCGTCATGCGTCCGTCAGTGTGACCGTCCATGCGTCCATCAGCCCGTCCGTGCGTGCGTCTGTTCGTGCGTCCGTCCCTGCGTTCGCCCAAGCAGCCGCCCCTGCGTCCGTTCATGCGTCCATCCATGCATCTGTCTATGTGTCCGTTCGTCCATCTATTCAACACTCCAAGTACCACCATCTCGCATCTTTTCATCATATATTCCCCATATAGAAGCACCGCCATCCAGCGGACATTCCAAGGACTAAACGAGAGGTGGCACACGCACACTTTCTCACGGCTTGCGCTTCGGGTCCACTTCCCATTTTTAACCACCTCGAGTTAATTCATGGTATATACAAGTGCATTGTATTCATGGCACTGCGGCTCAACGCTCGCTAAACCTTTCTAAAGCTAAGGAGGTTACACCCAGCGAGTATAACGTAGCAACCCTTTCTTGTCAGATAGTTCTCAATGTACATGCCAATGGCTGCTAATGGTGATCGCAGCCTGCGCGTTAACCAAAAGCCGATTGCTCCTGTCTCTCATTTTTCGTTAGCAGCCATTGACATGTACATTGAACACTATTTTTTATTGTTCAACAACGCACAGAAGAAGTCTCTCACCGGCACCACCTTAAAGGTCAAAATGTTATACTCGTTACATACTACGGGGGACGAATGGGTGCCGCTATAAGAAGCTTCGTCCCTAAAAGTTTCTAAAATAGACGGCTGAGCTCTAGTATCTTTTTTCACGATTGCTCTAAGCAGAATGTTCTACCCAGGAGTCTTCTAGTCAGGCTGCCAGCTGCCTTGTCTTCCTGCGAAATTACGCAATAGCTAAAGTCTTTGCTACTTCTTTTTTCTGTAATCTCTGTTTCCTTCCTTTCTTTTTCTTTCATTCTTTTTTCTCCTTCAGCATTGTGTGTTTTTATGCTAATCTTTCAACGTTGAGATTGCCTATTCTTGGCCGATTCCTTATTGTAGATATGTGCCAATTCAGGGCTAATACACAAAACATTGGCTAGCCATTCATCATTTTCTTACATTGAATGTGCACCACAATTACTTAGGGGCAGAAGAAGAAGAAGATGGAGTTGTCGTTGGCCGAGGTTCAAGCAGATTCTAGATTTTCTCTAGTGTAGAGCATTCTTCATTCACTTTTAAAGAACTGAGCGTCTTTAATGGCGTCAGCAATCAACCTTCTCAAGATGGATGGCGTGAGTAATCAAAAATTATGTATTTGTTTTCATTTTTCAACCTACGTAATGTTCAGCAGTCAGTAAAACGCTCGTACATCTTGACTTCAACGTACTCAAATAGATTTGGTGCGCCTATTGTGGTGTTGCTTCAGCCTGCACAAGTTCTTCGCTTCACGGCACGGAGTTCCCCACTGGTGAAGCTAATGTAGTGACCTTGTGTACATGTTTCCATTTTATTATGAAACCATGGTCGAGGATGGTTAAAATAGGCCACGAGAGAGCTAAGTTTAAGGCAGAGCATAGGGTAGGTAGGAAACGGAGTGCTGCCTGGTCGTGTCTGCTAAGCTATCGTAGCATCACACCCAACGCCAGCCAACAGAGAAGCTTAGCGAAGGGGAAGCCCACGAAGGAACGTTAGGCGTAAATCCTTCTTCTGAAGAGACGATCTGGCAGCGTGAGTTTATTCATGTTTGTATATTGGCTACGGGAAAATATTTCTGGTAGCATGAGCGGCATGAGAATGCCTGACTGGCTGTACAAAGGTCGTCTTACCATATGTGGTTGTCCCGAAAAGGTAACACAAACACACAGACCGGTGAGACGTGGTTCCATGATGCTGAAATAAAGTGAGACAGGGTAGTGAGTGCTACGCCAACACTAACCAGTGTGACATATGAGGTAGACACAGCGACTGTAGTATTGCACAGGATATAATACAGAAGGTACAAAATTTTGAACCAGTTAAGCGCATGGTATTCACGCAGAACGACGTTGCCGAGGTACAACCACCAGACTCCGGCGAGCACTCGCTGATCCAGGCTGCCCTCGTCTGGATTTTAGGCGTGGTCGTGGGTGGTGTCTTGGGCGTTTCGTGCGTGATGCTGCTCGAGTTCAGCACCGCGCACGTGACCGAACACGAAACGGCGTCGACGACTCGGGAGTCTTCCGTCACGTCCTCCACGAGCGCAATTCCAGTGCCCTCCACGAAGACTTCTACCCAAGTGCCCCCAATAAATCGGTCTATCTGCTTCTCCCACGCATGTCTGAAAGCCTCACGCCGAATGCAGGTACGGAAAGACTGCGGTGCGCAAAGAAAAGGCGGAATATTATCAGGACATCCCTGAACGCATATTGTTTTTGTTTCGATAGCTTGCCAGTGGTCGTGGTGTGCCACTGTCTAAAGTAAAATATATGGTCATATGTACCAGAAAAATATTTCATCAATGCAGAAAGTCTACCAGTGAAAAATGTGATGGTGAATGAATGCAACTTTTCTGGCCTCAGAAACGGCAAACAGCCGTTTCTGAGGCCTGTTGCCGTTAGGCCAACTTTTGCTAAATTTATCCTTGGAAGCCGTTCATCGGATTTGGACTAGAGAGCCATTTTCAATGCTAGAAGACTGAACACCATGTTTTATAAGATGGTTCTCCAGCCGCACTTCATTTAGACTTGTTTTTAGTAGTAGCCAGCATTCAGAGAATTGGATGACTTCGCTTTTACAATATGTGCGGCCATTCGTATATACAGGTGCAGTTCTGGACCATTCCTAAGTAAAAGTTTCTCCCAAGCGTACCTATTTATGTACGCCTGAGTACAGTAATAAGATTGTTGTTATCTGTGATTTCGGTCTTCTGAGAGTATTCTTGAAAAAAAAATGTTCACGCACTATGTACAGTTCTTGGGACATGATAAACCAAAATACCATGCTATCTCTGATGCAGTGTAGTGAAGCAGTCCATGGTTATGACTAACGCCTACATGGATGCTGAACTCTTGGCAATATAGACATCAGCCAAATCTCGACATCACCTGGATTGATGACTCATATATTCCTTTTCTTAGAGTAGAAGAGGAGAAATGGCCCCAGGCCGACCCAAAAAGTCATAGGCCGATTACGGTCAGGGTGGCGGTATTTTGATGAAGGCGAAATGGTATACACCTGTGTACTTTTTGATGTCAATGTATGTTACAGAAACCGATTTGTCGAAGTTTTCTGGGCCCTTCACTATGGTATTGTTTACAATAATACCGTAGTTTTGACGTATAAAATCCCAGATATTATAATTCGGCTCATTTTTTGTGTTTGTGCTTACCAATAATTCAGCTTGAACTCATTAGCCAATCGGTTCAAAATGACTAAATAGAGTGCAGCCTATCTTTCATATCTTTAAAGCAAGCATCTTTGTTTCCTACCCCTCTCTTGGATAGTGTACTGGAACGTTTAGGTTGCTCCGTAGATATATGAGCATCATATCAAACGCTCTCAGAAAAATGATATGCGTGCAGGAGTTGTCGGTCGCGTACCGCTTCATTTCATATTGACGGAGAAATTGGAGTCGTGGAACATTTCATTACAAATGGCATGTCAGTACACTGACGAATTTCAACGACAATGTTGTCTACAATGATGAAAAAGCTGACACTTAATCCTAAACTATCTATCTAATGAATAAAAACTGTGCGTCTGTATTTGTGCAAATGGTACAACATAAAGTGATTAAACATTTCAGAAATTGCTGAATCCTCTCGCTGACCCGTGCCGGAACTGGTACGAGCACGTGTGTGGACGCTTCGAAGGGCCACAGGCCAGCGTGCATCAACTGATGGACACCGCCGTCGCCAAATCCGTGCGGAAGTCTCTGCTTGCATTCGGCCGAGACCCTCCCGCGTCGATCGCCCCTGGCGTTGACGCGCGTTTGAAGGCGGCAAAGCTGCTGCTCGCCTGCGAAGCCACCGAGGTCGAATTCGTAGAAAACACCGACGTCATCAACTTCATGGCTCGCGAAAAGCTCGACATCCTTGTTTCGGCATCTGCCGACGCCACCGCCGACGAAGTCTTCTCGAAGCACGTAGACCTAGCGTTTCGATACGCCCTCAGCGGTCTCATGACCCTCAGCCCCGGTGCCCAGATGCTCACCCTAGAAGTTGACGGGTCGTTGGAAGCGCGTGTCACAGCGTTCCACGACATGGGCTCATCGGCGCTTTTCGAATACCTCGTGAATCTCGCCGAATTCGTGGGTCAACCGGAAGAGGAAGCAAAGGTGGCCGTCATGTTGCACAACACTCTAGTGACGGCTGTCACCTCGATCATGGTGCACGCCCACGGGCGAAGCGAGTCTTCGACGCGAAGAGGCGCCGTCATGGAGTTGAGGGCGTCTCAGGTGATGTTTAATGGTGTCGGGTCGAGCACTTTCGGCGACGCGGTGGAGCGCCATACGCCGTATTCGAAAGACGTGGACGTGGACTGCAGCGACGTCGCACTTCTCGTTCTCGAGGCCGCTTGGAAGGCGCTCACTCCGGCTGAACTCGCTGCGTGGACCGCTTGGACCGTCCTGCATGAGTGCGCGTCCATCGCGGTCACCTATCTGGCAGCCTTTTTCGATTCAGCGACGCTGAGACATAATTGTGCTGCTCGAGTTCGCCACGTCATGTCCGTACCGTTCGCCGCTGTCGCACTTTTCGACGTGGTCACGAGAAAGATTCAGGTAGGTGTGACGGAATCGGTTCGCGAAGCAGTTCAGTCCATCAGATAAAAGAGCAGATTGTTTGAGTTCCGAGGTATGAACTGTGGCTTTCGCGACATGTTGCAACTTGGAATATTTCTCCGTGCTTTACATATATTCTGCGTACACGTATTCATTTCTGAGACGTATTTGCTGTGAGGCCCTCTACTGCTAAATATTGCGCCCCTGTCGCCGGGATGTGCTGCGAGGTTAAGTGACAGTGTTATTTTCTTCCGCACAACCATCCTGCACAGAAAAAAAGATGACAGGCCAAATGAAAATGATTTCTCGCTTGGGGTGTACAGAAGCAAGAAACACGCTTCGGGTTTACCCTAAGTGCTTTAACACGAAGGCGCTGTCTCTACGCGCGTTATATGGCTGATGTTTGCTCCATACAGCACGAAACGAAATGCGCCTGGAGTGAAAATTCACATGTGTCGTCAAAGTACGAAGCCAAGACGTGCTTAGATTTTCAAACTTAGAGATGACGAACAGGTATCGGCTGCACTGCTGCGTAGAGCCATCATCGGCGCGAAGAAGATTTCACCTCGGAGTGGGGCTGCGACGCTCAAGGAGTAGGCCCGCTACGGTGGTGTAGTGGCTGAGGTACTCAGCTGCTGACCCGCAAGTCGTGGGATCAAATCCTGGCTGCGGCGGCTGCATTTCCGAAGGAGGCGGAAATGGTGTAGGCCCGTGCGCTCAGATTTGAGTGCACGTTAAAGAACCCCGGTTGGTCGAAATTTCCGGAGCCCTTCATTACGACGTCTCTCATAATCATATGGTGGTTTTGGGACGTTCAACCCCAGATGTCAATCAATGCTCAATGAGTAGCAGAGTGCTCATTTTCACGTTCGCCCGTGCACGTTGATGAACTAATGCCTACTTTCTCCCCCCAGCTAGTCAATATGTTGTGCTGCTCCTCATCGACCCCAAAGTCGGGTTACTTTACATCCAAGGTCAAACTGGCTCTCCACAACTTTATTTGTTTTCTACGGAAGCACACGTATTTATACTGCAAAGGTGGCACACCATTTGCGTTATAGATGCAATTTTGCTGCTAAACCTTCTTCATAACTTACAAAAAAATTTGCGCATCAGTGATTTGGTCCTTTGTCATAGTTTCTACCATGTTTTACACGTACTAGCTGCAGTAAACTTCAGGTTTTCCAGATTTATGCCTAGCTCATACTGGTTTTGGTATACTGTCATTAAAAAACGGCAGCATATCCACGGAGTGATTGATGGAGAGTGGGGCGAAGCATTCGTCCGTCCATGCGTCCGTCTGTGTGACCGTCCATGCGTCTGTTCGTGCGCCCGTCCCTGCGTTCGTTCATGCATCCGCCCTTGCGTTCGTTCTTGCGTCCATCCATGCATCTGTCTGTGTGTCCGTTCGTCCATCTATTCAACACTCCAAGTCCCACCATCTCGCATCTTTTTCTCATATATTCCCCATATAGAAGCACCGCCATTCTGTGGACATTCCAAGGACTAAACGAGAGGTGGCACACGCACACTTTCTTACGGCTTGCGTTTCGGGTCTACTTCCCACTTTCAACCATCATGAGTTCATGGTATATACTAGTTCACTGTATTCATGACTCTGCGGCCCAATGCTCGCTAAACCTTTCTAAAACCAAGGAGGTTACGCCCAGCGAGTATAACGTAGCAACCTTTTCCTGTCAGATAGTGCTCAAAGTGCATGCCAGTGGCTGCTAATGTGAAATGAGAGACAGGAGGTTTCAGCTTTTAATTTCTTACGGCTTGCGCTTCGTATCTGCTTCCCCCCTTTAACCACCTCGAATTCATTTATGGTATATACTAGTTCATTGTATTCATGGCCCTGTGGCTTAACGCTCGCTAAACCTTTCTAAAACTAAGGAGGTTACACCTAGCGAGTATAATGTAGCAACCCTTTCTTGTCCGATAGTGCTCAATGTTCATGCCAATGGCTGCTAATGGGGATCGCAGCGTGCGCGTTGACTAAAAGCCGAATGCTCCTGTCTCTCATTCCCCATTAGCAGCCAATGGCATGTACATTGAGCACTATTTTTTTATTGTTAAACAACGCACAGAAGAAATCTCTCACTGGCACCACCTTGGAGGTCAAATGTTATACCTATTTCGGGTACGGGCCACTGGTGGTTACGTACTACGAGGGACGCACAAGCCACGTCATAAAGAGCTTCGCCCCTAAAAAAAGTTGTCCAGTGAACGTGGTTGTATTATTTATAGGTTTGTGTAGTAATATACGTTGGCGTGGCATAAGCCTTCAGTCTGGGCAAGTTTAACCTCATGATCGCGAGAGCAATATGGGATACCGAAAACGTCTGAACTTTGTAACGCAACGCCCCGGTGCAATCTATGGAAATAACGGAGGGATGCGTATAAGGTGTCCTTTCACGTTTGCTCTGAATGCTCAGGACGACGTGACAGAAATGACCAAGCTCATTTTCGATTGCCTGGCAAGGAACGCGTCCCACTACCTGCGGAGCCCAGTGCTGTCCTCGGTGATTGTGGGCTTCCCTCCAGCACGCGATACCGTAGCCGGAATAGACGCTTACTACGCGGCATTTCCGGAAGCTGCGCTACTGGAGTTCTTCAAGGAATGGGTCGCCAGCGCGGACGCGAGAAAGGACAAGCTGCTTCCACCGGAAGTGTATTTTGACCCATCCAAAACGAACGTTATCGTTTCGAGGCAAGGCACCGTGATTGTTCCGGCTGGAATCTTCAAAACGGAACTCTACAAACCTGGTGTAGTTGAAGCACTGAACGTGGGTGGGCTCGGCCACGTCATCGCAAGGGCCATCGTCCGGAGGCGAGTATATGTGGAGTTTTGTTGTGAGCTTTCTCACTCGAAGTGGGGGTTGCAAACAGCCTTGTGTGTAAACTCGTGTGTTCACACCAATCGACACTCAAGCTGCTGGCTTCTGTCTTTGCGCAGTTTTTGGTCTTGCTTAATATTTTCCAGAGTCACCAAGGATACTGCATTTTTCCCCCTATGTGTGCAGATGTTTGCTTTTGTACGAGTCGGCGCACTCCAACACTGTGAGAAGGCCCGTAGCAAAACGTTGCCTAGAGTTTGCGCTTGTATTGTGATGCTCCAATGCTATGAAGAAGGCGTTGCAGAGCCAACTGTAATGGTTTTCAGTGGCTAGTTTGCATGACAGTTTCTTATCGCCATAACTGAGTTTCTTCTCCGGGAGATCAAGAGCAGACATCACGGTAAAGGGGTAGAGAAACAGCGAAGAACGGATGATAACGGAAAAACCTGAAGTTGTTAAATGTGTGCACCGGGTGACACAGAACTTGGAGAAAGGTGGAAACAGACGTGGTGTGTCATTAGTTCTCTTTTATTTGTGAACGGCGAGATATGCTTCAGTTTTGCCCACTTATACTGTCTAATGATTGCAACAAACGTGGGTGTAGCAAGGCGCACACTCAAACGTACAAAAAATGCACCACTGGTGTCATTTTGAATCTCTGCTGTCCGGTGGTAAGACGTATATCATCCAGACGAGAAGTTGTAAGAATTATCGTGCGCGGGAACACGAGTGTTTACTTAGTGGTGGAATATTGGACACATTTCTGGACACACTGCAATTTTCGTAATTGTGAGCCATGCCTGAATAACACTCAGGTTCTCGGCAGAAGCAGGGGCACTAGGGACAGAGAATCGCTGGAAGCATTACACATAAAAACAGGAGGTTTCTCTTCTATCAACGATTTGTCAGTGCCTCTATCGAAGGCAGAGTGCGTATTATATAACATGTTGTGACTATAAGATCGTTTGCGCCCATTGTGTGCCTGGCTTACTGAGCATACCTGTGCATATAAAGTTCGATTAAGGATATCACAAATAAACAGTGGAAGTTTGCGCTTCCCTTCCTTATTTATTTCATCACGCAAAGTCGCCTTATCTTTATGGCTTCTACAGGAACATGAACCCACTAGCCGAGCAAAGAGTAGTTCGAGACTTATGTGGGCGTTTTAAACACAAGCATCTCTCCACTACAGCCATGTTAGCAAATTAGATAGACCTTATTTTGTAAAACGAAGCTTTCTATATCAAGCTCTTGAGTTCCTAAGAAGTGGGTGGGTGTTAGTCTACGCGGCTTGCATCTGCTTTGACTTTGTCACGACCAGGAATAAATACAAGTGGAAGAGAAGGCTTGAAAGTGTGACAGCAGTGCTTTGTTCTGCGTTGTGTAGTGGTGTTGCGGCAGTATGACGTAGAGAAAGAAGCACCCACCTGCGGCACGCAGGACAGTTTTCTGATACTGTGATAGGACATCAAACCTCTCCCTTATGTCTTCTCACTTTCTGTCTGAAAGACAGCTAGGTAGTCTTGACCTGAAATTGTATTTCCGCGTGTGCAATATGTTTCATGGCCAATTTGGGAGATACCCGCTGAAGTTTAACTTCGTTTATTTTCCCGTTTCTCATGCTATGGTGAATTAGTGAAATTTTTCCAATTTGTCTGCAAAACCACCCAACCCCCATTTTCCCGTGCGGCAGCTAACAGTGATGGCTTCATGCGACTTGGTCTTCCGCCTTAAGGTTTTCGACTACTGACGTTGAGCATGGAGAAAAAACACAAGGTGGTTGACAGAGCAAAATCAGAGAGCCTCACGTGATACTGTTCTATATTAGTGCAAAGACGACGCATCACGCAAGGTAAACACCTAAACTCTGCTCACAGAGACTGGTGAACTGTGCGGTCATGCGCGTCGTTACAGGGCCGTACGACCCCACAATGACCAAGGTCTGGGAGTGGGCTAGCTATTACTCCGTATTTTTTACAGCTCAGGCTTAAGAAAGGCAGACAGAGGATGATAAGACAGTGAGAACAAGCGCTAACTTATAATTATAGTTTTAATAAAGTAGGTATGAGGTCCCGATGAGGTCCAATTTTTCAGTAGCTAATAACACCAGTGCCCAAAAACGACTCGCCAAGTTCTAGCATGATACCGCCATCACATTATTTCGTGCTTGACGAACAATGTAATCTGATCTACACAAGTGCATCCAACCACCTCTTAAAGTTTCACTGAGTTAAAGATTGGGGAATAACCAACATCTCGCCGCCTGCTTCAGGAAACAGTCATTTCCATAGTTTGTGGGATCTATCAACTTTACTTGTAAACGCGGTTTGAGAAACAAGCGTACTTTTTTACTGCCGTCATTATCGTGATGGAAACGATTTCATTATTTCTTCCTGGTGCCTAGCAGTAAATTACAAGTGATTACGCACCGGCTTCAGTGGTGCCACTAAAGGCATCTTCGAAAAATATCACATAGACCCGCTTTAGCGTCTGTGTAGTGTACCTTTATGACGTAGGCATGCGCGACGCGTTCTGTTTTCTTCCTCTTTATTGAATATGATAGTCTTTTTTGGGTACTTCAGCGAAAAAACTTTAACATGTCTGTTTGTCTTTCTGTATGTCTGTCTGTACAGTTGTCTGTTGGTCCGCCGTAAAAATACACCAAACGGCCATGCTCATTCGAAGCATCCACCAATTTTGCTCGAGTTTTAGTAGTCATACTTGTGCAATTGTCAATTAAAAATAAACTATTGCGCATATCTGAGGCACCATAACGATACATCAATATTTCGTATGTGTGTCTTTATACTATAGAAGGCATTCATAAGTAATTATAAGGACCGTAGCGTTTATCACACTGCGCTGACAATGCAACACGACGCTCAAAAAGGCAAGCGTTTCTAACGCTTTGCTAAGATGACACGGTGATGGCACCTGCCTGTCGCTTTGCGTTCTACACCTTATCGCCTGTAAGACGGGCGCGTACGCCTTCCTTCGTTTTCGAAGAAAACTGCCAGATGGCGCTCATGTCTAACATGCCTCGATGCCCTCGTTTGTTTTCGCTGCACGAATTGAGACTCTCTAATGCCGCGCCCCCAGAATACAGTTCAACAATTTTTCCGCACAGAAAATTAAATAAACCTTTGCTCACTCTCTCCAGACGCAAGACTATCGCCTTTTGACGACATTTGCAATGAAACATGCAGATATGAGGTCATTTTTTTTCGCTGTGCTTATTCAATCGGCCGTAGAGAGTCACACCAACGTTTGACGCAAGAACGCAGGAAAAGCACCAGTAGAGACTTTCACAGTTTTTCTCAGCCAATAGCATATTGAACACAACACTTCTGGTTCTCAATATACTGCACGCCCGAAGGGACTCACCTGTCGGGAGTGTTACAGGATTGCGATAGGTGAATTCAAACCAGAGTTGAAGCGAAAGAAAAGCCAAAGTAGCCAATGCATGTTGCTTTTTAGCTAAAAATGTTTTTAGTATTGGTGTCAATAAACCAGATCAATAAAATAAAAGCTTCATTTCCCCCTTTACTGGTCTTAAAGTCACAGATATGTGGCAAATAAATTTATAATTTAAAGTGAGTACAGTGCCCCTTCATATTGTTTATGTAGCACACATTAGTTTCTGGGTTGAACTAGAAAAATCTCATAACAATCAAGGAAACATATCAGTAGGAGCACGGAATGCTGAGATAGTTTTTACTTGCTGTCGCAGGCCGAATTTGATCAGCTGATTAGGAAAAGTAACCGTAACATACAAGGGGTACAAAAAGATACATTTCAAAGCGGCCCAGGCAACTTGTTTCTCTCTTCAGAGAACACCCAGCTAATAGAGATCATGTACATGTGCGCGATGGAAAGCAACAATAAAGCAAAACGATAAAAGACAGACAGGAAACATGAACAAGTGTGAGAAACAATTGTGGGATAAACGTGCGAAGTCGGCTGAGGCGCAGAACACGTAAGCATCTCATGGAAAACGCAAGATTATCTTAAGTAAGAGACTAACAGTTAACTAACGCATTCACCATCCTCGAAGACTCGCATAGCAAATGCCTCCACAGACTCTCCCTCAATCTGGCAATTTTAGCTGATGATAATCACAGTATTATATGACCTATAAAATTAGCCTATGCTGTTACAGTCGAGCTGAGTAGTCGAACTGACATAGCATTCGTACAGCTTGAACTAGTGTGATCCAGTTGAAAAACAGCCTCATTTTCTTGCATGTGTTTTTTTAGACGCTCGTACGAGAAAACGTGCTGCCTGTGAGAATCGGCATCTTGAGCCTACCATTCATCAGCACAGATGACAGGTTGTGGAAGCAGCGTGCCAGAACAAGTTCAGCTACGTGACGCAACGCCATTAAATATTTGGAGGCTCGCCGAGCATTGTACGATGCTTTACATGAAAGGAAACCTGGGAAGCAATGTATTTTGCCTGCAAACAACGGAAAACAAAGCTATTTACTGCGCCAGAAAGAAAAGCTATTAATAGTGTGAAAGTGGCCAACCTGACATATCTGTCGCTAGACAAGTACAAAAAGTAGCCGACTTAACGCAACATAGCTACTAGCAGAAAATCTCACGCTGCCTCAATGGTTCTACGAAAAAAAAATGGTAGTGTTGACCCGGAGCAAACAATAGCCAAGGAGCCACGATCTCAAACACAATCATGTTGAAATTGCACCCAATTAGACGCTTGCGCTGATGCTAAAACTATTCTTCAGTTACTATAAAGTAAATAATCGGTTACTAAAGTCGAAATTATACTTAGTGCTCGTCCCACACTCAACCGAAAATAAAACTCCGGACTAACCATAAGTCAAGTTGATTCCTTCGTTTTCATGAACCATCTACTGTAGGTTTCTGCGAGACGATGTACAGCCTAGTCCTGGATGCACGAGTCCTTTTTACTCCGACGTGGCCGAGGACTTCGAGAATCTTCTGGCCTTCCAGTGCGCGCGGTCTGCTCTCCGCAAAAGAGCTGCGGGTGACAACCTCTGGTTGCCTATGCTTTCGTCGCTCTCACCGCAGCGCCAGTACTTCACCATGGGCTGCTTCAAGGTTAGGAAGACCAATTCGTTTATTTCACCGCTGCAGCATACATGCACGCGCGGTAAACTGAGGAAGCGAAATGGCTAGGCTTACTTGGGGTTCCTTTTTTGCGCCATTTTTTATCGAATACACAGAGTTTCTCAGAAATAAAAATATCAAACTTGCGTAGGAGGCATTGTCCACGCCCCGCAACGGTGGTCTAGGGGCTAAGGTACTCGGCTGCTGACCCGCAGGTCACGGGCTCGAATCCCGGCTGCAGCGGCTGCATTTCCGATGGAGGCGGAAACGTTGTAGGCCCATGTGCTCAGAATTGGGTGTACGTTAAGTACCCCAGGTGGTCGAAACTTCCGGAGCCCTCCGCTACGGCGTCTCTCATAAGGATATGGTGGTTTTGGGACGTTAAACCCCACATTTCAACCAATCATCGATCAAGTCATTGTCCGTAAAAACAGTGCAGCTCAATGCTAAAAATGAACAGCCTTCTTGTGTTCATATGTTTATGCACCAGTTCGTGCGTGCGTGCGTGTTCCTGCCTATACAAGTGTGTGTGAAAGAAAAATTTTCTAGGCTCCTAATTGTATTGGTATTGTAGGAAAGTCCTACAGTAAGAAGTACACTTTTTATTGCAGTTTTTGTAGTCTACGCTAATGTGGCTTATGTACTGAGCTAGTAGTGTTTTCCATTGTACAGATCACGGGCATTTTCATGCCAACTGCTTCTTCTTCTAGAATACTGCACTCACAACTACGCACTCCCAAAACTCAGACTTGAAAGGGTAGTTTCCCAAGGGTAACCGTTGAGGTCACAGCAAAACCTAATACTTTATAGTGATAGCTGTTTACTTGTCCTCTAGGTGCATTCTTTATGACGCCTTCGGCGTCGCTGTGAGGTCATGTAGAATGTCCGAATGAATATCATCTCCCCACGTGTCGTATGTGGTATATCTATCTGAGGAAAAGCATGCGCGGAGAGCCGATGGTGTGTACTTGAGTGGAAACAAAACGCGCTAGAGGTCTTTTCTATGGCAATAATCACGTAGTGGAGACGGGAGGGGGGGGGGGAGGCGCAGGGTTCGTTATGGCATGCTGCTCCCCTCCAGCAGAAACTGTGTACTTTGATAGATCGGCTGTACTTTGACAACCATCAACACACTTCTCATACCGTTGATTATGCAATGTTGTAAACTTTCAGTTCAGCATGGTGGCGTAGACACCTCTCTCCAGTGGCCACGTTTCCTCACGACAGTGTTTTTGTTGAGGTACTGTAGGTCAGATGATAAAGCACTTAGTTGATGCCTTATGACGTTCCAATTCAATGCTCAGTCCTTTCGGTGAAAATGCAAGCAACTCCCTTCTAGGTGTAAGTCTGGCGAAGTCATACTAGCTGGACGGCAAGGACACTACGAAACGAATATTCGTTATTTTTAAAGAATATGTGTAGCTGTGTGCTTAATATGTTGCAGGAGCACTTAGTAACATCTAATGTTACGTATATAAAAGAGTGTATTAATCCTTTTCCAATCTATTTTCCCATTCAGGAATAACTGAACTTCCCAGATTTCTTGACACTTGCTCTTTGACTGCCCGGCTTTGGCAGTCCGGTCGGCCAGGCTGAATTTTTACTTGAAGAGTGCAGCTGTAGAGACACTTTCATTCACTGCTGTCTGGCCGTAGACTTAAAGCAAATTATTCGTTTCGACAACTAAGACTAGGTGTATATCGATAACATCATCATATTGATTTGCGCCTCTTGTGTGGCAGCGGCCATATTGTAACGAGCATCAAAGCTACGAGACAGCTTCTTTTAGGGAATCAGTGGTTGTTCCGTTTCGGTGGCACGTACGTGATAGATTTTTTTTTGTTTCAAACAAAGAATAGCATTTATTTGAAGTTGTCTCACATATAGACTTTCCTGTAAAAATTTAAGCAATAAACAGTGCATATGTTTCGATTCAACGCGGCATTGCAGGACTGTCGCCGTCGGGGCACAGGCGTTCTTGGCAGCTGCGACACGGACACTATGGGCAACTTCCTCTCGTTCAGTGAAGCATTTGATTGCAAGAATACGACGCCTTCCTGCGTGCTACCATAGGTTTCTCTCATTCGCCACCAGGAGAGGACGTGTATAACGTGCTATATATACCACACTTGTTTAGGGTTACATGAAGTTTGTACGTGCCTTATTTTCCAATACATGGCAATAACTACTGCCTTTTCTGTGTTAGAAGAATTTTCGGGTGCTGAGAGCAATACTTGAAGCTTCAACACTTCAAGAAGCATTGTTTCTATGTATGTTGCTTCGTCTGGTTGTAACGGATTTCGTTCAATTTTACGCTTGTACATTATTTTTTTTACTGAATAGAGTGCAACACGATCGACTCGACAGTTATTTATCTACTAACGCGGGATCGTCAAAGAGCTCGTTGGGCAGAAACGTCCTCTTTGGTGGCGTCATCGTGACTTCTGAGCGAAAAACAGCGCTGTTCGTCAGTGAAAAACTTGAGAACTAATTAAATAAAGAGCGAATATCATCGATACGAGGGAGAATCAAAATCAGGTCGTCTGAGCCACACCACTATAATAGCTTCAGAAAAGCAACATGAATGTCATGTGGTGCGATGAGGCTCTTTAGTGCAGTGAATGTAGCGTGGCAGAAGCATAGACGTGCGCACAGGGGGTGAGGGCAACTATTCTTCTCCGATGAGAGGCAGAGTGAGACCTACTTATTCACAGAATGGGATAGGAGCTGCGAACCCAGAGGTTGCAAAGTCAACCTCATAGATTGACGCAACAGGGAGAGAAGCGGCGCGTAAATCTTTGCCTCTTCCTCCCCCCCTCTGCTGAATTTTAAAGAAGCACACGTCTATGAACATATGCTCACATGTACACTTACTGCATTTAAACTTTACAGTTTCTGTTAACCAATAGCATCTTGAAGAATTTTGTAGCGTAAGTAAAACAGTTAGGCATAATCAGCTCACAGCCCCAACGGCTTAGCTTGTGTTCACCTGGCACATATGGAAATTAAAAGGGAAAAACGACAGAGACGTCTAGAAAGGCAAGCGCTAAACTTCCAACTGAGGTGGAAGTTTAGCGCCTACCTTTCGAGACGTCTGTGTCATCTTTCTCTTTTCATTTCCACATGTGTCACGCTAACAGAAGCTAAGTTAATGGATAACCAACTCACCCGAGCCACAGCACTCTTGAGCCCCAATGGCATCGGATGTTCAGCTTCGCAGTTGTGCGCTTTTTCTTACGAAAGCGTGACAGGTACTTCGCCGGTTTGTAAACAGGAGAATGGCGTAGTGGGGACTTCGCAACAGTACTAAAAGGCCGGAATTCTGCGATAGTTTGACACAACCAATGCTACGTGTACAAACATAAGTTTCCTTGTTTCTAGATGTGGGTTTCCGCTGAAAGATGATGCCAGGCAAAAAGAAGGCGGTGCACATGCTTGAGGCTCAATGACAGTAATACGTTCTGCCCTTCAAGGCGATGCTCAAGTGATCTTCACAAACAGTGATGCTACTGCTGGCGGCCGCAAAATATTCATGGTTTCCAGGAACCTATCGTGGTCATGAACGGGTACATGCAAGATAAGTTGTACGAATTGCTTGTTCAGGAACATAAATGTATATGATTACTACAAATGAAGATAACGGTTAGTCTACGAAATGGGTCCCAGAAGTTGGCGGCTTGACGAAGGCCCCGAGTATGCGCAAAGCGAGAGAGTACCAGGGCACGTCAAAGGCAACGGCAACTGTGAGTAGACCCCTGACGTGGTGGAAAACATGCGCCTACATGCTGAACTTTTGACGAGTGCCTCTGCAGTTTCGACATCAGTGTCTTGTTTGTGATTATCTGCGGTTTCTCCCGATTCTTCTTTCTCTTCCTCTTCTTCAAATGTTTAATGTTCAGCCTGTAAACAGTGCGAATGCATTAACTGGCTACTCCTATGACAAAACAGGGAGATGCCGCCTCCCGGTTCTGCCACTGGTGTACTCGACAGTCAGGACTATTGTTGTAAGTTTCATCTGGCCAAGTTCAGCGCCAAGATGTCTCACGCCTGCACTGGCTTCTTCGGTCATGATATCAGTCAGCGATTAAAAAAAGCAGCACTCTTCAATCGTCGATACTCAACAGAGACTGATTCACCGAGAACACTGCAGCCTTCCTTGACGCTGTGTTGTGATTTGCAGTATACGTGCCCTGATTGGGCCAGACAAATTTCAGTTAAGCGTCTAATAATTCATGCTTGTGAGTTCGTGCCTAGATCACAAAAAGGCGCTGCTAGCAAGCTGCACTGTGCTTTTGCATCTGTTGGCTCCTTGTGTACTGCACAGAGTGTTCTTATCCATCTAGTGCCAGCTGACAAAACGCGTCTTATTTCCATACCTTTTTGAATGGAATGAAAAAAACTTTAAGTCCTGAAGGACGCGCTTAGCGCGTAGCGGGCGTCTTCGACATAGGGACCGACAGGGAGTACCTGGTGGCCGCTTCGTGGGCCTGCTGGACGGCCCAATGCTGGTCGGCGAGAAGTGAGCTCCTGAGGGACCTCTCCCACTTGCTTGAGGTAGGGTCGGGAGGAGTCGTTCTACACTTCTAGAGCATGTGGGAGAGTGTCGCTGTGTGTCCACATGATGGGCATGTGTCGCTGGGTTATGCATCAGGATAATAAACATGAAGCGTGGAAAGGTTTGGGTACGTGTGTGTACGTGTGGTTTGGGTACGTGTGGGTACGTGTGTGTCTGTAATAGGCGCAGGGTTAATGCCTGCGATCTGTTAAGTTTCAGATGTGCGGGTGGAAAAATGCGGCGTTCCAGGTAAAAGTGCTTTGTTATGTCATTGTACGTAATGGGTGCATCCCGATTGGTCTCTAACTATGCAAGATGGGGTTGCCCTGTGGCGTTGCGGTCGGTAAGTGCGCGCGCTGCATCATGGGCGATCTCGTTGAGGTTGGATAGAGCACCCGGCAACTGGCCGAGATGGCCGAGATGTCAGTGTGGTGCTTCGGGTAACTCTGGTCCGCTTTGCGCAGGATACGTAACACCTGGTCGGAGATGACTCCGCGTCCGAAGGTTTTGATGGCCGGTCTGGAGTCGCTGTAGATGAATTTTCGTTTGCTGTCGAGCATAGCTATAGCTATAGCTACTTGCTCCGCTACTTCGGCGTACCTAACCTGGCGCACTCACAGCGCGAAAAGGTCACTCTAACAACCATTTGTATGGTGCCTACTTTTCTTAGTGCGAAAAAAATCTCAGCTGTCAGTGTGTGATGGCGGATTGGTGAAGTGTAAAACGCCATGAAACACTTGTATACAAAGTGTTTCTATCTGCAGCTATTATAAAGTTGTATGCTTACGTTCTGCCAACAGTGAGCGCGCGGGCGGTTTGTGTTAGAGCGCGGTGTTTATAGTGTGCATGCGACACGGCTTAATTTTGTTCACTGGTAGCTGCGATGGCAGTGCTGCTTTCAACTGTGCTATAGCTTTTACGTCGTAAGCAGCACAAAATTCAGCGGGGTTGAATAATAATATAATCCTTTTTTGAGGACTGACACGCACTTCAGCATCACACAATGTGATCACGCTCAGAAAAGTGAACGACGCCATAATCCAAAGTGCAGCTCAAAGGCTTTTCCGCTTGGCAGTGCAACAAGACGGATTATGGAAATTTTAGCCAAAACTTAGAATTATGATTTCTAGTCACAATGGGAAGAAATTACAGTGATATCAAATATATTTCATGACCTTTTCCTTTCTGCTACAATCTAATCACACGTTCTGGCCCCGGTATGTCCCTTTTGGGCTAACAAGAAAATTTTGAGTAGTTATTTTTTTTTGGCACAGTTTAAAGAAATACAGCTTATACGACGCAACACGCATGCGCACCGCAGCAGGTGTCTCATCACTAGGTAGCGCGTCGATGCCTTCGACCACGTGATCCGGTAGTCTGCACACTTATTCCCACGCGCCTACATAAGCGGCAGTGTGTGGGTTGCCCATGGAGGTAGTCCAAATCGTTATATATATATTGTGAAAAACGTTGGGTATACGAGAATGCCGGTGGGCAACATTGGGAGACGCGCGCGGAGAGGGCGCGGTGCGTGCCGAACAAATTTTGTAGGCAGCAGTGACGAAAACCAAAGAGGCCATTGCGGCAACCGGTATCGGCGACACCAGCACTCAGCACGCAAAATACAAAAAAAAAAGCTCAGAGTAGATGGTGTAGAGTGCGGAGATGAATCGTGCGGGCAGGCGTAGAAAGCGGTGCATGATCGGCGGAAGCGTCAGTTTCGGTGAGAACTGAGGGCAAATGCACGCGCAGGCAAATGCTCACCGAAACGCCCTCCCAAAAAGAAAAAAAATATGTTTCGCAACGTACAATGCGATTTCCAAAGGGCCGTAGAAGCGGGAGGCAGCAGCGCTGAACAAAGATGAGCCGGTGTCATGAGGCCCCGCCGCGGAGGTCTAGAGGCTAAAGCGGGAAACGGTGCGAGTTCGGAGGCGACTTGCCGTATGGCTGCTTGCGCCAACAGCCGCATCCGACGGGCATCCAACAGCTTGAGGCGACGAATCACACGCCGCGCGTGCATTCCTTTTGCTGAATGTAGCCACACGGCTGCCGCGCCGGTTTGGCGGCGACAGCCAGTGGCAGCGCGGGAGCGCGATAAGGCGTGCCACAGGTGGACGCCGTCGCAAGTTTACAACTCGCCACTCCGATCGCCCTCGTATTTTTGGATGTGGTCGTTGCCAGTGGCATAAAAAAACTTTGGATAGACTGTTTCTGACGTGAAACAACTCATGATTGAATACAGTGATGCTTGAAGTGTGCTATTTCTGCAAGGCAACGCCGGTTTCCGAACGAACGACGAGATGTCGAGCCGTGATGGAAGTCCGTTTCGCCAGTAAACAAACAGTTTTACCGGTGCTCTCGGCGAACCGGCTCGCTTCGTTCCCATTTTTGCTTTTCACATCGAGGCCGCCGAGTAAACTAGTTGCACGAGTGAAAGCGTCATATAGGTGTACGAGTTTTTATCGTGTTGGTAAAAAGAAGCGCTAGACAATGAGCTCACGTGTGAAAGAGAACGGCGCTACCGAGAACGTCGGCCCATGTGTGCCTACTCCCGGAGTCGATAATGAATGGGGGCTGTGTTGATGTTTGCCACTTGCGAAGGCGTAGCTTTGTTGGCGATGTTATTAAACAACAAGGCATGGCTGCGTGAGCTTCTTTATTTTGCGCCTAACAAAGAGGATACGATGTCGTCCGAGTGTGCAAACTGAGGTATGTGGGCGGAGCCTGAGCGCTGATGGCTATTCGCACCATGTGTCGTAAACCATCTTACGCGGCGTGAGGCGTCACGTGCCGCAACGGATGCCAAATCCCACCATGTGCCTCCCGATCAAGGTACTCGGCTGCTGACGGCCGCTCGCGGTTTCGAATACCGGCTGCGGCGGCAGCATTTTCGATGGTGGTGAAAATGCTGTAGGCCTTTGTGCTGAGATTTGGGTGCGCGTTAAAGAACCCCAGGTAGTCGAAATTGTCGGAGACGTCAACTAAGGCACCTTTCATAATCATATGCTTGTTTTCAGATGTTAAACCTCACATATCAATTGAATCATTGGGGTTTCATTGTTATTTGATGGAACTTGTGAAATGAGGGCATAATGAAGCCAGAGGAAAGATAATGGGCATTTTTTGTATTTTTTATTTGATAAGTGAAGAAAAAAATAGAAGGAAAAGAACGGCAGGGAGGTTAGCCAGCCTATAGGCAGCCGGTTTGCTACTCTGCACATGGGAGAGAGATGGGTGAGATGAAAAATAGAGAGGAGAATTAGTGAAAATTGTGACACTGAAATAGGCCTCTTTGAGACCTTTTGAACAGTCCTCATAAATAAAATTCCCATGCATAGCGTCACAACATTACCTATGTCCCGCTGCTTTTAAATATGCATTGGCATTGAGGAAATGAGTAATTACATTGAAACTATTGCATATTTATCAGAAATTGAAAACTCAAAGTTGAGTTCTACTTGCTTTCGAAACCAAAACGTGTGCTGCCAGAAGAGAGAATATTAAGGGTGTTGCAGCACGATCACAGCCTTGTTTTTATGTATTGTTGCACGTTACGGTGGTGGAACAGCTACGCCACTTGAGTCATTGTGCGCCAAACTTGTTTGCCAGCGTCAGCCTGCGGTGAAATGCCGCAGTTGCGCCAAACTCTTTTGCCTTGCTTCGCCTTGGCACCTGAATTTCTACCACAAAGTACCACTGCCATCACGTACAGGGCCAGTAAAACTTGCTGAAACATCGTGCTTTCGGTTTCTTTGAAACCTTTATAGATTTGGTTTATTCAAGTCTCTGATCCCTCTAGCAGAAGCTGTGAATTTATAATCTGAATTGCATGGTCGCAATCACTGGCGCACTCCAACTCCGCAGGCTTGGACCTTGACGAACATTTCGTGTTCGGTGAATGCAATAACGCGTGAACATATTGTCTATGGTGTATGTGTGCCTAATAGTTTGCCTCTGAGAAACAAGTTTGTATATATTTAAAAAGCTTTAATTGACATAATTTAACGAAATGTCTCTTGCTGGTTTAGTGGAAATATTTTTGGCACTTTGTGCACTTTTTTATATTGTAGGTTCATGATAATGGCATGAAATACTTTATGACACTTTATTGTGTGGCATGCCACTACAAGTTTTGTACGACAGTTGAGTAACAAGACTGACGAGTAAGTTACTTGACCTACCTACGTTATTTTAAGCTCACTATCATTTCATGCGGAGTCGTTTGGCCTGCAGTTCATTAAAGAACCTTAGGTCATTAGTTATTGTGCTTTGAAATGCGTGTCAACCATCTGAAGTGTATTTGACGTTGATGTAAAGTGTGACGGGCTATATCATATTTAGTTTTCGCGCCTGTGAAACTGTTAACACTCCAAATAATCCTGCCGAATCATAGGCAACGTCATTAAAATAAAATTATAACATACTTCAGGAGACCTGTTTTGTTAAGTGATCACTACTTTTCAAACTCAGTTACTAGCGAATACACACAAAATATCTTGAAAGCAAGTATTTGGCTGACTGCCTTCATGAATGTACCAAAAAGGTTTGTGTACCTTTCTGTTGTATTACATTCCTTCTGCAAGACGTGCAGTACATAGAGTAGATGTAACACCATTGCTAAACATTTGCGTGTTGTAAAAGAAATAGCGAAAAAAACTGTGTCACAAAGGGAAGGGAATTTGTTGCTATGCTACCAAACAGTGAATTCCGCCCACTTTCCGGATTTCCCAAATGATTATTAACCACAATGCTAAGACTTTCTTTGCTGCTTTCGAAACGTATTAAACGAGTTAAACGTATTCATATATTTATGCCTTTCGGACAGAGCTTGTACGGGCATCGCATAGGAGTAGAACATAGTTACAAAGCAGATCCAAGGGCTCTACATTGCGGTCGCTAATGTAAAGTAGCGCTATACTGGCAAAGAAATACCTTGTGGAGAATCCAGTGTAACTTTGGGAAATAATGAATCTCCTGTATGTCAACTACAAAAAGTGCGCCTCGAGAAGTGCGAGCAGCATTTTCACGTCGTCTTTCTGAAAGCACGAAGCTAAGGCGGTCTAACAGAGATGTCAGGTGATTGTAAAAAATTATGGTATAAAGTAAAATAATTTGTAAACTTGCTTGCCATGTTCCTTGAAGTTTCGTACACTTCCTACTTCTCTTCTGCATTTATATCCTGGCCCGCAGAACAAGTCGTGATGTCAACAATTACATTTAGAGGATGGTGGCAAACGAACACATGAACTTTATTTAGGATCCTAAAGCTTTCGCTTAACCAGTGAAAGTTGTATTTAGGATATAGCTGTAATAGTTGGGAAAATTCAGTAGCTCTTTAAAAATTGTTTTGTGCTACGATCATTTAGGTAACGCTATAGTTATTTAATTTGATTGCCAACCTCAATAACAACCAGGCGTATAAACGAGAGAGAAACAGCTCGCGGAATTCTTGGAATGCACGGCGTCTACTCCTCATTGTTTTGTAGGCCTACTTGATGCATTCTTACACGCATGTTGTGTGATTGGCATGGCTTGACTTATGTTTCAAAAGTCATACGCTTCGATGATAAGCGACTTGTAAAAACGGATGAGAAAGTAAGGTGCTGAGCTGCGAGTGACAAAGAAAGGAGAACGGACAGCGTATTTTCCAGTTGCGGTCGTCGATTGCCTCGATTTTCTTTCTGGAAATATATAGATGGGCCTGCCTTCGGCACATTGACTTTATGCTCAAGACCACAATACTTTGCATGATTTATCTCGACCTTAATAGTTTAGCCATTACGAGAACTTTAACGAGGAAACTGTCGTATGCTACCCATGTCTTTTACAAAGCAACCTATGTAAAAGTTTATTTCCGGACAGTTGGGCTTTTCTGTGGGGAGACAAGCTTGCCTAGTGTGGCATTTCTTTAAAAACTACTGCACTGTATAGACAGTCCTCCATTCAGGTCAAGACCGTGCAAGCAGATGAGGTCAGGCTGTGGAAATACTGAACATTTCTCGATTATTAAGGAGGGCTGACGTTGTCACTCGGAAATGGCAGCATATCGTTAACATGCCCGAACTTCTTTGGGAAGAAAGCACGAAACAGACTGGTCAAACTCCAGGCAATACGTGGGATCAAAATAACGTCCTAATTTTTTCGTATGGCGCTGCTAACATTGACTATGCTAATGCCTTTTAGAACCACTCAAAATTAGTTACGTGACTGAGATTTTACGAATATATCAGAGTTTCGTTGACCGACCTCACTTTGAAATGTGTTTGCCCGGCATATATCTCTGTTCAAGGAATTCGAAAAGCTTGTCCGAGACTTTTCATCAAAACTGTCCAGTAAGTGTTGCTCTATATTTCGTTGAAACGAGCGAATAAACTAGAGATGTGACTTTAAAACTTGGCTGACTTTGTGGGGCATTCAGATATATGGTCGTTGTGACGCTGAAAGAGTAGGATATTATTCGTTCATTTCCTTTTTCTAAGCTCCATGGTGGACGACACGATTGCTCTGGCACACTTTATGCTCGTAACCCCTCATTAAAGGGCATCGGACATTTTGTTAGAAATCATCACATAACCTCAGAATTCGGAAAACTCTTCTTTTGCCATACAAAACAATAGCGGTAAATATTTATTGAATTTTTTAGAATGCAGCACAGTAACAGGGGTTTGTTGTGTGCTTCAAACACTTTCTTCATTTTCGATTTTTGAAACTTACTTGACGTAAATGTTATCAGTCCCACAATACTTTCGGGCTTGTTTATTCACCTAGCTCCAGGACAAGATGGTTGTGTGACATATCATAAATAAATTCCATGACATGAGATAAAAAACCTCCATTTTCGTATTAGAAGATTACTGACACACTAATTTTTTTTTTACCTTTTACCGATGAGTGTCCCTCATTTTCGATACACGTAAAGGTATGCATTAGAGTGGTATTTCCGATATTTTACTTGCGGAATACTATACTGATTGCATATAAAGCTTGTAAATAGAGAACATATTTTTATTCATGTTGGCAGCTTATTTATTCTGGCATTAAGAGAATAAACTTAGAGCGTGAGAATCAGAACGAATTTCATGCATAACCTAACGAGAACGACAAAGCATTCTTTTGTAGTAGCAAGTTGACTGGTGAAAGCTATGTACTACCCTAGTATGCAGAAATTACCGAACTTCGGTGAATGCACGCTTTTTTTTTCCATTTCGGGGTACTGTTGTGCTCGGGCTTTTATAACAACCTAGGGACGCAAGCCCTCCTGTGGCGAGAGCGCCAATTATGTGCTGTTGCGAGGACTCTTTGCAGGCACATGCCACTCGGCAGCGAGATGTCCATGCTGCATGAACCGACTGAAGCGAAACTTCACTGAAGTTTACTGGCGACCACTTTGTTATACGACGAATAACTCGCGATACAATAAGGTAAAGATTTCGCTACATGACAACGATTGCGGGTCTAATCAGCCTGTGGAGGCAGACTATATAGGGTCTTGTTTTCCCCAAATCTGTAGGTGGGTAAATTACTCCAAACAGCACTCTTTAGTCACAAAACACACATCCATTCTGATGGTGCCACCCGTGCCTGGCAAGGTCAATTTGCACGACTGTGGCTTGGCCATCACTCTATTCAGTGATTGGCTGCTGCCCGGCAAGTAATGATGTGAATCCATGCTGCAGCTGTCGCAAGTCGGTCGAGGTGAAATGGCACATTGCCCATGTTTTGTGTGATCTCAGTGAACGTTCAATACCATCACGTGGTCCATGTTTCTGCGGCCGTTTTCTACATGTCTTATAATGACATCATGCTATCGACCCATTAAGTCTGAGACATTATGGTTAGTTGTATTTCTAGGTGAAACTGCTTGTCCAAGGAAACCCTATGGGGAAAAGTTTTTTTTCTTTTTGCTATGACTACAAAGCCAAGTCTCTGCATTGCTTTCCCCGTGACACATTGTGCTTTTGCTGGACACTTCAACAACGTTTTCCTCTCTAACTTTCCTTTGCCGAGTGTACGCATTGAGTACGGCAAAATGGCCTTTACATTCACGGTCACCTTATTGAAATATAATTTACCACCCTTCCATCTCTAAACACTGCAGCATCTTTTCATGAATTCATTGTTGCCGTAAGCCTTTTTACTTCAACTCTAATTTTGCTGTATTCATTTCATCTTCACCTATATGATAATTTTTCTTATTTTTGCAATGCATCATTTGTATTACGATTAGCATTTTTGTTGTTTGCAGTTTTTCCTACTTTGCTACTGTATTTCCCAACAGCTACTCGAAATTTTGGTTATCAGTTCTGCTTTATGCATTTCTTTTTTTTGTTCACCTGGTCGCTGTTTTCTTTGTAATGCTTTGCGTTAACTATTACGAATCAAGAGCTCCACATCTGTCTTCACCTGTGGAATCCTCATCTGCATATTTTCCTGGAATTCATATTATAGCATCACGTACTGATAAATGAATAGAAACTTTGTTTGTTACAGCATTTGTTATATTTTCAGCAAGATTTGAACCATAATAGAATTGTGATAATTTACATTCCCATCCCAATAATAAGAAAAAAAAAGAATCAGAGGTGCACATATTTGCGGCTTCCTGATAACTTCACAACTGCACTTGCACAGTTTCAACTCACTGGCGTTAAAATAAAGGGTTAATAAAAACACAAGCTTTCTCTCCTCGTGGTGTCCTCCTGATGTCCACTGAAAAGCGAAGCCTGGCTAGCGGGTACGAACTGAACCAGGAGTTCTTATGCTATTACTTTTTACTCTTAAGCGCAAAGCTCAAGCGTCTTCGAGTTCTGTTTTGGGTCATCTTAAACATATTCGACACTCATGCTAGCGGTCTATAGCAAATGAAAAGGACCGAATGTGCGCCGTTGGGCATTGCGAAAATGTATAGATTGCTACAATCTATGTTTCGTGGTGTGGCTCTTGTGAGGTTCCCTAGTTGATTACTGCTGTTCATGCAATGGCTCGTCATTGATCTTTGCTCTGCCTGCATTTCAGGCCATGGGCATTGAGACATCAACTAAGGTAACAAGAAAATGGGATACGCTATCTCACTTGTACTAACTTACAAAGATGTAGGCAATGTGTGTCTCTTCTTGAGATGTCAGTGGCTGGTATGTAGTACGCTTTTGATACGGTGCACATTCTGACGTACAACCACCTGCAGAAATATAGGGTGTGATTTCGAAGCGGCAGTCTAAACTTGTACTCTATAAAGAGGTTTATCCTTCTCTAACAGGAATTATTATAACACGAGAATGTATTTATTTTTATTTATTTATTTATTAGAATACCCTCAGGGCCCGTAGGGCATTACAGAGGGGGTGGGTACAACATTTATAACACACAAGAAATAAAAGACAAAATAAAGAAACAAGTGTCAGATGCGCAAATCGGGAAGGCAACATAAGTCAACTAAAAATGTATAAGAATTCAAGCACATACAAGACAAAGATAGATAATGGAAACTGCGTATAGTTACAAGCATTGCTGAGAAATTGCAGTCTTGAATAACAAAGGGTCTGTTATTGTTACAACCGAATGTAATGTGTCTTTACAGATTCAGCGCTGACTGTGTTGTGATATATGAGACCTTATAAAAAGTGTACTGGTGTAAGGCAGCAATAGCACCATTTCACGTGAATGTACCCCCAGTAACGCGTATTGAGTTATCTCCATCGCGATGACTAACGCCCATAATGCTGACCTAAATGTAGTGATAGGTGAAGTTGATAACATATACTTCGATGCACCGCCTTCAACAAGGAAAAAAACATGTTGTGCATACCTGAGAAATAGTGTATCCTTCGAGTGTGCTTACGCTTCCACTACCACACTGAGTTTGGGCAACAAGGTAGCGCACAAGTTCATCTATAGCTTGAGCTGTGAACGCTCGCAGGCACACCATGTCCCGCTGACTTTTCTCTCGTTGCATCGTGTCATGACATTATCCCATCGCCATTGTTGACTTTCCGAAGCCCTTCTAGCAGCAGTTGTATTGGTCGGCGCTATATCGCTCGAAGAAGCTGTCGGCGGCGGAGAAACACCATTTGTGCATGTGGAAGCTGCACTATTCCGACAACGTGGTGTCTCGGGCTAAGACGAAGCGAAAGGCGATGAACGTAACAGCCTCTATGGAATCTCCGCGATGCTAGCGCGGCAGGCGTTTTTCGCCGGTACCCAGACGCTTTATCCGTGGTCTCAGATTGCGAATATTGAAGACCATGCTTTAACTGTGACTGTATGGTGCTCTATCGGCGCTACAAGTGTGGTGTGGTTGAAATTTACGGCGTTTCTCAAAATCACGTCGTCGTTTTACCGCGTTGAACTCCAAGAAGTATTAAAACTACTTTTTGTGAAGCTTATCATTTCAGAGCAGATCTATGAAATGGTATAATAGACCGACCTTCACCATTTTGATTATCTTCGTCACTTTCCTCTCAAAATCTTTGTTCTTTGCTGCCAGAAGACGCACGCCGATTCACCTGCCGAGGGATGCAGAAATGGGCGAAAAACGAATAGAAAAAGAGTGAAAGAAAAAAAAGTTTAGAGAGAGAAAAAAATGGGTCCCGTATCTGCATGTAATCTGGAAATCTCGTCGGAAGACGATAGTCTTGCGTGTGGAGAGAGTGAATAAAACATTTATTTGATGTTCTGCGAAGAAAAAATCGGTGAATGGTATTCCGGAGGCGCTGCGTTAGAGTGCCTCGAGCGTGCAGCGGAGGCGAACGAGCGCATCAAGTCACGTCACACGTGAGACATGAGCGCCATCTGGCAGTTTATTTTGGAAAACAAAGCGCGCGGTCGTGCGCGCCCGTCTCAGAGGTGATAAGGTGTAGAACGCGAGGCAACGGGTAGGTGCCACCACCATTCTTCTTAGCAAAGCGTTGGAAACACTTCCCGTTCCGTGCAAGCGTTGCATGGTAAGCGCAGCGTGATAAGCGCTACGGTCTTTAGAAATACTTATCGATGCCTTTTCTAGTAAAAGATGCACATGCAGAATATATACGTGTTCTGCGATGCCCCATACATGCGAAATAATTGATTTTTAATTGACAATAGCACAAGTATGAACACTAAATCTTGAGCAACATTGGTGGGCGCTGCGGATGGGGTCGCCCGTTGCAAGTACCCAATACCGGCAAGAATGGACAAACAGACAATTGTACAGACAGACAGACAGACCAAAATTTTTGCGTCGAAGGTCACCAAAAAAGACTGTCGTCATTAAAAACGGTTAGAAATAGCAAGAAGGGGACCTACTTCGGGCAGCCTCCTAGCACTTTAACCCCCACGCCATTCGTATAGTTCGGTCCCCAGGCCTGCCCGGCAAAGAGGCGACGAACGCCGCAGCCCGCGTTTCACTCAACCAGGTCATTGCCCCTCCGTGTCCCGAGTCGGAATCTGGCAATGCAAATCTGACTCGCTTTCGCGAAATTCTTCCCCATAACCAGGCTTCGTGCCGCCTATACCTGGACCCCGCAAGTGGTCTGGAGAAAGCGTACGAGCGAATACTATGCCGCCTCAAGACGAACACCTATCGCAGTCCAGCGGTCGCCGGGCATTTTGTGCCGGAAATCAGTGGCACCTGCTCAACCTGCCAGGTCCTGGTCGACACCTACCACGTCGTCTCTTCGTGATCGAATGATATTCGTGAAATGATCGAATAGTGCAGAATGTGGAGGAAAATAGAAATATTAAGGTAAAAAGGAAAAATTTGGGGTTTTTGAGAAGGAAAGGAGGCTGCAGAGATAGTACACAGAAGGACACAGACTGAGACGTAGGTGGATTTGAAGAAAAAATTATAGAATTGAGTAGAAAGAAGGGCCAGCCGCAGACAAAGATGACAAAATTGAAAGGCTGGCTCAACACCGCCACGCCTGCTCAAAACTCGCAGCACAGTCACAGCAAAAGCTCCAAGTTTGGACTTTCAGAGCATTCCTAAACTATTTGCTACAAGTATGCTAGCTCGGTACCCACTTCGCCATAAATAATCATAATGTGTGTGTGTGTGTAGTAGGCCAGCATTCACTATGTAATCCTTCGTCATTCTTCGGAGAAGCGTTGTATCCGCTACACACTTGTAAGAAATTTTGTGCGAAGGTTTCGTGCAGTGGTTGAAGACGACGAAGAATTCGGCCTGAAATGAGTAGGCGCAATAGATGATTCTCTCTGCAACGACTGACTTATCATACCTAATTTCTCAACAATCTCCGGACATCATAATTTTACAAGAAACTTGGCTGTCTGCTGATCAAAACTTCTATCTAAAAGACTATCAGTGCTTTCGACTGGACCGAGACTCACGTGGTGGAGGATTAATGTTTTTCATTTCACCCAAAATTTGCCATAAAGCACACTTAGTTTACCAACAAATATCACACGATTATGAAGTATTGGTTCTGGAAATTCACTTTCCGGATGCGCGCCACTATCTATAGTCAACAACTACTTTCCGGCTGGAATACAAGATGAAAGAGCCCTTGACGTGACTGTGAGTTTTTGCAGAAACAGTATACTATTTGCGGGAGACTTGAATTCCCATCACGTTTCATGGGGATTCCGCACTGATTCATCAGGAAAACGGTTGTGGGACTGGACTAATCGGAATAACCATATTTGTTGGAACTCCAGAGTTCCGACATTCGTTCGATGTAATTCGAGGTCCGTCTTAGATTTGACATTTGCTAGCTCAAGTGTGACAATATCGTCTTGGACTGTTCTTGATACTGCTACAAGTAGTGATCACTGCCCCCTGGTATTTGAAGTCAGCATTCCTTTAGTGACGGTAGATCGCCAGGTGCAAAGTTTTGTAAACTACTCTAAATTTAAAAAGAACTTACAGTCAACGCTGTCTTCCTTGCCCAATATGGAAGCAAATATGAAAGCTATGAGCCTTTGTTCCACCCTAAAGTGTACAATTAAAAAATCACAGTTCACTATATCTTCAACAAAGGGAAAATTCATATCTGCCTGGTGGAATGCGGATTGCGCCAGAGATTATAGACGCCGCAACGCTGCATGGAAAAAACTCCTCACCAACCAATGTCCGACTAATTGGAGAAATTATTTATTTGCTAAAGCTACCTTTAGGAGAACAGTTTCATTAGCGAAAGACGATTATGAAGAAAAACGGTACAGCTACTTATCCAAGAGTGGCAACAAGAAAGCTCTATTCAGATTTCTCCGTAATCGTAAAGCTATTACAGCACACGTAAATATTGACTCAGTTATTTTTTCTCCAACTGATTTGGAAGATACATTAACGGAAATTGCAATAGAATTGGAGAAGAGATTCACATCACAAATCAAAATAAAGCGTGCAAAACCGTTATTCGGAAATGATTTTATTGAAGTAAGTAGGGATGAACTTGCGCACGTCGTTCGTATTCTGCCAAACACAGGTCCTGGACCAGATGGCGTCACTTCAGAAATGTTAAAAATATTATTCGACATCTCTCCTGAAGACCTTCTTAACGTTGTCAACTATTCACTTGAAAATAGTTGGATACCTCCTGACTGGAGACTTGCAAAAATAATACCGCTTCTTAAAAAACAGGGACTAGGAATGCAGATAGATAACATTAGGCCAATCGCTTTAACATCACACGTAGTTAAGAAATAGAAAGAATACTTTACATTAGAGTTACGAAGTTCATAACAGATAATGCGATACTCAGTGCATGCCAGATTGGATTTAGACCAGGTTACTCTATATGGTAGGCGCATGTTGATTTAGAGGCTCGTATAAAGCTTGCTCGGCAAAGACGACAATATGCGGCCTTAGTAACCCTTCATTTAGCCAAGGCATATGACAGTGTTGAACATGCTATTCTTATCAATGCCCTAGAAGAGCTTTCGTTCCCGCAGTACATAACAAATTGGATATACGAATTTTTAAAAGACAGAAAATTTTATTGCTTCCAACGTGGTGTTTCCACGCCGAAGTATAGCCAAACGAGAGGTGTTCCTCAAGGCTCTGTTCTATCACCTGTGCTATTTAACATTTTGTTAAGTTCGATACCACAGAGTGATAAGGTGCACGTATATGTATATGCAGATGATATCGCGTTCTTTGCATCTGACAACGATATTTATTCACTACATTCTACTTTACAGTGTTATTTGGCAACATTGGAAACCTGGTTTCAGAAAATTCATAGGAACCTGAACGTAACTAAAAGTGCTATAATAGTTTTTCCGTTAGACGCACCAGTTACTATTTCTCTTCAGTACCATCAAGAAATCATACCCCAGGTTAATTGTATTAAATATCTAGGTGTACTGTACGATCAAAAACTGAGCAGGCGTCACCACATTGAATATATTAAAATTAAGGCTACACGCGCTGTTGGAATGATAGGTAGGCTTGGCCGCCTCCGTTCCGGTCTTCGCAGAGATACGCTGATCATGATTTATCGCATGTACGTTCGTCCGATTCTTGAATTTGGATGTGTACTATTCTCTGGTGGACCAGCATACAAAATAAACCCCCTCATTCTCTTAGAGCGGGAAGCCCTACGTAGTTGTTTAGGCGTGCCAAAATTCACAGCTAACAATGTTTTGTATCAAGAAGCTCGGATACCCACCCTTGCTTGCAGATTTCGTATTTTAACAGTAAACACCTATTAAAATTTCTGAATCCACTTTAAGAAGGCGACAATTTGTATTCTTTGCCGAGCCTGGTGTCTTTTTCAATGAGCATTGGTCCTGTGTATATAAACCCCAAGTGCTATTTGTTCAAACACTTCTAGATGCTTTAAATGTTAATATATTCGAGATCACACCATCTGTCAAACCAATCGGCCAAGTGCAAATAGAATTTGACGATATCTTCCCCACGAACGCTAAACACTTGCCCTCTAAATATTTGATTGGTTTATTAGAACATCACCTGTCTCAATTAGGTACTAATGCAGTAATTGCAACGGATGCATCTATGAGTGGCGAGAAGGCAGGTGTGGGTATTTTTTCTCTCTCATTATTCTGGTCATTTTCATTACGCCTCCCAGATTATACACCAATATTTGAAGCGGAATTAATGGCCGTTATACTAGCTATTCGTAAACTTTCTGCGACTCATTCGACAGCTGTGATAGTGACTGACTCGTATTCCGTGTGTTCATTCTTATCATCGTCGTCGACATCAGCAGTACTAGAGACTTTTAAATCATTAATCCCAGCAAACATTCGTCTAGTGCGAATGATATGGGTGCCAGGCCATCGTAGTATATTTATAAACGAGATGGCTGACAAACTTGCGCGAACATCTCTTGATCTTCCGATTGTGCCAATCATGCCTCCTACAGCTTATGTAACAGCAGCGAGGTTTAGAAAACTTTCCCTTCTTGAAGACTCATCCAAAACCATGATACCGAATCCAGATTTCTCGCACCTGCACTTCACATGGAATAATAAATGGTGTCCCTCGCGTAAATTGGAAGTCTTGGTAACAAAATTACGTTGCCGTGTACCACCTCTCAATTTCTACTTAAACAGGTCTGGTCTGGTGCCATCCCCTCTCTGCTCAAGCTGTAACGAACCTGAACATATCGACCATTTTCTTATCACATGTCACCGATTCAAAAATCAAAGAAAAAACTGCTTCGAAATTTTATTCTGAAAATTAGGAATATCACTTAATACTCCCAATATTTTGTCTTTTGGGGCCACTTCATTGGGACACAGCGACAGGAACATCTGCGGGGCACTCTGCGAATTCATATATAACACAAGAAGATTACCTTGTTGAGTCAGCGATCAGCTCTCAAATTTTACTAGTCACACTACCACTTATTATTTAGCTGATACACTGCAATGATTCAACTTTCAGTAGAATTTCATATAACGATTCCACCACAGATATTCAACAAATTCTATTATTTCTCCCCCCCCCCTTTTTTTTCTTTTTTTTCTGACATTGCGCCAAATTTATTTCACAGTCAAAACACAGTAGTCATATTCCCCTAATCTAGAAAATCTATAGGTATTTACTTGCATTAACCACCGGCTTCTTGGCCAATCCCCCTTAGTGGGTGAGAGCCACAAAAGAAAGGAACAAACAAGCAAGCAAGCAAGATGATTAAGAACAAGCTTTTGTAGTGGGTTTGAGCATTGTTCGATCCACCCGTTACGCGATTCTTATTGTGTGACGCCTAGTTGTTCCTTTGCTGTCCTAAAACGCTTTAATACTCATAATGCTACGATTCATTTCTCGACATCAAGCCTGCCTAAGGCAAGTTTGCAAGTTAGTTCAAAGCGTCAGAGTAGCTCAGCGTTAGAATATTCGGCTGGTACGCAGGGGACCTAGCTTCTAATCCCACTGTGTCCTTGGTGTCTTGGTGTTTTTTCTTTACTATTTTTTTCTTACACTGTGCGATAGTGATTATACAGACACCGGTGGTGTTGGCGGATAAGCATGGCGCTGCACGTCACCGGTGTTGTGATCTCATAACAGCTTTCACTGTAAACACACACACACACACACACACACACACACACACACACACACACACACACACACACACACACACACCACACACACACACACACACTTTATGGATGTTCTTTAGACCAGGTTACAGGCTACTTTAAAATTTGTATGCAAAAGAGAGATGGAGAAAAATATTGCATACAAGGAAAGAGAAAGAACAAAGAATAAAGGCGACGCAATCGTGAAAATGACAGACATTGATTGATATGTGGGATTTAACGATCCAAAACCACCATAATAATTTTAGAGGCGCTAGGGCTCCAGAAATTTTGACCACCTGGGGTTCTTTAACGTGCATTGAAATCTGAACACACGGGCCTACAACATTTCCGCCTCCATCGGCAATGCAGCCGCCACAGCCGGGATATGATTCCGCGACCTGCGGGTCAGCAGCCGAGTACCTTAGCCACTAGACCACCGCGGCGAGGCGAAAACGACAGAGAGGTGACAGGTATAGAACGATATTCAACGTGTTTCAAAAAATTGTGTTCATGATTGTTTAAAAATCAGGAAAAGACATCATTTGCTCACGGTCTTCAGAGTTTTTTTTTCTGTAGCGGCAGACATCTTAAGAAGGTTGAAGACATCAATTGGATCCATACTTAGGAAGGTAAAGAATTACCTTTTTAATTAGTGGAGTTCGGCAGTTAAGTCTAATGGGACAATAGAATTTCTTGGTGCAAAAACAAAAAAAAACCATTGCCGCTTTGATATTTCAGAAAAGCGGCTTCAAGTATTAACAACTACAAAGGCGTCACTTTTCAAAACAGCAGTTACAGGGTTCTAGTCTTCCCCGTTTGATAACGTATGTGTGTCATGCGTGCTGTAATTTTCAGTGCAACGCACACAACCACATAATGAAGACGGTTGATGGTTGATATAACAAAAGCTCCCTAATTTGAGTTGCGCTCTTTAGCGTTTCGGTTTCTGTGTGCCGCAGGCTTGGGACAAATTCTTTAATTCACAGTTTTTACTAGAGGCCGCTTTTTTTCAAATATGAAATGGGCAATTGGTTTTTTGCATGAAGGACTTCAATTCTCTCATTTGAATTATATCTGCCTAACTCTACAAATGAAAAAGTTATTTATTTTATTTTTCTTGATTACCCTTACAAAAAACACCTTCAACCTTCTCAAGATGCCTGCCACTATATAAAAAGCAACTGTGAAGACAGCGAGCAAATAGCGCCTTTTTGTGATTTTTTAAAAATATTGGACGCATTTTTTTAAACACCTTGTATAAAACATACGCTAAAGAGAAGTCAGAAAAAAAAGGAGAAAGCATTGGCATATACAGTACACTGGAGTACAAAAATTTGCTGTGTGGCGTAAAAAACATTTAGCTTCATAAACCGGCACGTGCTTGATTTGTCATCTTTTCAACTTCGTCCTCTGGTTCCTCTGCTGCGTTCAGTCTGCTATAGGCCTTGAGAGCGAGCACTGTGCGACTTCGTTCCGGCGCGAGTTTTCACAAGGGGTACATAGGGTTTCTTAAGGCTCCCATTCATCACCTAAGGAGACCTCATAAAGGTTAATATGAAGGTCCGGCATGTGGCACCAACTGCGCATACGTGTTCATGTGCCCACACTTGACCACGTGTGCACAAAGTCATTTGATTGATTGATATGTGGGGTTTGACGTCCCAGAACCACGATATGATCGAGATACGCCATAGTGGAGGGCTCCGGAAATTTCGACCACCTGGGGTTCTTTAACCTGCGCCCAAATCTGAGCACACAGGCCTACAACATTTCCGCCTCCATCGGAAATGCAGCCGCTGTGATCCCGTGACCTGCAGGTCAGCAGCCGAGTACCATAGCCACTAGATCACCACGGCGGGGCAAAGTCATCTGCAAGACAGGTGGAATTGTGGTGCCATTTGGCGTTTGCTCGTGCATTGAACGGACAAGGAAATGAAACCCGATGCAAAGTTTCTAGAGAAATGTCACGATCTTATGACGTTTCCCTTTTATGCTAAATTGCTATCCCAGCTGGCAAATTCCAAGAAAGAAAAACGCACTATCCAGATAACCTACACACTAAATATCATTGCAAGTCTTTTGTTCATCTATGAAAATGTATATATAGAACACCAGCAATTCCTCTCTTTCGCAGCGTTATCGAGGTTTAGCAGCTCCCTCGCTCTATCTGTAAATGAAATCGTTTAATTTAGTGAGCGTTGCACAACTGCTAGCGGTTATCATAGGCTGCCGTGCTGCGAAGTGTGAGTGCACTTTCTTTCTATCATTTCAATAATGTGTGGTGAACGTGATTTATCCTAAAAGAAAAGAGTCTCTGTTCCCGAAGGAAAGAAACAAAAAATAATTCAAATGAACTTACTCACTCACTTAAGAGTGTCACTCATGATGAGCAGCAAACCAAAGTTTTCCTTAAAAAGTGCTGCGTTGCATCCCTGAACACACTTGACGCGTTAAACCATGAAAGTATTTGGCGCCAAAATACATTTCCGTAATACTGAATAAACTGTTTAAATTACTTTAAATTGCAATGTGCGCTGTCTGAAGGGATTTCTCTTGAAAGCTGAAAGATTTTTTTGAAGAATTTTTTTGAAAGCTGGAGGATTTTGAAGGACAAAATGAACAATTATAGTATACCGGGGGCACCGGGATACCGGGCGTACCGTGATAGCGGGATCAAAGTGGAAGTGCATAGATACGTGTGTTACCCATACCGCTTACTCTACGAGCGCTATTTTTCAGATTTAACGTTAGCCTGGTAGCGTAGGTGTATGTAGTGTACCTACAACATGGCGGCCCTCTCAGACGCCAGCTTCGAAGTGATTTTGGCGTAGTTGTTGAAAAATTGACTTTGTTCGCAGCAAATGACTGTTCAGAGTGTCTTCAATTGCCTTCAGTTAGCTTCGATGACCGAGTATTACCCATAAGTTGGCGTAGTTTTTCAGGTGACTTGCCATGACGAACGCGTCTAGGTTTAACTACAAAATCGATGTAAATAAGTCGGCACATAAATGTTTTCACGTTTGGCGCATGGTTCATATTTACTTTTATTATACTAAAATAAACTTGTAATAATGCTTCGGCCGGTGGAATAGGCAAACATTCTCCTTTTCTTTTCCCTTTCCCTGTTCTTTACCTTATCATTCATTCAATAGTTGGCGCCATCGTACTAGCTTGGGCACGTAAACCACGTAAACGATATCCCGCTAAACTATAAGACACTGTTCACAATGAAGGATTTTTTTCTTGAGTGGTGATGCTTTATTTGTTAAAATTATTTCAACTGTTGTCAAGTTTATTTCCAACAATGTCAAGTCAGCGGTCCTTAGGCGAAAATGTGTCTTGAGGGGGTTCAAAGAATTGTTGAAGAGCAACAGGTATGATTTTAAAAAGTATCACTAGATTAGCATACAACAAAAGAAAACTTGTTTGCTCTGCTTTTAGTGAACAAAATCAACGTACATATATCTACCACAGAAATTTTTCATTCACTCATACAAAGACTGCGACTTTTATACAAAAGGAAAGAATAAAGTGTGAGAAACATAATAGCAAAAGAAAGTGGTGTTTGGGTAACTGCGATGTATTTAGCAACATAGTTCATACTTGTTTCTTGAAACTATATTCAGACAGTTGGATGTGAATACTTGTAAAAAAAAACTGGTTTAATATCGTTGGCATCTGGTATTGAAGAAGGCATTCTCCGCAGTGTGTGTGGGATTTCATTGTGAGCCATTTTTACAGATATAAAGAATTCTGGTCCTATATTAGGTTTGATATCAAAATTTTACACCTTGTAGGGGTACAGTGAGTGTCAATCGATATCGTTAGGCAAACTCGGTAGCCTGTTTTGGTGTACAGGCTGGTCCACCGTTAGAGTGAACACTGCTCAGCATAGCCGCAGAAGGTGGAGTGGTGTTGTCTGGTCGAAAATACTAAATAGCTGAGAGAAAAATTTTAAAGCTTGCCAGAAAGCTGCCATTTTGAGCCTATGGCCATGAAAGTAGCCAAATGTGGCCATGCGTGTGTGAAAACAAGCTCGAATCTTTTATTTGTCTAAAAGCAAGAATCGTTCGACAGAGATGTAAAGAGTTAAGAGTTAAAAAATTAGAATTGCCGAGATTCAAGAACACTCCGTTATTTAACAATTATTTTTTGTAAACTTACCAAGTTTGTTTCAGTGGTATAAAAATAACATGCTTTTCGCGGGAATGGCATCACTTAATTGGACAAAAGTATTCACAGTAGAAATGAGCACATGGCTATTTGCGCTCAATATTACTGTTGCTGTTCTTTTGAGCACACGTTTTCACTTACGCTATCATTTCTCATACTATAACAAAGAACGGTCATATAGAATTTTCTAGTTGCCACCACGTGTAAGCTTAGGGAAGGGCAAAAGCAGTTTATGGCATATCCGGTTTCGAACATTGATGGGTGGCGTTTACCGCTGTTATTTTGAAGTGCTTTTTATGGTTGTGTTATTTCAATTGGGGCTGAAACGTTGAAGTACTTTTTATGGTTGTGTTTACTTCAATTGGGGCTTAAAGTCGTGTTCAGCAATAAACTAGCCTCTCAATACAGTCCTAATGCAGCAGTTTTCTCTTGTCTCAGCCCAGTATTCGAAAGCCTTCGTATTTGTTTTTTGTGCGCAAGGCCCATAGTATCTGGCAGTTTGTGTTTATGCTTGTTCTTCAATTTTCAATAATATTCATCTTTGCACTTAGAAGCAAAAAAAAAAACTGTAATTGCTTTCGCACAACTAGAACAAATGGCATGTTCTGCGTTTTATTGTACGTTCAAAGTAGTAATTGTTTCTTCTAATATAAAAGCGGATGCAATACCGAAACCACAACCAACGTTCACACGAGATGACGTCTGATGATGGGAGTGTATATCTAATGCTCATTAGGGTAGAATACTTCACTCCAACGCGAACTTCTTCGCTTCCGTTCCTGCTGGGTCGCTGATTTTCGTTGTCTGCATTCGTCAAGTAAATGCCATTGTTGGTTTTGTTTTATTTAACGCTCTGGAATTTCAATGGCCAATGTCAGTTCTTGCCGCTCTTCGAGATAAAAAAAAAATGTCAAACGCCATCAGCGTAGACCCGTGTATTGAGATCCGTTCTACAGAGATGTTGGCTACACGTGTTTTGAGCAAAGGGATTGACTGCATACACGGCAGAATTTTCACGACATTCATGTCATGGTCAGACAGTCGTATCAATGAAACCTTTGTGACCTCCCTTGACAGTTTTAGTTTGCACCGAGTCAAAGACTCTATCACGAAAGAATCCCGAGGGTTTCTCCTTGGCCGATAGACGGTCTTGTAGAAGAAAATAAACGGGGTAGTTTGGGTTCGCTAAGGAATGACTCTAGCTGAAATTTGTTGGTTGCAAGAAGAAAAAAAAAACAGAAGTTTTTAATGCTTTGTCTTTGCTTTCCCTTCTATGATCATATTTGGCGCCTTCTAAGCGTGAAGATTAGAGGGGTAACCTAAACAGACCTATACTATGATGGAAGAGTCAGTGGTAAAATGTAACGCTTAATTTACCTTGCTTACCCACAGTACCAAAATACCGAGCAATCACGTATCCCCAAGTCTTCGATGGACGTGACGAAAACACAAAAGTTCTCAAAATAAATGACGATATTAGCTTGAACCTCGAGCCCATATCCGTACTGCATGAAGATTTTTTCATTCGCACGTATCGCAATGGAGTTCCGGAACATCATTACGTGAGTAGCAGAAACACAGGAGTTAGTTAATTGTACGAAAATGAAGGATGCTCAGTGGAGTGTTCTTACTCAAATTACAGCTGCCTAATGTGGGCATTGCTATATGAGTTGACCTGTATTTTGATAGTTTCGCAAATAAAAAGACAATGGTGATTAAAAATAATAGATCTACCTATAGACATGCAAGAAGAGATATTTAGGACGACAAACTCTCGTTAGGACGGCTGTCGTAGCGGGTGCAGGTTATACCACAAAAATACAAAAATAACATTCGTGGAAGGAGGTACTTCATTAAGAGGTGCCTTGCGGCCTAAAGGCTGAATTACAGAAAGAAAATGCAGATCCCACGTGCAATAAAAAATCGATATAACGCGAAACATGCGAAGGCAAGTTGAATTTGGTGTAATTTTTTTGTTGAGTGGAACCTTATGAATACACTTTGGAGATACGTATAACGATTAGCTACATTTGGCACCAAACCGGACGTGACGTCTGTATAAATATCCTACATTTCGATGTCCTTAAAATTTGATTGGCAGTATTGCAATCACATTGGATGTTGCATCATCATTGTGCCTGCATAGGGTATTTTTCCAATGCAGTTCCGAGATGTTGCGTAGCCTTGTAGTCGATAACTTAGTCAACACGCTGAATGCCAGGGCTAGATTCTTAGAGGGACCAAATATTTATTCTTTGCGTTTGTAGGGCCAACGCTGCCTATGTCTGTTTTTACTAACGCCAATTTTCGTAAATGTTCATACGTCATACTTACGAACAAAAATGAACACAGCAGATCTTCTAATATGACAGTACATACCAGATGTCTTTTCCGCAGCGTGAGAGCTCATGAAGCGATAGCTGATTTTTCACCGCTCATTTATTACTGCGACAACAGTGGGCGAGTACCAAGCGTTCGTTTGCATAGAAGCGGATGGTTGCGTCTGCATGGGTGCTAGCATGTTGTTTTCGAAACCCCGCTACCGGCGCTTACTGCTACGGCCGCTTCGCTGGCCTACTGGGTTTGCTTGGGCAACTGGATGGGAGGACAGCTTATGGTCACGTGATTAAACAAGGCGACACACGGGCGCCGCTGCGGAAAATCGTGTATACAGTGGCATTCAATTTTTTCTTTACTTTTTATGCATTCTCGTTAAAGTCAGAGCTTACTACGTCGTCTGCTAGAAGGATGTAACAGCATAGCTGCGCTTTGCGCTTTAAGCTGCACCACAGCCGATAAATAAAAAGTAAGCGGCCGTGGCTGGACACAGTATATTGTTCTTTGGCATTTACTTTCCGAAGATGGGTGCTAGAAGTTTTGCTGAATCATGCAACAGGGAGAGGTGGATAGAGAACGAACACCTTCCAAAGCACTCTGCGTCCATCTACCTTGACTGTGGGGAAGCGAGAGAGACGCGTTTGACCTTTGGAAACTGAAATGGCGGAAATTTTTTTGCTTGCCAGTAGACGCCGGGAAGAAAAGTGGCTCTCGGGCAGTGCACCGTTATCTGGTCAGCCTGAAGGAGCGGAACGACAACTTCTAAATATTCTTGCTTCTCAAGCAGTGGCACTACCAAATGGAACAGTGCAACGTGCAACAGTGAGCCTAATTCTCTAAAATTTGATACACTGCGCCTTTTCTAGCTACAAGGAAGCTGAAACGCGCATGTTCTGGCTCATGTGCGACGCTCTTTTCTCAAGATTGGAGGAGGCTTGCTTACTGGAGTTTATGCAAAAACAGTTATCCCTTGAATTAAGAAAGAAGTGCGCCTGCACAAGCATAGCTCGGTGCAAACTTGTTCCGCATGCGTCTCCACTTGCTGGCTTCTGCGCACAAAAAGTCTATATAAAGACGAGTTAAACTTGTTCCGCATGCGTCTCCACTTGCTGGCTTCTGCGCACAAAAAGTCTATATAAAGACGAGTTCAAAAGGCTCAAAAATTACCTTGCTGGGACACTTGCTTGCAACATTTACTTTCTGCGTAGAGCGATACACATTAAGATCGCCAGGTACATGAATTGTACCAAAAATTGGGGGTCTCAATCCCTTTTTATTGACATTGAAGTTTGTACTGCGAGAAGCTTAACGCGTCTTTGAGATATCGAAGAAGCAGCCTATTTTAACAAGATCTGGGCAATAAATGTCGATGTGAAAAAGAACGAAATGGGAACTGACGCACCAAGGAGTCTAACTAACGGAGGACGAGATTGAGGTCACGGTTCACGAAAATGACTGCCGTTAAATTCTGCATTGTAAAAATTTTGCGCTTTGCGTGCTATAACTGTGAAAGTTCGGTCTAAAATGCTTTACTATATTTAGAACGCTATTCGTAAAAAATGTACAGAAATAAATTTGATTAACTTTCTTCCCCTGATTGTTCAATAGAATATCGGGCATATAATTTTATGGTGGTGCGTTTTTGTGGTTTTTGTTAACATGTCATAGGCAAGCAGAGTAAGCATGATACGAAACAATTCAACAAATTCTAGAAAAAAAATGATGACATTGGTATAAATAAACACGTAGTATTGTTATGTCATGCCAAGCCAAATGTACTTTATATCCATTTTTTTAGCTCTGAAGTGAATAAAGCAGCCTCATACTTGTTATTACAGAAAAAAAACAGCTATAATAATGTCCATGCGGTAGATCACGAGATGTGCATGCAGTTGCTTATCGTGGTTACGTAAGAAGCCACACTGGAAACATTTGTTGAACTGAATATTTTCTAGATCAACTATTTGTAAAATACAATGTTCTCATTTTCAGCATAACGTCCGAGAGCTGCAGAAAGACTTGTATCATGACAAAAAACGTTATGCTGCAGTGATGCTTTCCGAAGAAGACGGGGCAGTAAGAGTGGTATGAACATACAGCACACGCTTTTTAATTTCTGCTGAGATTGCTCAACAGGCCGAGAAAAGCTCTGACAGCCCAAGGAGGCTCTCGATAAACAAACTGTATCACATACTTATTTCATCTAATGCCTAAGGAAACGCTTATGCAGTAAACAACTTTATTGTAACACCTTTTTTGTATCTCATGTACGTTTCGACTATAGCAAGAGTTCTATACCATAATCACAACGAAAACTAAGGCTATATGTGCTAAGGAGCTTCTCCCCTAAAATAAAAAAAGACGCCGTCGAATACGAGTGGATGAACGAATATTTGCCGTACGCTCGGATCACATTCTCTTTTCCTTGCTAGTCAGTACACTCACATCTACCGAGAATACTGGAAACAGACAGCCAATCAAGTTTTCAACCACCGTGAGCAGGGCGTCTTTACTGTCTTTCAGTGCCATACGAGGTAACGAAGATGCAAAAAAAAAAATTGATTCGTGGGCACGTGCTTCGGTGGCATGCACTTGTTCTCACTCACACCTTTTGGTTAGTTGGGCCTTATGACGAAGATACACAGAGAAGTTCGCTCGTGTACAATCGAAACTTTCCAGAATTGTAAAGCTAGCTTGCCTGCTGGGCGGTTTGAACATGTAATAGAAGTTTCTCGTATAATGCAAATAGCCTGTTCAAACGCGATTTGCTTACGCAATAATGGGAAACATGTTGAGGGCCTCTCTTAATATGAACACCCCTAATGAACAAGCCCCGCCCCGCCGCGGTGGTCTAGTGGCTAAGGTACTCGGCTGCTGACCCGCAGGTCGCGGGTTCAAATCCCGGCTGTGGCGGTTGCATTTCCGATGGAGGCGGAAATGTCGAGGCCTTTGTGCTCAGATTTGGGTGCACGTTAAAGAACCCCAGGTGGTCAAAATTTCCGGAGCCCTCCACCACGGCGTCTCTCATAATCATATGGTGGTTTTGGGACGTTAAACCCCACAAGTCAATCAATAATTAACAAGCCCCACCACGTTAAGCTCGGACTTCGTCTCCATTTGAATAACGAAAGGTGCCGCCATTACTTGTTCAAATATGCAGTGCAGGGAAGTGCACTTGCGAATTATGAAAAGAGTCCATAGACGAAGATTGTGGCCACTGTAGGTCAGCGAACGCGTGACGTTTAGTAATTTGTTTTCTCGTATCTCACCACGTGGCTAAGATTGAGTGTAATCACGAATATGGTAAAACACTTCCGAGGCACGTCGTGACACACCATTTAGGCCACGGCTACTATGCCGGTCACGATGCTCAAATAAACCAATGACCGTCTCTCTATCTGCTTGGATATATGCCATTTGTAGAAAATGTGTTCGGTGGTTGCTGGCAGATCTTGCAATTTTTTGTATGTTCTATGCCGTGTGAAACGACGTACTGTTGGGCTCACAGGTCTTCAAGATTCTCGACCACCGGTCGCCAGCGTTTTTCGGACCATGTTTAAAAATGTTGTAAGACCTCTTTAAAACAGGCAGATAAAAATGAGAACACTTATTTCAAACGCTTGCTTGTATCGCATGAAAAAACTGCAGAGAATATAGCTTACTAATCGCTAGAGCTTACAATTAAAAAATAGTTTCATGTCTATTAGTGAGGCTGCCCTAATTTCGGCAGACAAGAAGTCTTTGTAGAATGCTGACATAAATGTCAAAAAATCTAATGTGCAGGAAGGCGTAGTTGGCGCTAACTTAAAAATCAGACCCATCGAAACCGCCGAGCGCTCTGACGATGGTCGTTTAGCGCACCTGGTCGAAAATATTGAAGAGGATGACTCATTCGAAGTATATGGTGAGTACACGCCTATGTCGACTAGTTCAGTAGCGTATATTTTGGTAGGAACTAACGCAATAGGTATCTCTTAATTACGCACTGTTTATCACAAAATGGAAACCAGGTGGTTTAGTCAGGCGTGAATCCACAGTGAGGCTGGGGCTGGGCAGGTAGAGAATTTTAGAACCATTAGTGTTACAGAACAGTGCTGACATAACATTGAGTACAAGTACAAGTACTTCTCGAATAGAGGCAGCCATTTTTATATATAGCACTTATGACGATTACCTTTAACAAAAAAATTTGGCCCCGTCTCGGCATGTAATCTGCAAATGTCGTCGAAAGACGATAGTCTTGCGTGTGGAGAGAGTGAACAAAAGATTTATTTGATGTTCTGCTCAAGAAAATCGGTGAATGGTATTTTGGAGGCGCTGCGTTACAGTGTCTCGAGCGTGCAGCCGAGGCGAACGAGCGCATCAAGTCGCGTCACACTTGAGACATGAGTGCCATCTGCAGTTTTCTCGGGAAACAAAACGCGTGGCTCCGAGACTGGTGTGCGCACCCGTCTCTGAGGTAATAGGAAGTAGAACGCAAGGCGACGGGTAAGTGTCACCACCGTCTCGTCTTGGAAAAGCGTTGCAAACACTTGCCGTTTCGTGCAAGCGCTGCATGGTCAGCGCAGCGTGATAAGCACTACACTCTTTAAAATTACTTATCTAGGCCTTTTTCTGGTAAAAGGCGCACATGCAAAATATATACGTGTTATAAGGTTGCCCTGGAAATGCGCATTCATCGCTTTTCAGTAGACAATTGCATAAGTATAAGCGCTAAACCTTGAGCAACATTGGTGGTTGCTGCGGATGAAGTTGGCATTTTCAAACACCCGGTGCCGGTAATGGTGGATAAACAGACGAATGTACAGACAGAGAGACAGACAGACAGACCAAAATTTTCGCGTCGAAAGTCCCCAAGAAAGACTACCGTCTTTAAAAAACGTGCCGGATCACATCACGATGAGAATTGGTATAACACAAATGCGAAACGTGTGTTCGCAGAAGTAGTTGCTTGTTTTTGTTGCTCTCATTTATGAGATTTAGTACCATTTCAATGGGTGTTTGGCAGATGCAAGAAGGTTTAGTGTCGACCTGCCTGGGCCGATACAGTGAGACAGCATTTCTCGATACCCTTTTGGTGTGTACCAGCCCACTTTGACGCCTCGCGGCTTATTTCCGTCTGAATAATAAATGCCAATCACCATAATTTAACCCCTCAGGTAGACTCTGCAAGAACCTTACTTGCCGTAGCCGCAGTTATCAGCATCAATGTGGACGCCAGATAGAGTGAATCCCGTGCATTTATGACTGCAACAAGCACATAATAAACACTAGTACTGGATTTGATTTCCTTCAATGTGTCTTAATACGTGAAGAGCAACAAGCGCCGCGTGTTTCCAAAACCCCGGCATAGGGGTGTGGAAGGCGGTGCAACAGCGATTGAAGCCTCCGAGAGCTCTATTTTATTGATGATACGGTTTTCAACCGTAACAATATGAATGAACGTCATGCGTGAGGCTTCGGTTAAAGCCGGTTTCTCGTGGTGTGCAAAAACGTTCACAAAATTGCACTTCCATTGAAGCGCTCTGAATGGGATGACAGTAGCAATGTCGCATTGGCTGAGATAATTATGGAAGCCATGCATAACTTGACTCTTCTGTTGCCAGACAATGACACCTGTCGGTGAACTAGAGTAGATCACTGTCAGAAAAATATTAAGGTCGTATACGTATAGTCTTTGTTAATTTGGCAGTATTGTCGTGAGTTACACTTACACTTGCAAATCTACCTATAAGTCTGTTATACTCATGGTCACAGAACATTTTTCTTGTTTTTATTTATTTACCCTCTGGTCAACTTTTATATGCTGATTTGCAAAGGCATGTTGTCGCACTAGTTAGTTGTGGTGAGCTACAGCCATGGCGAGCACCTTCACTCTACTTCCTGTCAGGGTGGCCACTGGTCACCACTTTTTGCCGAATTGGCTAATTTAAGAGGCCCGTGGTGAAGTAAAATTACGATAGGTGACTTGGCAAAGTTTTGGCAATTTTCTTCTGAGGTCTCAATTGAGTTAAGCCGTCTATACGTTTTTAAGCTTCAGATTCACCAGTAAAAGGGCCTTTCACAAAGAATTTAGTACCTCAGTACGAGGCCTTGATTCTGGAGGCAGTGGCGCACTGATGCGTGTACCAGTAACCTCCCAGAAAACTTTAGGTCAGCGGACTGCTTCGTGTGCCGAAATGCAGTGGCGTTATACTAAGTTTTTTAGGTGCTCTGTGAGATTGAATGGTTAAAAGGCTAGATGACATTTAGGCCATATGTTTCAACAACAGCTCCAACTGTACTGAATATTTGGTTGGCTTCATCACTGCCTGCTTTAATGCTACTTAGAATTGATACTTGCTATTGACATGCTTTCCGGGCTAGCGAAGAAGTAGGCTTTTTTTATAGCAGCCTTCAGAGACGACACTGAGTCAAAATTGTATGAGTCAAAAGCTTAGTCAAAAGCTTAGTATGAGTCAAACTGAGTCAAAAGCTTAGTATGGGCATTGCAATAGATACGCAGTACTTTATAATTTATTTCCACTTTCTGTAATCAGGTTGCTCAACTATTGCAAATATAATTCTACCATAATATTTCTATGTACACTGTCCTTCTTTTGTACTGACTGCAACGTCCAGTATTCGCAACAAATGAAACCCTCACAAACCTTTGTTATCAGGCACTAGCATTCAGGGATACTGATGGCAAGGCATGCCCGTTTTCGTTGCTCCCATGTGTTAGCCGAGATACGCGTGGCATTCGAAAAGCGTCAATATAATTTAGGGAGTATTTAATGGTACCTTACTTGATGGCGCTACACATAATTAGCAATTTTTATTACTAGGCACACCACATATATGTAGAGTGGCGACTTTTTTGGTGAAATTAAACACAAAACGTCAATTTTAGGCACTTTTTCGCTCGTAGTTTTGCGAATTTCACCCGAAAATAATTGCTTTTGCGTATTTTAGTTTGCCTAAGTGTTATTCAATAGTTATGTCATCCTGAATGTTGTTGACGTCATACTCAACCTAATCGCGTCTCTTGTGACCTCCCGCAACTGCTGCCACCATAAAGAACGGGGGCCAAGAACTCCTCAAGCTGTTCAGAGCAACTTTTTACTTGGGCCCTCCCAGTGTATAAGAAATTTTTACAATGAAAATAAACAACGAACGAATGAATGAATTAAAATAAGTGGCAGCCCTGCTTTCTGTCTCTTATTCTGTGGCACGACGTGAGTTAGCAGTAAAGGGTGAACTGGGAAAGCCTCATGGGCGAGTGGGAAGCGTTGTGTGGTATGGGAGAGCAGCTTTTATGCCAGCTGTGATTACATCAGTGCGGTTTCATGAATTCTTGAAATGGCGTTGCACTGAACAGCAGTGCTAGTTCCACGAAAAGAAAGAAAAAGGCATTTATTGAGTGTAACTCATGAGCGTCAAACTCGGTACTTTTCTTACTTCGATTGCAGATCATGCTGCCACTTTTTCTTCTTGGCCAGCGCCCCCCACACTATACAGCCCGCAAACTTCAAAGCACAGTAAATTTCTAGCACATGTGGATTTCTTTTAGAGGCATCGTTATTATAAGTGCTCTAATACGGGCAGCGCAAATCCACAGCAAACGAAAAAGCCCATTTGAGAATGTATACGCCCCAGCATTGATTTTGCCTCTGTACACCTAGTACCTGACATTTCCCAATAGGCGTAGTTGTATGGAAGCGGAAAACTATTTTTTTTGTCTCGCCTACCTGCAAGCTGCGTCAAGAAAGCGGCAGCCTTTTCGGTCCCCTGTGGGGGCGTTGTGGCGCGAAAAATTGAACGAGCCAAGCCACCTCTGGAAACACGCACTCTACAGTGCGATTGGGACGGCCGGAGAGAAGCATGCCGTGCGTTCACCCTCGTCAGAGGCCATGGTACAGTATAGAAAGAAGGTAGGAAAAAGTGAGGGCAAAGCTTATTGTGACAGGACGAAAGAAAGCTTCGAGTGCCCGCTCGTGAATGATGACAGTCGGTGAAGGGCACACAAACAGCTGCATTTCAATTCCTTCAGAATTCGATCACTGCAATACTTAAAAAAAATGTTATCCTCCTCTTCTCCTTCCTGCTCAACTTCCTCATATGAGCTTCAACTCTTTACCAGATAGACTTCATGTAAATCTTGCCCTTTTTCCATCGAGTTGGAACGCTTTGTTCATTGAAGGATTTCCGTAGCAAAGGGTATGATCGCAATAATCGTCACCATTGCCATCGTCACCCTGTGTCTTTCAAGTATTTGTCATCGAATGAATAGGTTCTGCTCCTCATGCGGTCCACACTTTAGTCGTTCACGTAATCGTTTCAGGGCACCACAGCCTTAGGTCCACTTTCGACGAGGCTTCGCCTTTACCAAAATGACTAGGTTCGCTTGGTACGTACATGACGTAGGCTAGTGAGAGTGACATAGACTGGCACTCGTGGCTTTTCAGTACGAATAGCGCGACTACACACGCAACCAGTCACATTTGTATCCCTAGGTGTCTCGAAACGCTTGTTAGCTCTCATGGCTGTCAAATATTATGGGTCAGTCTGTGCGGTGACCATTAATAAAGAACACAACTACAGTACACGACCTCTCCCGAAAACATGGCACTACCCGGCATGTAAACAGGACCCAGGTTGAAGCCAAGTCGGAGTTGATGCTCCTGCAGGCATGGGAAGCTCTGTCACGCTGGACTGTAGGGTAGGAGAACAAATGCGTGACTGATGCGTAGGTCGTGTTGTTTAGGTTTTTCGCCATTGCGCTGGTTTAGTGAAATGAATGGGGACTGACAACAAATAGGCCTGCGATAGTAGCGTGCATACATTTTTCAAGTTCCCAGAAAAGCAATGGATGACGGAAACATTCTTTTTATTTTATTACAGGTAAGGTTGTGGAGGATAGTATTGGCATTTCCGAGCGTGCTGCAAGAAGTACAAGTGGTTTTGATCAAAGTAAGTATACCAGTAGTCTTTTTTAGAATGTTCATGCTCAATGCCCACAATTGTTTTTCAGCAAAGTACAACGTCTATGAAATGTTTCCGGAAGTATTCGTCGTATGCGATTCCTGGTTCCAGGCAGAATTTGTAAAGTCAATGAACGTAACCGTTTACATGATTATAACCTTTCAAGTGGTGAGTGGGTCTGTGAGTGATACTGAGGAGCAATTTTCTTTTAATAAGTGTTGTAACTGCAATGTCTTGTTTCACCCTGATCAGGTTTCTATACGATACAGTGCCCTTAGAAACCCAAAAGTTTACCCTGTACTGCGAGGAATCGAACTTAGCACGGTAAGTTTATATATATACATAAGAAACTGCCTCTAGTCCTGTCGTCGGCAGTTAAAAACACCGGTCTCCGTTATAAAACTGGCCCTTAAAGAGCTTTCAAAGTAATCATTCAATGACACCTCAACCTCACATCACTCTTTTCGTCTCAACTCGGCTGGCACTCGAAAAAAAAAGGCCTGAATTTTTCAGTAAGGAGCGTAGTTACAAGAACTGGTGGCACGCTCTAAGCAGTCTTTCTCTCCTTCCGTCCCAGTGAGCACGCTGGAAGCAACACAGACGAAGGGATCACAAGGGAGCAAGCTACGTTCACACAATAGCGTGCGTTATGGCTTTGAGAGTGTTCTTTTTTACTTTTCTTTGAACACAGAACTCACTTTCAGTGTGACCACGAGTGCGCTGGTGTAGTGTGTGGGATGAGCACGTCAAAGCACACCATGGCCACTACATCAACTATGCAGCATACAATGCCTATATCAGCTATCAGCTGTGTTCAAGGGGTTTTGGTGTGCGGTGCAATGGATTTTGGATGCATTTCATCACGTGCCATTTGAAGGGATAGAAATCATATAACTTTGAAATTAATTGAAAGTTTCATTTTACGTGCCGCACTGCAATTTTCAGCTCACACTTACCGAGGAGCCTCAACTACTTAACAATCAACATTATCTTTTCGCCACGTTGAAGAAGTGCTTTCGGCATCTAAAGAAAGTAACGCCGTAGGTACAGCGCTATTTCTCAGTTCATGCAATTTAAAATAAATTTATTGAAGCAAATTTTTTTTTCGCAAAAGGCTTGCAGCTGAATGTGATATACTCGTTTTGGAAATCTTCCAACTATAGAATAGCTTATTCTACTATCCACCGTTATGGTGAAGATATATGGAGCCAAAAGGCGTATGCTGTATGCTGGATAATGAAAGAGTGGAAAACGCCTCCACAGCGGCAGAACCAGGGTTCGTAGATGCCACAGATAAATATTTGTATACAAGGCAACGTAATAAGCATTAAGAGGAAAAAATGTTTTCAGAAAACCTTTCCTCCTACGAGTTGAACATGCCATGTCTAAAAAATGCTGCCAATGTCTATAAAATGCTGCCAATGTCTAACCAAACGGCCAATATATTAAAGATCAAATGAATGGCCAAAATACTCGCGTGACGTATCTACGCAGAGCAAAGTGCTTACAAGTGTGCTTTGTTGGCACAGAGGTCTCCCCTCCGATGGCTTCTGATCATGCGCCCCTTTTGGACGGATCTGAGCGAAACCATGAAATACAGCTTGTAGCTTCTCTGGGGCATATAAATGGTCAGTAGGGCGCGAAGCAGTATTCAGACATCTTGAACCTTCATATCGTCTTGAACCAATCTTCCTGTAGAGTTTTTAATAACAAAATCAGGTTTGAACACAGGTGCCAAACTATTCATTGGCGGCCCACATTCAACGCAAAATATTCAAATATTTTGTGAACTCATGCCATCTCTTTCCACGTCATCCGATTTCACTGAGAAGAATAATTTGGTCGGGAGTGGAGGAAATGCTCAAGCCTTCTTTTATATGTAGGAGGTGATGCCCAGACCTTTAAGTGTAACAGTTCATTTAATACTTATTCAATCTTATCTCAGCTAAAAGCACTGAACAGGCCACATCAGGTACCCTAGCTGGATCAATACACCTCAGTGGGTTTAAACACTAATAAGCGCGATTATTCTTTTTTAGTGTGTTCAGAAATCAGATTCTGTGAACTTTAAGAATGACCTAACAACGCTTCCAGTTTCCTCTTTCACATGATTGAGATGACTGCCGAATCATTGTACTGCGTTGGGCTCGAGCTTTTTTGGGCCATTTGCGGTTCCTTCTTCTGCGAATAAGTTGGTTATAATAGCGACTGACTGCCACTTGCGAATATCTGAGAATGCAGAATTTTCTTGTGGAAAGTCTGCAAGTTGTAAAAGCTTTACATTTGAAGTTACTTAGTGGAAGACGCCTGCAGGAATGTTTCATACGCTATCAGAAGCATTGTCGCCGATTGTGAGAGGTCACTTGAGGTAATCAATACGACTACCGCTGTCACCACCGTCCACCACCGGGTGACCACCGCACTGGGACAACACGGATGGTTCTCCGCTCAGTTGGGTTTATTGGTCTGGTCTTTTAACCGATTGTCTGCACTGTCAGGACTTACTAACATTGACAGACCATAGAAAACGCCCCAAAGGCTGTTCGCCAGGGATAAGGCAATGGCTTAAAGAGACAAGCACCCAGCTGAGCCCCAAGAAACTTACACGTCGAAAAACTATAGTATTGTGTACCCTTTCGTTGAGGTTCCCGAGTTATAACGCACCCAAAAAAGCTGTATGCCTACCCGTGCACCGCAGCACAACATCATGGCTGCCAGAAATGCTATCCAGCATCGTTGAGGTGGCGGTGAATATTTTCACCTAATTGACCATAATTTCTGCATGAATAGATGGTTCAGGCTCCCACTATCGTCGCAACACCATGAGTCAATACACTCCACCGTGAAAGCCAAGAATAAACAAAACCTCTGTGTCCACTTCAATCTAAGGAAGCGGTACAGTTTAGGTCACTGCCTACAGAGGAGTGTCAAGTTAAGAAAAGAGCTGATCGGCCTGCGGCATGGTCCTGCTCGGGGACTGTAGACAGTACCACTGATTTGGTCATTGGCAGTCGGGCCCAGAGGCTGAGGACTAAAGGTAGAAATACTTTCGTTGTACCGACCTGCGTGTCCTTTCATGTAGATCCAGCTGTTCGCAGGCTGAGAGACTGTTACTCTAAGGCAACAGGGTTTACGTACGTTTCAGCTAAGAGGCTAACATAAACTTCTCGACACGGCTGTTCTCCTATGATGGCGTAGCGATGATCAGTTCACGTGGTTCATTGGAATTTACATATTATATTCAAATGAATACTATCGACAACGGGCCCACTATAGAATAGAGCTTTCTGCGAAACTATCATAGTGAAGCATGACTACGTAAAAAAAATTACTTGCATGGCAACTGATTTCTCTTTTATAGCTACAACAGGAGAAAAAGTACTATGTGTACCTTAACTCAGCAAGCATCGATGGGTACAAGTCCCTCCTAAAACTTGTGACATTTGTCACGGAACGAAATGACACATATCAAACATTTGATATGGTATACTTTGTAACAAGGTGAGTAAATATGTTACTATGCCTTAGAAACGCGAACCGAGGAGGAAAGTATGCAAGTTTTTCTCAAGTATAAGTGTTCATTTTCAGTGCCTTGAAATAAACAGCATTCTGAATAATTTAGTGCACTAATTATGAAAAAGTCGTTCGAAAAATAAGTTGTGCAGCTTATATTCTTAGCAAATACAAAGAAAAAAAACATACGCAAACATCTTCATATCAGGTGTTACTGTGCTATTGAAAATTCAGTCTGTTTTCCCCATTGTGGCACACTACTAAAGTTAGGCTAACGATATGATTGGAAAATAAAATCTCACTATCTGCGGACAATTTTAGCGAAATTCGCAGCATAAAGAAGATAAGTTTCTTCCTGTGTTCAGCCATGACTGAACACTTCAGTTTGTGCATCTGATCGCTAACACGTTTGTTTGTTAGCGTGCATATGACCTTACTATGCTTTCTAGCTTAAATTACAAACCACTGATTTTTGGTTGGGGAGCGACAGATTCGAAAATCTAAACGTTTATCTGTACTGGCCAGACGTCACATAATTTCTTTATGCATACATGATTTTATTGTAATGAAGAATGGCCAGGTACAGTTGCTAACATCTATTACTTTTGAGAAGCATCTAAAAATTTTTCCCCACAACTTGAGTGCCTCAAAACAGGACTGTACAACAAGATCTCAGAGGCTGTGCTTTGTTACTATCAGTAATGGGCAGCAAATCATAGAAAACGTCATATTACAAAGTTCCTCGCTGATGTGCAAGTTGAAACAATTATATGACACATGCCAATTTTCAGCTGCCTACCATTGTGTGAAAGGAAATAGAAAAAAGCAGTAATGAGCAAGAACTTTGAAGCCACAAGATATGCCACGCGAAAAAGTTGCGCAAAAAAGCAGTAGTAGTTGTTGGCATAAAAATCTTGCACGTAGGCTGAAAAACCTATTTCACGTTCTTTTTTTTTTCATACTGCCTCTATGATCACATAACGATTTTTTTGAAGCGGGCATATTTATGGAGATTTTTTTTAGGAGGGCCTAACTGCCAAGTGGGTCTCTTTTACCTCCAATAAAAAATCTGCGAGAATATGTACTAAATATGAGATGAAATGCAACAGAGTGTTGGCAACACAATCGTTGTTACGTGTCACAGCGAAGCCCGTCATGAGATCACAATAACGAGTCTTTTTGAAACAATACCTGTCCACCACCATCACCAAGGTCTGTAAGCCTCTCATTTCTTGAAATAAGCTGCAAAAACGAAGTTGGAAGAAAGCTATCTAGGATAAAACGAGCTTCGAGGCCTCCGCTCTCACTGTGGCAGCCCATTATTTTACTACTTACTGGAGGCGGTGTGAAACGTCTATAAACGTTTTACGTCAAGAAGAAAATGCATTAACATATTCAATATGTTAACTGTTGTCTAGTGGCTACCCATCACAGAAGCTAGTGACTAAGCCACTTGGCTGCTAACCCAGTGGTCGCGGGATCAGATCCCGGCCGCGGCGGCTGCATTTTTGATGGAGGCGACAATGCATCAACAAGTGGTCGAGACTGGCAATTACAACCATGAATATGACATTGTATGCAACATATGTACCATAGCGCGGTGACAAACCAACGTCGCCTGGGTTTGACACCCTCACTCAAAATCGGTGACGCGCGGACAATTCAGTTTTTGTTTGGATTTGACCCATGTGCGGAAAATGTACAGAGCGATTGCATCGGGGCAGTAGCTTGTATGCAACAGGGCACCTTCTCAGTTGAGGTTAAAAAAACTGTAATGCCATTGTCTAGAGATTACGACTCAACTTCCTCTGCGTCCTCACAGAAGGTAAATTTAGAGCTTCGAGGTTTAAAATCTCGGCAACAACAATGGTCTCGCGAGATTTCACCGCGATGAGCATGACTAATCTCAATGCAAGTTTTTGAGTGTTCATGCTTAGTGTGTTAGTACAAATTCCTCCAGTAGCAAAGTGAGGAGAAGCATGTTTGTGTTTCATCTCCGGTTTAGATAGAGCGAAAGCCATGGCCAGTCCTTCGGCTTCTAGAAGATTGTTTCGTGGAATTTATATGCTAATAAAAGGATTGCTATGATGATTGTAGTGACAGCCTAGGCAGTTCCTTCAGGGTAAGACTTTGGATCTTTGTGCGTAGCGCAGGATTGACACCCCCATAGCTTGGGACTGGCATGAGCTTCGGTCACCGTTCTCTTGGTATGCTCTAAGTCCTTATTGTGGAGTAGCAGATAAGATGAATTCTTTGAATAGTTAGTGGTTTGGAAACAGCATATTAGTTCAGCGTATGAAAACGAGTATTTGCAGCGTAACTACGGGAAAAAACATGGACAGGAAAGAGTGCTGAATAAAAATTAACCTAATTAGTGAAAATTATATACATGATAACAATATACACAAAAAACAGAAATTTATTTTGTACGCATATCAAGCATCCACAGTATATAACCGTGCAACCTATTGTGTTACAGCCAGATACTCCTTTAATAAGATATAGATCATCTGGTCTTAGTGCAATACGTTGAGCGCTTGTACTCTGGATTCATGCCTAATTATGTGTATATATTTCTAGTGTTTTCGTTAATAGAATTTACTCCAAGTCTGCTCTTTTTGCCGTCCATGTTTCTTCATTCTGTTACGCAGTAACTCTTCGTTTTCTCGCGCTGTGCCAATATGTTAGAGTAAAAGGAAGGGAAGATGTGTTGCTCATGCTTACAACGAATGAACTTATACCCGTGCCACACGAGGATGGTAAATGACTTTTGGTAGTGAATGCATTCAGTTCCTGAATGACAATTTTTAGGGGCGGAGTTGCTACACTCTCAAAATGAATGGACATTTGACTCGGATGATGTCGATCCTACCATCTTCTGTTGTAAGCAATTGTGGAAAAGTAAGAGAAAAATAACGTGCGCTGTCAAGCTACATATATTTCTGAGAAGAATTAAATGTAGAAATAATCATATTACACTGCCGTTAGATTTGTTTCATTACTTTGTTTCACGACGTTGCAACCGACCGTGTTGCAACTTAAGCCAGAGCTAGTGAGATCCGCAGCGTAAAAAGAAAATGGCGCCTGTCGCATTTTTTACAGCGTCTACCAGTGAAAGAATAGTTTTTAAGCACTTTAAGTGAATATTGGTAATAAAAGACGCGAGAATTTTCCTTCCAGTCGAATCGAATGTCATTTTATAAAATTACTACATCAGCTGTGCCGTCGAGAGTACGCATTTCTCAGTTGAATGAGTTCTGCCGATAGCATTAGGTGACGAATAGCATTTGGGCGAATGCCATTTCGTTCATCCGTGTGGCACCGCGTGAATTACATTCAATCGGAAGGCATTAGAAAGTAAAAGTCATTTTCTCTGCCCGTGTGGAATGGGTACTAGAGTTTTAATTGGTGGGTAGCTGTGTGTTGCGGAGAGCCTAAAGCGTAAGAAGGTAGAAATTGGCGCTTCCAAGACCACACATATTGTTCACTAGGCTGGATAAATGAGAAACTCATCTGACAAATCGTGTGCTTCTAGCGGGAGTAACCGCTGTGGTAAAGTTCGTACGGGAGATCTAATACCTATTTGCATGCCTAACGAAGAACCGCCCTTGTTTTTTGAATTCGCTCATGTTGAGTAGCGCGTATGAGAGGCCGGTATTTACTCGAGACACGAATTATGCTTGAATGATGCGAAGCCTACGAGCCTCTCCCATGCCTTTAGTCTTGGTTGTTTTAAGAGCGAAGCTCCTCATATTTTAACCTTGTCCAACGTTAGGCGTAACCAGCCGTATCTACCGAACGGTATAATAGATGGCGCTGTTTCACACCAGTACATACAAACTGAAGTTGAGGGAGGATATTCTAAATGGCACCGCACCACTACTCTCCGATTGGCCCATGCTGCGCGGGCTGGGTCTGGGTGCGCAGGCAACAAGTGCCTTTTTCAGTGTCCGGGATCATCGGCGTACGTGTACGAGCGTTGATGGTGTATTGACGAAGTGGAGCGGCGGGCGTGCAGAGCCGCGGTGACTCGTGCTTGGCGCCACCTGGGTGCGTGGCGAACGAGTGCCTCTTTGTCTGCTGAATCGTTGCCGTGCATGTCGGATCATTGATGGTGAATGGACACAGTGGAGCGGAGGGACACGGCGGCTCGTGCTCTTCGCCAGACAGACAGACAGACAGACAGACAGACAGACAGACAGACAGACAGACAGACAGACAGACAGACAGACAGACAGACAGACAGACAGACAGACAGACAGACAGGCAGGCAGGCAGGCAGGCAGGCAGGCGCGCGCACAGACTAAAACACGGATGGTAGTACAGATGTACGGACAGACGGACGGACACACAGACGGAGGTACGGATGGAGGGAGGAACGAATGTTCAGATGGAGGGATAAACAGACAAACGGATGGACGGACGGATGTTTTGCTCTACTCATCATTATTCACTTCTTGAATATGCTGTGAATTTTTTTATTTAAATTGCATGTTTACATTGGACTCTTTCAGTATTCAGATTTTCCAGTAAATTGTTCTGTCCGTTACCAGTACCTTTACCTTCTTACATGGTACAATTGTGTGCGTCTCCAGCCTAAATTTTACAGCGTTTGTCTCGTACAGGCGTTTGTTTGGCACAAATACCAAAATCGACACTCACCAACTTCTCTGGGTGCAGCGCAAGCGGCACGGCGTAGCGTAGTGACTCAGCACGTGTGCCAGTTCATAAAATTGCTCTTTATTTCCGCGATTGGACAAGATTAGATGACTGCCCAGATTACGATGCCGTTGTCGAACAGGCCATGCTGTATGGCGGTTGTGCTATTGAGAAGAAGCGGACTGCTCATTGGAGCAGCAATGAAGGCAGAAGGGAAAACATCTCACTCTATTATGTACTGGGCCCTGAGACTTTGTATTTAGTATTGTCTTCCTATCGGCGAGGCAGCCTTCTATGCAGGATCACTGTACGACCCAAGGAGGTTGGCCACTCTAATACTACTACATGTGGTACGTTATCGACCGTCTCTTTCAGGTTTTAAGTTAGGATAGCAGTGGGGCAGGGTCAAGTAGCTAGGGCAATCAAGCTTCTCTTGAAATGAAGTAATGATAACATACGTCGGGTGTGGTAGATTGAACTGTACCATTTCGGCAGGACTTTTCCCAAGTTCTCAAGGAATGGTGCTAGCGAGTTGAGCAGAATGCGCTCTAATATGTGCCGGACGAACTAAGTGCGAGAAATGAAGGCGTTGATTCTCAATGGCCTTGCATAGTTCTAGAATAAAGCGCACATCTACAGCTTTGCAACCGTTGAGAGGCTTCCTTATTCCTAAGCGTTGTTAAATTATAGGGATAAGGCCTTGAAAACAGGACTTCTTTGAAACTGACTCACGCCTTATTGATGGCCTGGTTGTTTGTGGGGATGCAGAGCATCTCTAGACCATTTTTGCTGCCATTACCTCATGTAAGTGAGCATCTTCGTCTATGGGCTCGATTGTCCTCTTGGCATAGATGGCTGTTGCTCTCATGACACCCAAGTGATTGCCGTAAAATAAAAAAGCATGAAATATACACCAAGCACCTAAACCTTAGCTAGGGTTGGACAAATCAAAATATCCACATGAGTGTTGGAGCGCAAGTTTTAAAGGGGGCTGCAAGAGCAAGATACATTTATGCTTGTAGAATAGTGTCAAGTGCACACTTACTTTTATTCTTTTGTGAAAACATCTAATAATGCCAATTTCTTTGATAATATGAACGCCATTAGCATATATGAGTAAGGCGTGAGTTGCATTTTGTGCTTCATAGTTTTCACACCTAACTGTACAAAGGTATTTGCATGGCTTGTTTTTGACAGTGTTTTGTCACATTTCTACTAGAAGCAGCATGTCTGCAGAATGCAGTAGGACAGCCTAGCTGTATTCTCTGTTTTGAGTTCAAACAAAGTCCATAACTTGCTGGGTTTTTCATTGCCGAAACCGGGATATGCGCGTCTTGAGTCCTCGTGAATTTCTGAATATGGACATTGCTCTTTTAGGTATGACATGGTTGCCGTATATGATGACGGATCAAGGCAAAATAGTCTTCAAGGTGAGTATATTTTTTTGCTTGAGACAGCAGGGTTTGAAAGGTTTTAAACTCTACTCGAGCTCAATAAGTGCTATTTCTTTATAGAAAAGCACGTTCGGTTTGTTCGAAGCCAAGCAGAAGTGAAGTACGTCTTACATTTAGTGTGCGTCCTCCTGAATAGTTTATTTACTATTTTCTGACAGGTGATACAACTATACATAAAACTGTACAACGGTACACAGGAACACTCCTCTGGTTCAGAATTCCATTAGTGCGATAATAGCACCAGTAGTTGGAGCACTCAACCAGTCCAGCTTGGTAGCGAGTATGATGGCTTTATTGTGCGTAAACAGCTACTGCAACGAATGAGAAACTCTACCAACGTTTTCATACAGAAACTTTCAAAGAAGGTTTGGCTGACCTGGTCGTCTCTGCTGGGGTTGAAGTTGCATCGGCCATGACTCCAGTGGATGAGGGCGTCTTTAAAGGGACACTAAAGTCAAATAACTATTTACGTCAGAGTGAAAGCTCAATGTATGACAACATCTAAAACGACAACATTATGAACAACAGTGCCCTACTTACCGAGAAATTAAGGTAAAGGCACAGGAACACATGCGCCGCAAGTTGGACATTCTCAAAATGCTCCCGATGACATTAGACGAACCGCCTACAATTGATCTCTAGTAATCGATCTAGCTACAGTAAATAAAGAAACTTCCGTGCATCAATAGACGCTACAAAATGCGGCTTGTTCATTTCTGTTTTATTTATGAAAAAAAAAGAACCACCGGAACGTTACTATAGGGAAAGGCGGGAGGCAAGTCAAAAATTGAATTTTCGCGTTGTTACACTGGACAGGTGGTGCCATCTAGCAGGGCTCTGTAGAACAAAAAAAAAACGTCTGCAATTCAGTTAATTGTAGTAAATTGATCAATGGCCGTTGTTGCTGCTGTGGCTCCCACTGCTTTCGGTGGGCTGCTACTAGCGCAGTAAAGCCGGGTTACTTTGTGCACGGCCACAGTGACGTGAGTTGGTCCCGTCATTCCGCTTCTTGAGGCGGGTAAATTGAAGTGCGCTAACTAGATGCGGACCACTAAAAAACGTGATTTTATTTCGAAATAGGTCCTTCTTTGGCACAAAAGTAACACTATACGAGGTATCTAGACCATGAATTCAACAATCAACGACGACTTTATAGTTGCATTTAGTGTCCCTTTAACGGAACAAAAAATACGCAGGAGACAGCGCTGCCTGGCTACCTCTAATTTTTCATCCCGTTGTCTGTACTGTTCTGCCACAATGTGAGCGAACGAACTAGCCCACCAAAGAATTCCCCTACTGTACATCGGCGAGTTCAGCAAACATTCCGGTTGCTCAAAGCTGGCTACGTGCATGCTTCATTGTCTTGCTGCTGGTAATTTCGGCCATAACAGGGCGTCGTGTCATTATTGATACTCGTGCGGACCTATCCAAGAAAGGTGCGTTGTGTATTATCAGCCGACCCGAGATAGAATTCCAGCACCGTTGCTTCACGTAACAACAAACAAGAGAAATGACCGATTAGTGTAGAATCCGTTAGCTGGATTCAATGCAATTGATGTGTACTGGCCCCAAGAGTGAGAATAAAAAGCTCATATCGCGTCGCTCGAAGTAACACAGTAGCATTAGAAAATACTGATAGTTTTTATACTAAAGAGGAACTTCGTTCATCGATCAAGTACATTCAGTCCCTTCTCAAATCAGAACCTGTGTGGTAGCCTCGGGATGGCATCGATAGCTTTATTATTGGTATATTCAAGACACACCACTTTGGCCTTCCTTCAGAATGTTGTTCGACGGAATACCCAAGCGTGGCCGAACTGCACAGTTAAAACCTGGCGTGTACTTATGTTGCAGGCAACGCCCAATTTACTTTAATGCGTCATCATAGTTTAGTCGCTTAAGTATTGTGACGCCCCGCGCTAAGCACACTTCAAAACGAAGGGCCGTTTTGACGGGATCCTGAGACTCAACAAGTGCATGTCTCTGTGCTTCGGTATTTGTTCGAACTTGAACAATAGCACAGTATTTGATCTCGTACATGGCACATCTAATTTGTTATGGCAATATAAACTTCTTTACCCTTCGATTTGTCCAATCATGTGGAGCTATAGCAGTCGCTGCACTCATCTAACGCAGTTGGAACTTCACATTCTCGGGTGAAATCACATCATAGTACTGCCTTCAGCGGACATAAGAAAACGCGTATCGTTTCTAATTGCCAAGAGGAAGAGAGAAGAACGAGTTCAGGTGGATCGCTCCAATGACAGTACATTGCAGAACACTATATTGTGGGAGTTAAAGACATTCTTACGGTCCACCCAGACTGACCGAGAAATTTCGCGGAATTGTAAAGGCATTTGTAAGCTTAGACTTTGACGCGTCCTGTGAGGTGATTACAGTGTAAGCTTGTAGTGTCGCCTTAATGCCTGATAGAGTCGTTAGTTTTCGCAGAGTTCATTGCTGATACAGTTTAATATCAGGAGAGAGCGACCTTTCACGAGTACTGTTATGTGTTATACCTAGTTATCGTGAGGAAGTAATAAGAATGGCGCAATTTGGCATTAGCAGTACCACAAGCATCAAGCGTGAAAAAACACGTGAGAATTCACTTCATCAGCTTCACTGCGTTGAAGTCTTGAAGGTAGGCCTGACAGGAGGGATAACATCGAAACGTTTTTGTCGATTTAAATAGCGATCACCTCTACAGAACTCGTGGCATTATTTATCTATGATGAGGGCATTAGTACGCGTTTCATCGCTAGCGCCCGGAAGAAATATCAGGACGTCGCAGCTTTTGCCCTGACAGAGGTCGTTCGGGATCCCGCAGGTTCCGGGAGTGAATCCGCCACATTGCTATAATGTATATCATACTCGACTGCTCACCATATGGTCGCGGTATCAAATCTCGGCCATGGCGGCTACATTTCTGTGAAGGCGAACTGCTGAAGGTCCATTTACGTAATCTGAGGACACGTACGTCAAGCAAGATCAGGTGGTCGATATTGTCGGAGCCCTAATATACGTCGCATAAAATCACGTCATGCTTTGTGATCGCAAAACACGCGGAGTATTTATGCTATAAAATTCCATACGTTGTTTGGTGCTTAGCACAGTCAGCTGCGTGCGATGATTTGCGTGCGAGCAATATAAGCAGGGTGAAAAGACTATCATTGTCACCAAGAACATGACCTAGAAGGGAAGGCATGTCAGCGCAACTAATTCGGATGCCAGACTGTGAAAAACTAGAAAAAAAGCATGGGAGGCTGAATGACAACAATGAAAGGAGTCTATCAAGCCGTTACTTCGACTCAGTAGCTTTGAAATTAGTGTTAGTGAAGCAATTGTTCGAGGTCCAGGAAAGCCATTTTCGAAAAAAAAAAACGTTTTGTTGGCGCCGAAACATATCACGTAACAGCGGCGTCATTTGAATTCTGGTGTTCTTCGTATTTATCATTTCTTTTTGCCTTCATTAGCGTTTATCTACTCTTCTCACTACAGACCCAGCATGTCTCTTTGTTTCTTTTTTCCACTCAGTTTTCATTGAAACGCATTTCTCCTTGGAATGCATGTGCTCCTCTCTTGCTCGTCACTCTAATGCCTATGATTTCCCTTTTCCAAGGTACATTTATAGATGCGAAGCAGCTTATAAACGAACACTGTTCCCCCCGTGTACATTATTACACGTTGCACTGAGAACGCTGACCAGAGGTGCAGCGGTATCTGCACTTGCTCTCCCTCCCCTCGCAGTTTGCTCCATAGACCCTTGCGCATGCCTTAGTTTGATAGAGACCGCAAGAGGGCTGTGCCTGTATATAGCGTTCACCCCTCCCCCCATTCCCGGAGCACTATCCTGCACGGCAGTATGGCGACGATCCCCGCCTCGGGGCAGCTCGTTTGAAACGGGTTTATGCTCAGCGCTGGACAGCGCGTTTTAAGTGTGAATACACTTTATAAGCGACCCCAAACCATCCACCGCCGTCGGCGGCGTCCGCAGTCTTCTCTCTATCTTTAAAAGAAAGAAGACTTGGCGGGCCGCAGCGCGACGCTCTACCGAATAAGCCACGGACGCGACGCTGATATCCCCCTTCGCTCGCTCCTCAGCTCTCCTGGCTCGCTGTAGCTGCGTGCGCACCCCTCTCTCTCGCGTGCCCGCCTTCTCTCTCAATCTCCCGTCGAGAGCGGGTCTTGCGACGGATGTCCCGGAGGCAACGCTACCATCAACAATGAATGCAGTACAACCGAATGCCCCCACTGCACCCGTCGTTGGAGGTGACGGTACCGCGGTGGTTTCGCCGACGTTGGAAGACAAGGCGGCGCTGCAAAGGGCTCGTGAGACCGAACGTAAGCGGGCGAAGCGTGCAGCGGATGCCGAACTGCGTGCTCGCGTGGCCGAGTGCAAGCGGGCGAAGCGTGTAGCGGATGCTGAACTGCGTGCTTGCGAGGCTGAGGAAAAGCGGGCGAAGCGTACAGAGGATGCCGAACTTCGCGCTCACGAGGCCGAGGACAAGCGGGCGAAGCGTGCAGCAGATGGTGAACTGCGCGCTCGCGAGGCCGAGATGAGGCGTCAGCATCGAGCCGCGAACGCGGCCCAAGAAGCGGAACGACAACGCAAGCGTCAGGCGGAGAAGGGCGATGAAGGCCGGCGTCAAGACGCAGCTCGCAATCGTCAACGGCGAGGGGACGTTCCCGAAGCCGTTCGAGCCAGTGAACGTGCCGCGCGGGAGAGGGTGCGAGCCCTGGACTTTTCTCGTCCGGGGCTCGCATGCTATGAGGGGGAGTAAAGTTAAAATCCGTTGGCATTCGCCAGTGAGTTAACGTAAACTCCCCCGTGTGATCAAATTGCGATTCCCAGGAAACATTACACCATAAAGGCACCATAGTGTGATTAATAAATACAATAGTGCGAGTTAATAAATACCCCTCATAGCATCACCCCGTGCATTCGCACTTAACCATGTTCACCCTCGGGGAAATGCTTGGGAGTTTTTTGAACACACTTGTCCTGCACTGAAGGCAGTGCAACATAGAGAGTATTTTTGACTAAAGGGATCAACCGTTGGCTCGGTGTTCCACCGGTCTTAACGAAAGGAAAATGGCGCGCACACCTCCACACCATACATGCGCCTAATGACCAATAAAGTACTACTTGATATAATGTTTTTTTACGTATGGGCATGCATTTCCATGCTCGAGTGGGCAATCTACGGAAGATTCACGGTTAGTCGAATGACCCTCGGTGCTTTGTCCATTCGCCATCGTTCACTTCGTGGATATAAGTTGTTTTTTTTCTCTCATAATGAATTAGTGATTCTTTCCCGACCCAACTCTTGATTTTGTATAGTACTCGACTCTTTTTTTCTTCCTTTTTGCTTTTACCTTCTGATGGGTTAAGGCAAGTCATTTCCAATTCGACGAAGCCTTACCACAATAACGCAATACCGGGCGTCACTCACGATGTTTGAAAAAGCTTCTTTTCCTATCTCCCTCTTCTTTTGCGTTTGTGTCAGAAGCTTGTTTTTTTTTTATTGCAAAAACAATTATATTAGCACTCTCGGCTAGATTTTGCCACTGGCAGTCGCGTCCCTCACTGTATATGAATTACGTATCTGCACATATGAAAGCGCAATATAGAAATATATACGAAAAAACACACCTGCTCGCGGAATCGAACTGTTGGGCTCTGATTGGCGAGTGCGAGGCGTCAGCCACTGAGCCACGAAGGCGAACCTCCTTCAACGTTCAAAGGGCAAACTTACCGCTGGTGATAGGCATCCCGCGGAAACTATCGTGTTTTCAGCATTGCCAGAAACATGGCGCATTGAAGTGCATGTCGCCACATCGTCTCGACGCGGTAGCGCGCTTTCTCATCTCCCACGCGCACTTTGCCCCGTGGAGAGGGGGACTGGTGGACGCTCATGCAGTGCGCTTGCTTATGTTGCGGTGGGGACAATCGTACGCACTGCGCCGTGTCGCCTGTAGGCAGACAGAAATTAGGTGCCTTCTTCCTTTTCCTCATGAACCACTACCACCACCACAATCGTACGCCTTGGCTGGCCTTAGCTTTCACCACAATGATTCTGTTGTAGTTACCGGGTGCACAAAGGTCACTGCAATTTCTGCACAGTCTTCGTTTGCGAAAAGGGCGCGATGTTGAGACACAGTGAAGTAACAACAGAGGACGCTTATTCAAGTTCATCTGTACCTGTGAGTACATTAGGTGCATCATTTTGCGCGTGAGGAACGCGGGGCACGTTTTAACCTGCTTGCTATTAAATGCGAAGCATTTCTTAGTGAACTTCGACTTTGAGCGTATCTATCTATCTATCTATCTATCTATCTATCTATCTATCTATCTATCTATCTATCTATCTATCTATCTATCTATCTATCTATCTATCTATCTATCTATATAAGCGCCTACGACTTTTAGCTCTCCTGGTCGTTTTGATAATGATATCGATAGCAAACTAGGAATGACATAACATGACTGTATGAAAAACACATTTGGTTAGTAATAATACGAAAATCATGACACGTATGTCATGAATGTCATGATTTATATTTCATGGTCCTGTAGCTCTTGCGGTAGTTTCGTTCACCTGGCACGTTGTGAAACTGGTATGGTAAGGCATGATTGCATGGCGAACAGAAGCGACAGACCCTAACATGAAAATCATGACATGCGTGTCATGTAAAAACATGCCACGCTCATGATGCGCTCGCGGCCGTTTCGCTAGCTTCAAATGTACCAAACTGCGTATCACGTGACGCGAATGGACGACACGGATAAATGATACATCCAAACATAATAATCGCGACATGAGTGTAATGTAACAACATGACTACATGCCACTCTGATGATGTGCTCGCGGCCGTTGAGCTAGCTTCACATATGCCAAATTTGGTATTACGTGATGCCAATAGATGACGAAGGTATGTGACTGGTGCAAACATGATAATCATGCAATGCGTGTCATGTGAGAACATGACTACATGTGACAGTAAAAGCACCAACATATTTAAACGTGACGCAGTGTGCGTGCTCGCTAGCGTTCATTTTGTCGCGTCACGCCAGCGCTGCCACGCCAGGCGCCGGTCCTGCCATATACTCGCAGGCGCGTGCCGCGCTGCGTTGCTTTGACGCTTGCGCGTTTCAGCGCGTCCGGCGTCCCTCTTTCACAAAAAGAGAAAGAAGCAGTGTTGTCTGGGTAACGCATCGGTTCGAAATGCAGCATGTCCCATTTGGGGCCGGTTGCCGTTGGGCCGCACCGCCGGACGCTGGTCGCGCCTGGCGTCAAACAACAGAGTGCTCGCGTTTTGCTAACGTAGCGTCTCTGTGTCTAGCGTGCACGCGCGTCAACGCAACTTTACAGTATATTGGGCCTTTAATGATGCGCTCGCGGCCAATTTGCTAGCTCTACATATACTAAATTTGACGTTACGTGACGTCAACGAATGACGAAATATATGACTGGTGCAAACATGATAATCCTGACACGCGTGTCATGTAAGATCATGACAACATACCGCGCTCATAGCGTGCTCGCGGCCGTTTCGCTAGCTGCACATATACTAAATTTGGTATCACGTGACGTGAAGAGATGACGAAGGTAAACGACACATCCAAACATCATAATCATGACACGGAAGTCATGTGCGGCATCATTTAACTTCACCTCGTAACGTCGTACTGATTTCAAAGTGACATCAACATTTCTCATTCGTGCTTCACATATCACCGATTCCCACTGTACGTGGGATCTGCCAATTTTTTTCTGCGCGTCTTCCGATTTGTTGCTATCGCGTTCATCGCTTCGCCTTCGCGGCAAAGATGTGACTTTTTTAACACTTTCATGTTAGCGGAAAGCCGCAAAAGAATGAAGTTTGTCCTCAGACGAACGCAAGTTTGCTGTTGAACGATGGGCTTCAACGACAATCCCTTTTGAACCATTTCTCATCACTTCAGTTTCCATCTTTTTCTAGCCTTCTTTCCTATATATGGAGATATCAGTGCATATTTTGACAGAACGTCTATATGCAGGTTATGCCTTTGTCGGATCTGCGTGCTCGAAGAACCGGGAGCAACTTGGAGAAGATACGGCATACAGCTACAGGGGCATTCGTACCATGACACACGAATTGGCACACGCGTATGTTGTTCGTGTTTTCGTGTTAAAGTGTTGTAATATAAGTCAGTTTGCAATATTTTAACATGAGGCATAATCACGTCTGGTACAGCGAACTGGTTAGGTCACCTGGCATTCTTTTACCTATTAAGAACTTGACACACATTTAGGAAATGTGCTCAGAAGGACTGCAGTAAGACACGAAGATGTCTTACCCCCCAAAATTTATTTATTTGTTCAAAATACCTCACAGGCCCGACAAGGCATTCTATAAGCAGAGCATCATAGAATAGCTGTATGGATTTGCATGGCACACATACAAACAATGGCATAAAAATTCATTGATTTTGATGTATGTACAACGCTAGATATCACCATAGATGAAAAAATAACAATAATAATACATCGGCCATTTGAAGCAGATGAATAATTATGCGAGATTTTTACGTAAAACAAGATATGAAAAGTGAACACAATTTGTAAAAAGAATTTTCGTTACTCAAAAGAAAACATCGCTCAACTTTACGCACAGAATTGAATGGCTTGGCAGCATTCAAACCTATTAAAACTATTATGATAATATGAAGAAAAATAAGGAAGAAAAGAAAATGCCGCAAGAACTAGCGAAAATTCAACGCGTGGGTGCATAACTTGATATGAATGAACCGAGCATTTATTCCTGGAAATGGGTCATCAAAAGGTGCCGTAATTTTTCTCGGTTGCGTTCCGCCACGATGTCATCTGGATGGCTGTTTAACATGCGGATGACGCGGGGGATCGCAGATGAGCTGAATATATGTATGTCTTATCATAGTATGAGCGTCAATGAAAGATTATTATGCACTCTTTGAAGGGGGATGCAGATGTTTGCATTTTATAGGTAATGACCTTGATTCGTGCGCGTATTTATGAAATAACTAAAGGAGGCCTATAACACGAAGACTCCTAAAAAAGCGGAAATTATTCATTCAGTGTACATCGCGAGAACATAATTTCAGGACAGCGAGGTGAATGCTACAGGGCGAAGTCACACGAGTGCTACTGTGAATTATAGTAAACAAGTGTGTCGGAAATGGAGGTTCCTTATAACGGAAACGTAGTTCTTTCTTTTTTCTTTAGAGTCTATCTGGTGGGCATTCCTACAATTTGTAAATTACACTGTTCTCAGAGCCTGTTCCCCAGTGAAAGCTTATATACAATACAGTTTTGCGAAAACCTATAGATGGGTTGATACTTACTGTCACTAATTTTGCTTACAAAAAGGGGTAAGATCTTAGTGGTTAGCGGCATGTGTTTTTTTTTTTTTGCATACACAAACGTTTGTATGAATGGTCTTCATGCATGTTGCCTCGATAGGACAAATTGGTTGACCCGAAAGCATAAATATGTCGTATAACATGTGAACATATAAGTAGGACAAGCTGGTAGGTATAAAAAATTGTGGAGCTTTGGCAGAGCTACCCGAGGGAAGACCAACTTGAAATCACTTTATTTCAGATGCAAGATGTGCCGAACTATGCTACACGCGTGCTTCCTTTTAGGAGCTTGCTCCTATTGCTGTGGGGTGTCTCTCGTCATTGCGCCGGTGTGTACGCTAGTGCTCAATGCTCTCAGTAGTGATGAAGCTGTGCTCTTCGTTTCCAAAGCGCTTACGAGATGGTGCGCCGCATATCCGGCGACGCTCGCTCGCCTGAGCTCAGCGGGCAAAGCTCCATACTGGCTGAACGCAGTGGGCGTTGACCAAAATGACTGCTCGTCAGATGGTGGTGGTGGTAAAAAACATTTATTTCAGAAAAAGTTTACTAGAGAGTGCCGACGTGGCCCATCGGCGTGCTAGAGTGGCAAGACCCTATTCCGGGACGCCAGTGGAGCTGGAAGCTGCCCGTGCGCGCTCCACCAAGGAGCGTTGTGCAGCCAAGGTAGAGCAGCCGAGCAGGTGCTCCTCCCAAGCCTCTCTAGTTGGGATAGGAAAAGGGGATGAGAAAGGGACGGGATTAACTGGGCACGATGCTACGACGTGATATGTGTCGGCGAGCACATGACAGGTCGAGCAGGTGCCATTGATTTCCGGCAAAAAGTGCCTGGCGACCGCCGGACCTATAAAGGTGTTCGTCTGCAGGCGGCGTAGCAGTCGTTCGTCCGCTTTCTCCAAACCGCGTGCGGGGTCCGGGTAGAGGCGGCGCGAAGTCCGGTAATAAGCCAAAAGTTCGCGAAAGCGCGTCAGGTTGGTATTGCCAGATTCCGTCTCGGGACATGGAGGGGCAACGGCCCGGACATGAGAAGCGCGGGCAGCGGCATTTGCCGCCTCGTTGCCGGGCAGGCCCGAGTGGCCTGGGGTCCACACTATACGAATGGGATGAGGGTTAAAGCGCCAAGAGGCTGCCTGTAGTAGGCTAGCCGCCAGCGGAGCAATGGAACCCTGAAGGTACTGAGAACAGGCCGAGCGCGAGTCCGTCAGGATGGTGCGTGAGGCAGGGTTAGAGGCGGCCAAAGCTATGGCAACCTCTTCAGCGTGCGTTACTGTGTCTGCTCGAAAGGAGAGGCCATCTACGTGTTTGCCCTCTGTAATCACGGCAGCCGTGAAGTGACCCGAGGGGGAGGGACCCGAGACGTCCACGTAGAAAACACCAGGACGATCGGAGTGTCGCGTATGAAGGGCCGCGGCGCGTGCTAGTCTACGGCCAGGATGGAGGTCAGGGTTCATATTACGGGGTAGAGGTTCCACCCATAGCTTTTGACGCCAGAGCTCTGGTACCGGCTGCAGAGGGTCTTGGTCAGATATCGGGTTAAGGCCAAGTCTGTGTAGAAGACGGCGCCCTGAAGGCGTCTGCGACAGTCGATTGATTTGGTTAACGCGATGAGCTTCGCGCATCTCTGCAAAGGTGTTGTGTACCCCCAGAGCCGTGAATCGGCTGTTGGAAGTTGCAATAGGTAGGTCCAGAGCGCGTTTGTATACTGAACGAAGAAAGACGTCCAGCTGGTGCTCGTGTCGACGACGCAGGTGAAGGTAAGGCAAGGCGTGGAGGACGCGACTGGTCACAAACGCGTGGGCCAATCGGAGGGACTGAGACCCGCGGAGGCCGCCGCGCTTGGTAGAAACTCGCCGTATCATGCGGCTCACCTGTTCGCTGGTGCGTCTGAGGCCTGCTATTGTGCCCTTTGGATCCAAGGACGATGTGAGGTGAAGGCCAAGAACCCGAATATTTTGTACTGACGGGATGGGCCCGGACGGAAGAAAAATTTGAGGCGGCGGTAGCGGAGAGACTGAAAGAAGAGCCGATTTAGCTGGAGAGCACTCCAGGCCGCATGAACTTGCGTAGGTGTCCACCAGAAGGGCAGCCTTTTGCAGGCGTTCTTCGATTTGCGCTAAGGAGCCGGTGTTGGTCCAGATTGTGATATCGTCCGCATATAGTGCGTGTTGTATTCCCTCGATCTCGCTTAGAAGAGAGGGGAGGTTCATCATCGCCAGGTTAAAAAGCAGAGGAGACAGAACTGCCCCTTGAGGTGTACCCCGCGTGCCTAATAAGTACGGGCCGTGTTCGGTAGAATTAAGGCGAATGAAGGCGAATGAAGGCGGTGCGATGTGATAGAAAGGCGCGAATGTAGTTGAAAGTCTTCTGCCCGCAGTTTGTGGTAGACAGGTTAGTGAGTATAGTGCTGTGTTTGACGTTGTCGAACGCCCCGCGGAGATCGAGAGCGAGCACGGCTTTATCGTTATGGCGCATAGTAGTCGGCTCTATGATATCGTGTTGAAGCTGGAGCAGGACGTCCTGCGCCGACAGATGCGGGCGAAAGCCAAACATCGTGTCGGCAAAGGTGCTCCTGGCCTCCAAGTAGGCTGAAAGGCGTTCGCGAACCATGGTTTCCATGAGTTTGCCTGCGCAAGACGTGAGTGAGATGGGTCTCAGTGCCTCAATACTAACGGACTTTGCCGATTTGGGAATGAATGTCACGACCGATGTGGTCCATTCCGTTGGAAGCGGAGAACCGTCCCATATCGAATTTATAAGCTGGAGTAGCGAGAGGTGTGCTTGGTCGGGAAGATTTGCCAGGAGCGATACTGTGATTCCGTCGCGTCCAGGGGCCGTGCCCCGTCGCATTTTCGTGAGTGCAAATCGTAAATCAGAAAGCGTGTATGGGGCGTCGAGGTCGGTGTTAGGGGCGCCGGAATACGTATATGCTGGGCCTGCGGGATCAATTGTGCGGCAGATGTAGTGGTCACAAAGTTCTCGCGCGAGTTCATCCGTAGTGCCCTGAAATGCATGCAAAACACGGTAGAATAGGCGTTGCGTTTCTCCCCTGGTGGTGGAGGGATCGAGAAGGCTTCTAAAGAGTCGCCACGCACTCTTAGAGCTCATCTGGTTTGCAGCCTTCGAACAGGTAACGGCCCAGTTAGCATCGGAAAGTTGTGCGGAGTAAGCAGCCGCCTCTGCAGTGAGCGCCTCAATGCGAGCGCGAAGTTTCCGATTAAGTTTGTTGCGTTTCCAGCGCCTTATGAGCCCGCGGCGAGCGTGCCAAAGATGTAGGAGGTGTGGATCGATTGCAGGAGTCAAATTAGAGGTTGCAAGGGTGCGAGTGTTCGCTTGTTTCATATGAAGAGCGTATGATGCCCACGCTGCATATTCGGTCGAGGAGAGGCCGGCGGGGAATGGTTGCATTCTGAACTGAGTCCAATCGGTGAGACGGGCTTGGCCCCAGTGTTGGCGCATTTTCTGCCGCGGTGTGAACGAAATGCGGAGTAAAAAGTGATCGCTGCCTAGGTTTTCGCCTAAATTTTCCCATGTAGCATCGCAGATGTGACGGGTGAGGGAGAGGTCGGGGCATGTGTCTCGCGTGACCGAGTTGCCGGAACGTGTGGGTTGTGCCGGATCGGTAAGAAGCGTCAGGCTCAGCGAGGAAAGGAGCTCCTTGAGCTCTCTGCCCCGGGCCTTCTCGTAGTGGTAACCCCAGTGAGGGCTGGGGGCATTAAAGTCCCCGACACCAGTGGTTGTCGGGCTGCTATCACCAGTGGTTGTCGGGCTGCTATACGCAGTGCCCGATGGAAGAGATGCGCAAACGAATCCCTCGCAAGGTGAGGGGGACAGTACACGTTTAGGATATGTATTGATGGTTGGCCCCTCCGCTGAGACAGCACTGATATCATGCAGTAGTCGTAAGGAAGATCCAGATCGAGGTCGATCTGTATCGCCGTTTAAGCTTTACGCACGAGGAGGCATGTGGTGGTGCCGCCTACATAGGAGCAGTATCCAGAAAGGGATGGAGCAGGGCCAGATTCTTGGAGCGCCAAGACGGCCGGCTGAGAGCCAAGTGAGCTGAGGAAAAGGGAAAGATGTGAACGCTTTCGCCTGTTCCCGAAGCCTCCAGGGTTCCACTGTATGATCTCGAATTTAGACGCAATGTTTGAACAGGACGTACGATTGGTAGCCATCGTGACTGTCCTAGGTTTTATATTTGGTCCTCCATGTCCCGCTCGGAATCCTCAGAGGCAGGGAGGGCACGGAGGCCGCATTGTCCGACGACGGGGTGGTGGTAGCCACCTTACGACGACGCCGTGGAGCTGTACCCTCACTGCTCACCGAGCAGGAGCGGGAACGCGATGCCTTGGGTTGAAACTGGGTGATTGCCCAGGCTTGAATAGCCTGGGTAACCTCTACTACTATGCATTGGACCGAGAAGCTGGTGAGGAGGTGATTAATCGAAGCTTCGACGCGCGTGAGGCGTTCCTCTACGCGCGGGATGTGCTCTTCGCTAGGGAGAGTTTGGTTAGCGGGCAAGAGAACCTGAGGTGCCCCAGGAGCCTCAAGAGCTTCTGGAGTAGATGTAGCACCGGTTCCGAGTGCTGGAGTACACATGGCTGCTTGAACCGGCGGTTTAATGGGAGTGGACTTAGCGCGAGGACTAAGCTTGGACATAGCTGGCGTAGCCGCCTGGACAGAGGAGGCAATACCGGATGGCTTTGCAGTACACTGTTGTTGGGGTTGAAGTCGCTTATTTAAGAGTTCGAGTTGTTTAGTTAAAAGAGAATTTTGCTTTTGAAGTGCCGCAACTTGCTGGCGAAGGGCCGCAAGTTCGGGAGAAGGAGGATCGACAGAAGGGGGTGAGAGAGGCTTAGAAGCAGCTTTCCCTGCTCACCTGAGGTACCGCCGCTGGTGCTTCGAGCGGTGGGAATGCTTGAGAGTCGGCGTGGAGTGGTGGAGCCGAATGATGCAGGTTTGTGCTGCTGTCTGGCTGTGACGAACATGAGGTGGTCCCTCGAGGAGATGTTGAGGGCTGCTTGCGTTTCCGATATTTTCGGTATTTTGCCGTGCAGCCACTGGTCCCAGTCTCATGGGCGCCATGGCAGAGGAGGCACTTGGGGTGGCAGTCGTGGGCATCTAGACCTGCAGGTGCGGGGGTTCCACATTTGGCACACTGGGTTGGAGCGGCGTGAGGGCACTGAGGTGGTCGATGACCGATGGTACCGCACTTGGTGCATACAGGGACCGTTTTCTTATAGGCGCGGATATACGTCGCCACGCAGTGGTAGAAGAGGAAGCGGGGTAACTTCGTGCCCTCGAAAGTCACCACCGCCGCCGCGGAATCTCCGAGTTTGCGGACCGCAAGGATAGTACCTTGAGGCCAATACAGTTCAGACTTTATCTTTTCCGGGCTTTCAGCAGGGTTTACATTGATGACGCCCTTGCATGTATCCCCTGGTGCCTTGGCGTGGCCTCGAACGGGCAGCTGCTGATCCCCCACTTGCAGCTGGAAATCCCCGAGGAGTCGCTGTGCCATAGGCAAAATGGTGGTGCTACAGACCAAGATGTTCTGTTTCCAGATTGGCCACACTTGAATTTGCGAGGTAGTACGGTCGCCGAGGTAGCTGCGGATGGCGTCACCTGCGCGATCGGCCGGGACAAATGTGCGTAGCTCGCAGGGAACGCGAGGTTTCAGCACTACGATGTAGTCGTCGCGAGAGAGGCGAGGAGTTTGACGCGGACGCCACTTGCGTTGCTTCGCTGGCTGCGAGGACGGAGCAGAGGTAGGCACAACGCCGGAGGGATGGCGCGCCGGCGTTCCTTGCAAGGCTGGGGAATGGTGGCCCGCCGTGGCGTCTCGTTGTTGTTGAGACGCAGACTTCGATTTCGCTTGCTTGCGTTGCCACAGTTTCACCATGTCGTCGAGGTATTCATCTTCTGATGGCATAGTGTTTTCGGAGGATGAAAGCTCCATGGACAGCATTTGGCTTGAGGTAGGATCATAGCCCGTAACCACGTTAGCGGCCGACATCGCCGGGCTGAGAGCCCTTAGCGAGGCGGCGTTGTAGCCGGGAGTGAAGGACGTCCCTCAAGTTGTCAAAACTGGACCCACCTGGACGAAGGTGTTGTCTAGGCGAAGCGGAGAACTTGGCGGTGACGATAAATCCAAGTTTCAGGGGTACCAAGGTGGATGTCCGCAGAAATAGCAGAAAATCTACGGAGGCGATGTGGAGTGCGTCCGTCACCATCGAGCGCTCGCAGCGCCCCCCACATCTGCTCGTCAGAGGAGCGAGCAAAGAAGAGATGCGCTTTCTAAATGCTGGTGGTGTAAGTGGTGTGAATTCCATGGTCGACACCTCTCCCGGCGTCGCGCGTTGCAGCTTCTTTGGTGCCTACAATAGCGCTTTTCGCGACACGCCATTGAGTGTTCTACATCGAAGACGGGTCGCGCGCTGTGGGTATAACTGGTACAGCCCATCTTAAAATGGTGACAACACGACAGATGCGTAGGAGAATGGCTGTCCGAGAATGTGGATGGTATCATGCTTGTGGGCTTTCAACAGGGCGTCTGGCGTGGATCTTAAAAAAATCGTGTTTTTTATACAATAACACCACAACAACTCTCGTGTCACGTTTTATACGATGGTCAGGATGAAGTGTATGTACAGGTGATTCGTGGTTTACTGGATTTAACATCTGAAGCAAGCTCCGTCATCACCATTGACTTCATGCCTATGCGGGAGTTTTTCAAGAATAACGCTGCCATTTTGGAGGCGTGCGCGTTGCCCAGAAATCGTCCCAGTAGTTATAACAATGCTGTACATAAAATAAATAAGAATACTTGAGCAGACAAAACAAACTTTTCATTAGCACGTGTTCTCTAATTCAGGCTTGAAGCACGTTCTGGTGTAGTAGTGCAACAATTTTGACGCTTTCTAAGCATGCTCGAAAAAAAAATGTGTACAGTTGCACTCAAAGTAAAAGCTGCAGCAAGTCCGGAAGAGAGCGCCTGCCCTCTAGCAACGCTGACAAACACGAAGAAGCGCGTGATGGCGTTTAAAACGATCTGGCTGCTCGGCGTATATGGCGATAAAAGAAACCTTCATTGAAGATGCAATATACTGCCTTGTACATGCTAAGAAAAAAAAAGTGCCGCCATATTCACGAAGTGAATGATGATGAGTGGGCGAAGCTCTGGAGGTAGACCTGGTAAACCATGAACCCTCCATACATTTTGCGCACTTGATTTTATTACAACGCTCCCCCAGCGTACGTCGCAGCACTAAATCGAACGATTGCCTTCCACCAATGACACGCGCCATATGAGACATCATTCCTATTTTATAACATCACGCATATTTCACCATCAACTACAAGTACCGCCGTCTAGTTTATAACATCTTGCATTTTTTCATCCTCAGCTAGAAGTACCGCCATCTAGTGAACACTGCAAGAACTAAACGAGAAGTGGCTATATATAGGAGACGTGAAAGCCTACGCCTAAACATTCAGGAGTGTTACTTGCGCATTGCTGATTTTCATAGTGCGATAGCAGTGTCAGCCACCGCTGATGCAGGGGGCGACGTCACCGCATCAGGGGTGAACAGAAACCCCGTTTTTTGTATAAGTACCAAAAGAAAATGGAGTACGATTGTTATGCGAGTGGACGTTTCTTTCGGGTAATACTACTGACGTCAATTTGCTATTTCGGCGAAATAGCACGCCTTTATGATCACAGCGCCAGGCGTTCATTTTATTCTATGGAAAAACCAGAGTATATCCCAGTTGAACTGTTCGCCAATAATTTTACGCATCTTGTGACTACGTAAGCAATCCGCTAGAACATTGATATAGGTTTCTCTGTAACAGAAACTCACATACTACTGCACCTGACAATGATTAGTGCGCAAGCTAAGCTCAAGTTATAGGCGAATGATCATTTTTGCAGCACAAAGTAATGCATAGTTATTTCAATTGAAATTTCGACTTTACACTGCGTTGAATAATGACGAACCAACTCGTCCAAGCAGCAGTTTTAGTGAATAAAAATGCCGGAAATCTGAAGGGTTTCTTTGATACAGTATTAATAAATACCAGCACATAATGAAGCCACTGAAGCTATATATGTCGTTAATTTTGTAGCTTTACCTGTTGTTATGTACTCGTAATACATATTAGAGGAACGTTTTGCATAGTTCGCACAGTGAGAATACAGAACGTGCGAAGCAGTTTTTGCTTGCAGTTATTCTTTCATGAATGTGCGCATAATCTTAATGACGTCAAATGACCTTGTTTACCTTTTGTGCTTCCCACTGTGCATTACGTAGGCTGGGTTGCTCGCACGACGGCACAGCTGCTCCTGGTATTGTGACCGCGTTTACGCCGGACAGTCTGCAATGTCCATGGGAGCATGGATATATCATGAGTTATTACGAAGTAGACATCAGAAGCATGCAGTTCTCGCGTTGCTGTCGATATGACATTCAGCGAATGTCATGGTAAGTACACGTAAATGCTTATTGTGTGAAGTTTTCTTGGTACAATCCGCTTTTATTGTTTGTATTGTACAATTAAAGCTGCTTAGAGATGCAACAGCTCCTTTCGGTGGTGTACCTGTCCACAGCCACAGCCGGAAAGTCACTTGTATCCGCAATTGGTATGGTACAGAATGAGCGAAAAAAAATGTGAAGCTTACTAAATTTCAACCCAGACCTTCCACACGGCAGCCGAGTAATCGAACTCAATGCCACGCCGGTGCTTGGAACATCTTCGCGAGAAAGACCAAATGCAGTCTTCATGTCGGTCGAGGCATCCACTTAAAATATGTGATATAGCGTTATAGAAAAGAACGTTCTCGTTTTGTTTTTGTCATTAGAAGATGCCTTTTCAGAGGGGTTGCTTCCCACCTGTGTTATTGATTTATTTTGTGTATTCGAGTTTAAGCCACGAAAAACCGTGACCACAGCTTGGCGCAGACGGAACTGCGATGTACAGGAATCTTCCCGAATGTTTGAGATTATTTTGGGAAGGTTACGGTCAATACTCGAATAGTAGTTAGTCTTCGAAAGCTAACGAGATCACTAGGGCTGCAGAGTTCCATAATTGGTTTATAACAGACGATGCATTCTGCCAATGGTGATATTACTCAGCAGTGGACGACTGTTTTTGCTGCTCTCAAAGATCTTTCACACTGACCATTCAGGCCGACGAGTGTGGTACAATTTCTATTTGTTGTCGGCGAGATCCGCCAAAAGAGCACTCTCCACGCCAATCACTCTTAGACCAATTTTTAGGGCTTATTACTCTTGATCGGCTCACCGCGGACCAATAGGAGTGCTCCATGCAAGTCATCTAATAATGATTTCGTCAAAAGTGGTTCAAAATCTCCTTTGACCCAGCCACCTGGCAGTCGGCTAAGTGATCTAACGTCTATAGTATGTATTTACTTGCAATAAAGCTCTTCATAGATCTATCATGTGCTCCCGCAAAGCAACAGGAGCAGGCAATTAGTCAATTTGCGCAGTTTGATAAAGAATGATGATGAAGCCCCGGATGCTTCGACCAATGCCACATGGAGCGCAGATATTTCATCGTTAACTTCATTGATGCTAGATTTGCCCCTTCGTAGCACCGCGCATGGAAGCCACGCCGTGTCGTTGTACTGATGCATGTCGGCTACAGTATCACATACAAGAACAGCGTGTGACAAAATTACACAGGCCCTCATGCAGTCCGAAAAACGCACGCAAGACGGAGGGAAAATAGAGCGCAGAAATTTTTCTTTCACTTTACTCTCTCTTGTTTTCTCCTTTTTTCTTTCAGTGCCTTTCTCTCTATCTTTGAAAGCAGTCACTCTCTGACTTCTGTCTTTCAAGACTTTCGTCTTTTCTTTCTATGAATTTCTTTCCCTCTTTATCTCCGACACATGAACACCTAAAACACAAGAGCTCTCCTGTAAAACTCCCATAGCGCGTATGTGCCACATAAATTAGGTAAATCGCATTACTCTCAACACTAATTCCATAAAAAAAGCCGCAGTTTCAGCGCAAGGGTGAAAAATGAATGCGATTACAACAAATTGTCATGTGATAAGAAGGGAGGCAGACAGCTAACTGTTTCGGATCTGATCTGACGTAAATCCACAAAATGTGATTTCAAGAGAGTACGGTGGCTCCAGGGACTCTTCCCACATTCCCTTCGCTTTGAGACTGCGAGAAGCGACCAGCGGTGACCGAACTTTTAAACTCAAAGGTTCCCATTGCTGCTCGAGAGACTCCCACCCCCTCCTTCCCGTGTGCACCTTTTGTAGCTCACTAATAACGGCAAGGGCGTTTCCTTTCTGCTTGAGCATTCAATCACTGGTCTAACATGCGCTTCGGAGCGACGTAGATTGGGTTGCTCATTTGATCTCTGCTTCGGCCGCGTTTGGCACCTACTCTTGCACGCTATTACCTGTGAAGAGAACGTAGGATGTGCATGAGGATATCAGAGATATCATCAATTTGGATTTTATACGTGGCATGATGGTGACGATCACGGCAATGGCTACGGAAAAAAACCCGTCGAGACTATGCATGTAATTCATATTGCAACAATAAACTGGGAACATTTGGGCGGTACACTCGTATTAGAGGCCGAACATGCTTTTCTTCTTAACTACTTTATGGAGTACTTCGCGGTGATTCAAGATGTGCGGGTTTGTCATGATCATCATTTTGTATCTACGGCACGTGGCAGACTCAGACCGTAGCTGTGAGACTGTAATCATGCCCACAAGCCTTGACAGTATATGAATGTGCTTCCAATTTGCAAGTGGATGCTGAATTACTGCACGCATCGCATTTTGAAAACCTACAATATATTTTGGCGTATTCAAAACGGGATGCTTACGCGTAACATAAGCATGGATGTTCACTTGAGCTCCTAAAATATCCTACTCTGTTAGCTTTCTTGGGTCCAACCGATTTTATTGTATCTGTCAGTATCTTGGACCCGCACTTGCTTACAACGCGAGTGTAGCAAATGACAAGACCGTCATTCGCAGCATGTTAGTGGAAAGCATTGGTGGCTTTGGCGGCGCGCTTGAGCAGTGTACTGCAGCACCACGTGTAGGCGCTACCTGTTTCCCACACGTACCTCCACGGCATCTGTTTCTCAGATGTGCTCTGTTCGCCTAGTGCCAATATACTTGTTGGGTCACCCTTTCGAACAAATCAGCTCCGCGATGAACGGCTGTTGTCATAAAATATCCGTATGGCCGGATAACCATGTGACTTATCACGCGGGTACTTATGCCACGAAGTTTGCTACGTGATGCACTGTGCCAAGAAGTGAAGCACTCGTCGCCAGGCAGTAGTCACACTACTCTTTAACCGCAAGAAGAAGTTGCTATTGCTCTCCGGCAATGTTTTGCGATAACAGGCACACCTAATGAACAGCCTGCCAAAAATGCTGGCTGAAGAGAGTAGGCATTAGGCTTAGCGGAAGCTTGTTCCAGTCTTCATGAATAGCCTTGATGTCTTCGTGAGAACAGTGAATATTGTCTCTGGTATCTGTAATTAAGAGGAGGAAAGCATATCATGTTGCTATACAGTGGTGTCGGTTAGGCAGAACATTACATAAGAACTAGTTCCACAGTATTTTGAACCGTGATTTCGTTCGTAATATATACCAATGTATTCTATTGCAGGGCATATGAGGGCGGCTGCTTGCATAAAAATAATTCTAATAGGTTTCCATTAAACTGGATAAACGAATATTACTTGCCTGGAGAGAACCTTAGCCTAAATAGGCAGTGTGAAATGAAGTATCCGCAACTCGACGGAACATACTACTTAGAGAAGGTTTGTTTCATTCAAAACTTTTACATTTATCGAATGATGTTGTATAACAAATTCATTATTTTTGAAAATAAATATAACTTGTTGACTGCAGGTGATAGACAAGTGGTACTGCCAAGGTTACTGCTATGTACCCGAAGTTCCAGGAGAGTCTTCTGCCGGCCAGTGGGATTTTCTGTTCATGGATGGCACTACTTGTCACGAGGGTTATTCCAAGCTCGTACGACTATATTATCAATTTTTCTTGCACTATTTACTCAGCTAAACTCATAAACTACCTCGATTAGTTGCCTGATTTGAGGAGCGGTCTAAGAAAATATTGCGACAGTATATCTGTGGCTGACCGCACACGTTGTTGTGGTCGTACAATGAGTGAATACAATGTCACCAACTCTGCCGACTGCTGTAAGAAGACATATATGCGCAGCATATGGGCACTTTTTCTTGCTTACGTATCTTCACATAATATGGCTGCAACCAGATGCAAGGGCCGCGGAATGTCTTTCAGTGGCATGTGTGAGAGGTGTGTGCCTGGCTTACACTCTGCTTTGGACAGCTTAGCGCTGCAGAGTGCTAGTATATCTTTATGTAGTTTTCTATGCGAGTTTGAGGATCACGTTGCCTGAACGTATTCGCACGTTACTTCTGAACAGATCTACGCACCTTCAAAACGCCCCCTGGCGGACCACTCGTGTGTGATTCGGTGCAGCGCTATTCTCGTTGCATGTGGGAAATGTAGCCACAATCTATGTTTGCATGCTTGAAGCCATGCAGGCACCTTTCAGGTTATCTAACTGCCCTTGAATGCAATGATGGTAGTCTCTGCTAGGAAAAAAATATTTTCCGGTCATATGCTATTTCCTTCGGTTAAAAATAAGATGGCGAACCTGTATGCGGGAAGAAACTTTTCGTTATCCATGTGAACACTAAGTACATTCATTTTCCTGTAGCACCTGTAAGAGCTAATGATATGGTTCATGCAGCTTTTCCAGTTTACAGAAATATTGCTTTCTAAGCCAAGCCACTCGTTGCACGAATCGGAGGAAAAGTGCGAGCTTGATAACAATTTTCGCCACATCACCCTGCCCCTGTCGTGAGGGTTTTGGCTTGGCGCGAAAACCCGAGTACCAGGCTGTGGCAGAGCTGAAGATAAAGCCACCAACATGGGTGGCAGTGATAGCTAACGTATCTGCTAGTGACATACAAGTACCACCAACTGCTAAATAACCTCGAACTGGTCGCATTCACCGGTTGGTGATATGTATATGCGGTTGGCGTCTCAGGCATCTGAAATAAGGTAGTGTTTACGAATAATGGCACGCTCCTGTCTGATCATAGGCATGTGATAAATAGCGTCCATCGATGGGTTTGACCAACGCTTAAGCGTTATATTGTGGGCCGAGGCCTCGTTTAGATTTCCATCAAAGCCGGTAGCCTACATAACAACACTACAGATGTTGCCCCCAGATAATGATTGTGTAGGGTCCCTTCCACAGCAATTGCCGTGGCTGTAGGGTGGTGTACTACACTGTCATGCAGAATGCATACGTGGGATTCAGGCTCGAGCTGTGATAATTATTCGTCTCTTCCATCAGGATTTCTCACTCAAGAACGCCCCCATCGCCGGCACCAGATTTCTTGCGACACGAGCTCTTTTTAGGTAATAAGGCAGGCCCCATACTCCCATTTCTTTTAGGCTTTGTTAAGACCAAACTTTGGTAAAACCTCTCTATATAAAAAATGTGAGGTGACTCGTTAGCGCCCCTTTTTCAAAAGAGCTAAGAATAAATTTTTGTGAAGCTCTACAAGTTTGTATTGTTTGAGCGAAGATGATCAATTTTATTTTGTTTAAACAAAACTGCTAAAAATAAAAAAAAATTCTTGTTACGCCACAAATTTTAGCGTAATATTTTTGAACTGGTGCTTGGTTTACTCTAATAGAAAGGAGCGTATGTTCATTTGGAATCCTATTGAATTGAGGAAATTTACCAACAACCTCCTTCAATATATTTAGAGTTAAAAAGAAACAGCCAGTTTTCTCCATTTTTTTTCAAAACGAACATTTACTGAAAAATTCAATTAGCAACGAGTTGTGTATTAGACGCCCGAGTAATGTTTTGGCTTAGTTTCCAGAGTTCTTGGTTCTTTTCACTCATTTTGTCGTAGCTCCTATGTTCTGTAAAATTACTGCCCTTCGTGCTTAATTTCCACCCTACTATATATACTATACTGTTGCGCTTTGACTAAACGCCAGATGGCCTTCAGCACGTTGCTTTGGGCCATTCAGGCGTTTCCGATAGTTCGAACACTTTTAACGGTGGCAGTTTCGCGTGTTACAGTTCGAGTGAGCACGATCTATTGTTTTCTGCATGAGTGCCCTGACATTTTTAATTTTGTGCAGACTGTATATATAATGACACTTTGTAGAAGCTCCACTTCGGTAACACTGCGTTGCACTTCAGTATGGGTAATATTGGCATCTTTAGTAGAGGTACAGGAATTAAGTAATAATAGGTACAAGTAGAACTCCAGTTTTTCTGTAGAGCTCGCACGAATACTTTTGGTATTTAATACCATCGAAAGTTAGCACGCAAACGCCCGCAGAGTAGATGGGCAGAACCTAGGGCGAAGTAACCCGAAGCCATGCGCATATAATTGAAATATCAGCGGCTGAAAATCCGCGTCTGTGGTCGAAAAAGGTTAAAGACCACCGCTCAGGCAGTGTTAGCTAGTGAACTGGTCTCCTTACTTTGAGGAGACTTTCAATGCTTAGCGTCGCAATTAGTAAAAACCAGTAAGGTTCGCATCCTTCGGCCAGTGGAGGGGTTAATTGACCACGCATATACAAGCAGGTCAAAATGACCACGCATATACAAGCCATGATTGATCACGTTTTTCACTGAATTTCTGCTCATAGTACATTAATTTTAAAAGAAACTTTATGCCTATTAGTGCTCCATCACCAAGCCTTTCACAGCCACTGCTCATTTGCCAGTAACGTTTCTGAATATGCCAGTCGGTTTAAACTGTGCACAGTTTTATACTGTTCTCATTATTCACGTATAGTACCTCTCAGGTGTAGATAGCTCAAGCATTGGCACACACATCTTTGTGCTGCATACCGAGGTGTTGAACCACCCCGACCATGAGCCTAGGTTTATGAACCACGATGAACTCTGAATGGTCCTCAGACAGTCTACAGATAAGCGACCACGGCTTAGTGAGCGGCCAGCATTTTTAGATATCGCCGCAAAGCGAATGACAATTTTTGTTCTTTTTATCAGAATTCTTGACGACTATTTATCCAACGATGGGGAATGCAGATTAGTTTGAAAGTAACAAGACTGCTATAGACAATACCTAAATGCACATGGAGATGCAACAAGCAAAGGATATGCACCACACGTGCGTCAAGGCCACTACAATACTCAGTTGACTCCAACAGCCTGTGGGAAATCTTACCACCTCGTCATTCTTTTTCCTTAACGCGCTGGGTGATTTTCAGTTTTCAGCAAGAATTTTTTTAAGCCGCGACATGTATGATTTAGACTCTTTATATTTATTTACTCGTGACACTAAGTTCCGCATCGCTGTAGCCATAAGATCCCCAATTAAAGCGCCGTCAACATAAAGTAGGAACTTCCCAAAAGTGTTTCTGGTTCTGCAAAATAGCCTTTCTCTACATGCATGTATAAAAGATAGCTACCACTGAGTAAGTCATATGTGAAACATAGTGGTCACTGATTCACCTTTGAAGCCACATGTCCGCAAGCAACATTTCCAGGACTTGGGGGATAGCTGTATGTGGTGCCTCCTCTCTTTGGCTGGAATGGCGATCTGCCATAACTGAATGAGAATTAGGCGAAAAGCAGCCGCAATTCACGAAAAAGCAAGTCACCAAAACTGCTCCCCGTTATGCGTCCCAGAAACACCCAGAAACATTTTCGTTGATTCGCACATTCACAGCATGGAGCATCCAGTTTCCTAGGACCATTTAATGCCACCAATTGGAAATACATAGAGTTCTACTGTAAAATGTTAGGGACTGAGAAGCCAGGCTGTTTCCGACATGACACGAAAAGTTTACCAGAATGTTCCAGTGGCTTTATACAACCGGGATTGATTCCTTGTAGCTACGTTTCTCTGCCCATTCCAGACTCAGTAAAGTCATGCCGCTGCTATGAATAACCTGAGAAGGTGCTACGTCTATATATCTCCCTATCCTGGTCATGATCATCTCTGAATGAAATGTGTTTGATGCATGCATATCTCATAAATGTTTCTCTCAATATTCTGCAGATATGTATAAACGGAGAGTGCCGGGCAGACCCGAGAAGAACAAAACGAGGAAACTACTCACTGGAATGAAAAATAAAAAAAGAATAACAATGAGGCGTCATTTCTATATTATTTTGTAACGATTTGTGGTAATATCTTGTTTTTGGACACAATGCAGCCCACTAAGCTGTGTACTGCTGGGCAGCACTACAAACCTGTGCACGTAAAATGCAGTGCACGTAAGTAGTGGTTCATTGCAGCAAAAACGTAACAATAACGGGTAACCTAAATAAAGATTAGTTACCAAGAATGCATACTTAGACGTAAACACCTATTTAAATGACTCGATTGAAGCTTTATTAGAAAGTTTGATGGTGGAAAATTTTAACTAAAAGAGGTTTATCAAAAATATAATTGCAATTTTCAGAAGCCTTTAGTAATAACTACCCTCTGAAAAATAAGCCATTCAAGCAATCAACGCTCGCAAACACTACTAGCAAGACTACCTGTGACAATTAAAGCCGGTCTACGTTAAGTTTGGAAGCTTGTATCAACAGTCACAGTGCCATCCTTGTTTTTACGGCCTTTTTTGTTGGTTGTGTCACAGCGTCTTGCCAGTGATTAACGTTTGCTCTCAATGTAACATCCTAATCATTTTTCTGGCTGTATGTTTGAATAAGAGCTAGCGCTTTTTACCTCTTTTTACCTCGGCAACTGAATTCTCGTTAATAATACAATCTGCTTCTTGGCAACAAGATAGCAAATTCAGTAGGGAAAAAAGCTGTGAGTGAACATCTTTTTATTTCTGGCATAGCAAGTTGAAATTAATAACGCTAACAATACAAAAGTTCTAGCCCCTTGCTGAGTCGACCATGTGTTCGCAAATGAGAATATAGCATAAAACACACTCGGTCCTTTAAATAAACTTTCACTTTGAATTGTGGAAAAGCACCGTTTCAGCACATACTAACCCTCACTCATTTCTCGTTGAGTTATTCGCAATTATTCTGAATTGTCACTTCAGCGTTGATTCATAACTCAGTGATACAAAAGCAAGTTCTAATAAAATTTCAGCAGGTAAATAATATAGTACACCTGAGAGACACTCGGCACAATGAAACACCATCACACTTGTCTTGTACTACAAGAAAGTACAAGTTCAATTTTAATATTAACTAGCAGCTGTGCCTAAACGTTAAAAAACTGCGATGTCAATATTACTAGTGAACAGCTGAACATAAAAGATTGTCTTTGAAATGAACGCTGACAGGATAAAAAATAAAAATGTGGGTTTATCTCTTTCAGGCATGGTAGTCAGCAATTGAAGAATATTTTTGAAGCCTTGATACTTGCATCTCAGATCACAAAGCTGTCGCCTTGTAAACGGGTATCTGTTTCGAATATTTGGTAAATCCTGCAACTAACCACAGGTCTACTAAAAGGAGAAACCGCAACAGCAAGCCTGAGAAACGGCTGCAAAAGCTTCTAGCCGTCATCATGGCAACGCAGTTTTTGTCAAACAAGAGCGCCACTGATAGAGAACCAAGGCTAACAGGGTAAAGATGAAGGCTAAACAGAAAGAGAAGAGCAATAGGAGGAAAGGAAGGACAGGAAGAAAAGCCAGTTCTCAGACCAGTTGGCTATCCTGTGCTGGGGTAGAGGTCACAGAATAGAAAATGAGAAAAAAGGAATAGTATAAAAAGGAGACGAAGAAACGAAAAGAACAGTACAATGAACGTCACTGCCGATAGTCAGTCGCTGAGAGCACTTGCCAAGCGCAACAACGTCTCAATAGATTGCCTACCGACAATGGACTCAGCCAACGTCTTATTTGCTTAGTTTTTTGTGTTATAGTTGTGCATCGATTGATTTGATTTTGATGTCATGTGAAAGGTATATATTCTTGGTGCTATGCAATAAAAATTTTGGTTGAATGTTAGCGCTTGTCCTCGTTCTTCCCTTAGTCCATTGTTATCTTTTTTTCTGCGCCTCAGGTGTTAAAGAACATGCATTGATTCACTTGGAAGCAGAATGCTAAACAAGTTCGTAGGATATAATCCGGGTGATACTGCTTATGTGCCTTATGTGCATTACAAAAGAATCAACGCAAGTACATTTTGTGAAACAGTGGTCGCGAGTAATGGCACAGTCGCTGCTGTGAATATACATCTTGAAATCTGAAGGCATACACTCAGTGTTTCAGCTTGTATGAACTGCAGTATGGCTACTTTTGTTCTTCAGTCATTCTCCAGCCCTGGCGTGCTGTATCACATGAAGCTGAGGAAAAGTAGAGTATATAGTTGCAGCATGCATGGCTCATGCCAATGCCCCCATATTTTTCCGCCAGAAACCATAGGGCGCAGTCGATCCCGATGAGGTTCGTTTTGCGTACCGTGCGCGCTTTCAGTATCTATCTATCTATCTATCTATCTATCTATCTATCTATCTATCTATCTATCTATCTATCTATCTATCTATCTATCTATCTATCTATCTATCTATCTATCTATCTATCTATCTAGTTCACCGCTTACGTTCGGGCGCTCTCGTGATCACCCCCTTAACTTCGCGTGAACCAAAACTAGTACGGGATTGTAAGTACGGGATTGTAAACTAGTACGGGATTGTAGTACGGGATTGTAAACTAGTACGGTATATTGAGTTTGACGCACTGGTCAACACATGAATAATGTCCTAATCTCGTTGCGTACGTTGTCAAACCCTTCCCACCTAACAAAGGCGTGTACCCGCGGGTGGAAATGTGCCACTGGCATACGAGTATGTGACACCGGTGATTGAAACTTACCATCTAAGGCTCTACCCAGGAACGATGACAACACACACGCTTGGGCAATTTTAACGTAAGAGAGTAAACAAAAATCTCACATTGGCAGCGCTGACCTGAGTAGTCGAAATAATAATGTAAGTATCCAAGTAGGAATCAAAGCCAATCAAAATCAATGCGTGGCAATCAAGAATTCTACCACAGAGCCATTCCACGTCTGGAAACTACCTCTCAAGTAGATACTAATGTTCGTGAAACGCCAATTGTTGTTGACGTGCTGTCATACCAACTATATAAAGCTTACATGTGTACTGTTTTGAGAACGGGCGAGTCCCGGTTGGTATCGTCAATTTTAGTTGGGTGTCATGCGCTGAATTTCATAAATGTAACTGTGTCCAGGGCTACTTTACTTGCGACACACGCACTTTATATCAGCTCATCGCTTCTGGTACTGCTAATACTTATGGTCCTGTTAGAATCAACGCGCAGGTACAAACTGGTTATATAACATCAGAAATTTGTTAACATATCGTATGACTGTGCTGCAACGCATACACATATTTGTAGCGTCAGGTGATGACTTGTCGCTCAGTGGAATATTACAGCATCATCACCTTCCATCCACACGCTTCGCATATTCATCATCATCATCATCAGTCTGACTACGTCCACTGCAGGACAAAGGCCTCTCCCATGTGTCCCCAGTCACCTTGGTCCCTGATGGCTGCTGCCAATTTATACCCGCAAACATCTTAATCTCATCTGCTCACCTAACCATCTGTCTCCCCCTAACCAACTTGCCTTCTCTGGGAATTCAGTTAGTTACCCTTAATGAGCAGAGGTTATCCTGTTTACGCGCTATATGCCCGGCCTATGCTCATTTACTCTTCTTTATTTCAACTATAATATCCTTAACCCCCGTTTCCACTCTGCTCTCTTCTGGTATCTTAAGGTTACAGCTACTATTTTTCTTTCCATTGCTCACTGCGTCGTCCTCAATTTAATCTGAACCCTCTTTGTAAGTCTCCAGGTTTCTGCTCCATAGCTAAGTACCGGCAAGATGCAGCTGTTATATACCTTTATTTTGAGGGATAGTGACAATCTACCTGTCATGATTTGAGAGTGCTTTCCAAATGTGCTCCACCCCATTCTGGTTCTTCTAGTTACTTCAATATCATGGTTCGGCCTTGCGGTTATTACCTGTCCTAAATAGACATAGTCTTTTACAATTTGAAGTGGACTAATACCTATCTCGAAGCGGTCCTCTCTTCCGAGGTTGTTGTACATTACTTTTGTTTTCTTTTCTGCAGATTAATTTTAAGACCCCTCTTTCTGCTCTCCTTGTCTAACTCCAAAATCATAAGTTTCAATTCGTCCCCTAAGTTACTAAGCAATGCAATGTCATCGGCTAAGCGCAGGTAACTAAGGTACTCTCCATTAACTCTTAACTCTAACTGTTCCCAATTTAGGCATCTGAAAACCTCATGTAAGCACGTGGTAAATAGCTTTGGGAAGATTGTATCTCCCAGCCTTACACCCTTCTTGATTGGTAACCTGTTGCTTTCTTTATGAAGCAATATGGTTCGCATAACGTTGATTGAAAAGGTGCATGGCATCTGTCAAACTTTTTTAGGGGTGTGAAGGCTTCAGAACCAGTCACAATGTATGATTACTGCCACGAAGCGCTGGGTTTGTTTACAGCTCGTTGTGCAGCCACTAATTCTAGACATCGATTTCTGGTCATTGGCAAGCGGTCATTTCTCAGACGGCCGCTCTAGTTCCCGTCCTCGAAGGTAGCTTGACATCAGTGTGCACTCTCTGATGCTTGCTCGTACATGCAGACGTGCCATCTCCTGTGCTCAGAAGCTCATGTTGCCTGCGTATATTAATAAATGCATCGATCGTGCCAGCAAATCAAAAACGCCGATGAGCTTAAGGTTAAACAGTATGTGGCTGAGGACACGCCTTGACGTACAACTTGACGAGTAGAAAGGTGCATTAACATACCGTTTTCTGTCTTCACAAACAATTTATCTCTTTCGAATACCTGTAGATAGATGTAGCCTTTCATGTAACTGCTGCCTGAAGCGTCCGGGATGGCTTGATGCAATACATCGTCAAATGCAGCTCAAACGTTCAAGGAAATCAGCAATGATAATCTGCTTAGTCTTTTTTGCTGTTGTACAGGTGTCACCATGTCAGGAACAGTACCAGAGAAGACCATTTATGCCATAAGCTGGTCATAACATGCGGGTATGTTTGATGACGAAGGTGCACACGTGACAGTCATGACATGCGTGTCATGTAAGAACATGAATACATGCCATGCTCATGATAACCTCCTGGACATTTCGCTAGCTTTATACGTACCCACTTTGGCGTTACGTGACGTCAGGTGGATGACAAATGTATATGACTGGTGCACACACGATAACTAGTGCACGAGTAGGGAAAACATAACTACAGGCTATGCTTACAGCATGCTTGCGGACCTTTAGCTAGCCCCACATGTACCAAATTTAGTATTGCTTCACGTGTATGGACGACGAAGATGATTGACACGTCCGAACATGATTATCAGGATATGCGTAACATGTAGAACATGACTGCATAGTACGCTCATAGAGCCCTCGCAGTTGTTTTACTATGAGCAAAATTACAAATTTGGTATCTTTGACGTGAATAGACGCTCAGGGTAAATGATACCCCTAAACATCATAATCGTGATATGTTTGTATTGTGAAACATGAATACATGCTGCGCTCATGGCGTGTTTGCGGCTGTATCGCTCACTCCACATACACGAAATTTGCTATCAAGTTATGTGAATGAATGACGAAAGTAAATGGCACATCCAAACATAATAATAATGACATGTTAAGCATGTACGGCATAATTTACACCCACGTCGTACCGCTGTACTCATTTTAAAGTGACATATCGACCTTCCTCATTTATGCTTCGCATATCTTTGATTCCCACGGTACGTGGGATCTGCCAATTTTTTTTCCCGTTTGGCTACATTCGGCCTGCTTTTTTTCTAGCTCTTGAGCCACGCCGCCTCATGCAATCTCATAATGCTTGTTTTTATAGTTCTATTATTTTGTTCTTTCACAGTTGTCACTCGTCGGTGCCGCCACAATTGTTTAACTTGACGTTCGGCCGGTGACTTTGGTTGTACAGTATCAGTTTTTATGAAACAGAACACGCGAGCGCGTCAGCTGCGCTCTTCTGCGGATTCCTGCAGCACCATAATCCGACAGATAAACTTATCGTGTTCGCCACCCGTTTTGAGAGACCAGAGCGAGTGCACAATTTACCAGCGCTTGTCCAACGGTCATGACTCGTTGTTTCGTTTGCTAACAGATTACGCTAAGAGCGGACGCACTTCTTTCATCTGTCGGTTGATGGTGCTGTAGGCAGCCGCGACGGAGCGCAGGCCACGCGCTTGCGTGTTCCCTTCCATGAAAACTTACACTGTACCTTGTTGAAGAGTTCAAACGAAACGCTCGGAAACACGCCCTGTCTGCAACGGGGAACATGTTCACGAGCTTCGACAGTAGCTGCGGCGAGAGCACATGATGAACGTCGAGCGGCTGCTATTGCGACGCCTTCAATGGACAGTGGGCTCTGGACATGTGCGGCGCGGAAGGTGCGGCGCAGAAGGACATGTGCGGCGCGGAAGTAGTGTGGCTGGTGCTGTTATTGCGGACGCTAACCGTTCACTCATTGCCATGCACAGTCCATTTATGGTGAGTTGGCGTTGCCTTTAGTATCTCACTTTTCGCGCAATTGACAGTCTGCATGCCGAGAACTAGTGTTGTTTTCGGCCAGCAAGCCGAAATGTCACGTGGAAATGAAAGGATTTCTCAATTTTGCGAATTCCTAAACAGTATCTGGCGCTTTACGGGCTACCATTAACGTGTGATTACGAGGCACGCCTCAATCGACAGCTCGGGAAATGCCAACTATCTGGTTACCATGCGCTGACACAGCACAGTACACGGGCTACAAGAATTCTCCCTCAACCGAGAGGAGACCACTGTGGCCGGAGTCCTACCAGTGACCATAGGAACAGCAGCCGAACAGCGCAATCATTGTAAACCCTACCGCCACGCATTGTGACTTCACTGCTGAAGGTGTTGCTAGGCTCAACACGATGACGCAGTTTCGATCTCTAGCAGCGGAATGTTTCACTTTCAGCCGGTACCTAACATGAAGATACCGAGTGGGTTTGTAAATAATAAAGAACACCAGGGCATCAAAATTGATCTCGGATCACGTACAACTGCTTCTTTTCTAATCGTAGAATGGTTTTTACAGATGAAACGCCTAGACTTTATATTTGGTTGGAGTAGCAGGCTACTAAAACTCGCTCTTGGGCTAGTTGGTGCATCTTTCTGTGTGTGGTTGTTCTTTCGGTGCGACGTTGAATTCTTAAAATATGCTAAGAATGCAAAATATTGTCGCTAGGTGAAAATAACAGAGCACAGGACGACGGTGCGACCAGAAAAACGAGGTCTGTATTAACAGAACAAAAGAGCAGCCACTTTTGACTTCTTCTTTCTCGGAGGAATCGTGGGTGCTGTCCACGCTCATCACTTCGTCGTCCTTTGTCTTCTTGCCCGGCCTTTAGCCGTGACATTAGCCTCCCATTCAAGAAAGCATCGTCCCGATGCTTTATGATCAAAGCGGTCTGTACTCGTTGGAAACGCATGAGTTCATTCGGTGAAATAAGGCTTCATGCGTACCACGAGCACAACTTCTGGAGCATACCTTCGACGCCTTGAAGAGTGCGCAGTATCAAGAACAACCTCATAAAAAATGTCACTGAGACGTCGCAGAACTTTATAGGGACCGAAGTACCGTCTTAACAGTTTTTCTGAGAGGCCACGGCGCCGAATAGGTGTCCATATCCAAACTTTCTCTCCTGGCTAGTAGGAGACTGGTCGGTGACGAAGGTTGTACCGTCTTGAATTGTAGTCCTGCTGGCGACTAATACGTAGGCGTGCAAGTTGTCGGGCTTCTTCGGCCAGCTGAGTGATATAATCAGCATCCGTTTCAGCGTCTTCGCACTCGTGCGGCAGCATAGCATCCAGCATAGTGGTGACTGCACGATCATGAAGAAGGCGGAATGGCGTTGTTCTTGTTGTTTCTTGATAAGCCGTGTTTTAGGCGAACGTGACATACGGCAAGACCTCATCCCAGTTTTTTATGCTGCACATCGACGTACATGCAGAGCATATCCGCTAGTGTCTTGTTGAGACGTTCCGTAAGACCATTCGCTTGCGGATGATATGCCGTTGTTCGCCGGTGGGATGTGCCACTAAGTCTTAAAACTGTCTGTAATAGTTCGGCTGCGAATGCAGTTCCCCTGTCAGTTATTACCACTGATGGAGCACCATGCCTCAGCACCACATTCTCTACGAAAAATCGGGCTGCTTCACTTGCCGTGCCCCTCTCCAAAGCCTTGGTTTCGGCGTAACGAGTGAGGTAGTCAGTGGCTACTATAATACATCTGCGACCTGCTGATGAGGTTGGAAATGGGCCCAAAAGATCCATTCCGACTTGAGCGAATGGAGTAACAGGCACGTCAATACGATGGAGGAGGCCTGCTGGTTTGACGGGTGGAACTTTTCTGCGCTGGCAATCAAGGCACGTCCGAACATAGTGTTGAACGGTTGCCGTCAGTCGTGGCCAGTAGTATTTCTGCCTCACTCTGCACAACGTACGCGTGTAACCCAGGTGGCCGCATGTTGGTTCATCGTGGCATGCCTGTAATACTTCGCTCCTTAGAGATGTTGGGACGACGAGTAAGTAGTCGTTTCCGTGTGGCGTGAAGTTCATCTTATACAGGACGTCGTTGCGCAAGCAAAATGACGAAAGCCCTCTCGCAAACAGTCTAGGTACAGCTGAAGTGCGACCCTCTAAAAAACGTATTATGGGTTCTAGTTCGGGGTCGTCTCGTTGCAGCTGTGCGACAGTTGCCGTGTTTACAACTCCGACAAAGGCTGTATCGTCATCTTCTGCCGTCGCAGGTTAGTATGGCGCACGAGAAAGGCAATCAGCGTCTGAATGTCGCTTCCCCGATCTGTAGACCACCGTCATGTCAAATTCTTGAAGCTTCAGGCTCCAGCGCGCCAACCGTCCTAAAGGGTCTCTTAAATTCGTCAGCCAGCAGAGGGAGTGATGGTCGCTGACAACATTAAAAGGACGACCATACAGGTATGGGCGGAATTTTATAACCGCCCACACCACCGCAAGGCACTCTTTTTCCGTAGTGGAATAATTTTCTTCCGCACGTGAAAGAGTTCTGCTCGCGTAAGCAATTACTCGTTTGGCGCCATCCTACCACTGCACGAGTACAGCTCCTAAGCCGACATTGCTAGCGTCGGTGTGCACTGTTGTCGGTGCGTCATCATCAAAGTGTGCGAGGACTAGTGGCTTCTGAAGGCGTTGCCGCAGCTCGTCGAATGAGTTTTGCTGCTCTTCATTCCATACGAATGCGACGTCTTCTCTCGTAAGGCGAGTCAACGGCGAGGCAATGCGCGAGAAGTTCTCAATGAAGCGTCGGTAGTAAGCACACAGTCCTAAAAACCGTCTGACGGCCTTTTTGTCAGTTGGCGCTGGAAAATTTGTAATGGCAGCTATTTTTTCAGGGTCAGGCCGCACACCTTCACTGCTGACAAGATGCCCCAGGAACAGAAGCTCTTCGAAGCCGAAATGGCATTTTTCCGGCTTTAGTGTTAGTCCGGCGGAACGGATAGCTTGAAGTACTGAGTGCAGTCGCCTGACGTGTTCGTCGAATGTGGCAGAAAATACGATGACGTCATCTAAATACACTAAGCACGTCTGACACTTGAGGCCTGATAGTACGGTGTCCATTAGCCGCTGAAACGTTGCCGGTGCTGAGCACAAGTCAAATGAAAGTACCTTAAATTCAAAAAGGCCATCAGGTGTCACGAAAGCTGTTTTCTCCCGGTCTCTTTCATCGACTTCTATCGGCCAATACCCACTCCTTAGATCCATCGACGAGAAATAACGCGCGTGCCGTAGTCGATCGAGTAAATCGTCGATACGTGGAAGTGGGTAGACGTCTTTTTTGTCACCTGATTCAGCTTGCGGTAATCCACGCAGAAACGTAAGGTGCCGTCTTTTTTCTTCACTAATACAACCGGCGAAGCCCAAGGGCTTTTCGACGGCTGAATAACGTCGTCTTCAAGCATCTGTCGCACCTGCTTTTCGATGGCTTCACGTTCTCGCGGAGCTACCCGGTACGGGTTTTGCCTGATGGGTCTGGTCATGTCGTCCGTTATAATTCGATGTTTCGTCAGCGGCGTTTGACGGACCCTGGAAATCGAAGAGAAACAATCTTTACACTTGTTAATAAGCTGCATGATACTTTGCTTCTGCGCCGGCAGCAAACTTGGGCCAATATCAACAGATAGAGGTGCAGGGGTGAGATCAGTTGAATTATCTTTTTCAAGAGTTAGGCAGTCTGTCATCTCGGCGAGCTCTTCCACGTACGCGACTGCCATGCCCCTCGTTAGATGTCGGCGTTCAGAGCTGAAGTTCGTAATAAGGACGTGCGTGTGTCCGCATTTTATGCTTACGACGCCTCTTGCGATAGATAAACCATGGCTGAATAGCAGTGTTGGAATTTGCTCGGCGATGTTTTTAGAATCACTCGACGTGTCACATGTCACAGCCACGAGTGCACTCGACCGCGGTGGGATGGTCACGTCGTCTTCGAAGACACGCAAAGGCTGACGTCGCTGGTCTGTACAGGGCACATCCGAAACTTGATCTGGGGCCGTCCAAAACGTAACCGATCTCTCAGGAATGTTGATAATGGCACCGTATTCACGCAAGAAGTCCATGCCCAAGATCAGGTCTTTGCAGCACTCCGGTAAAATTACGAAAGTAGCGACAAAATCTGAACTGCCGATTTTAATTCGAGCTGTACATTTGCCTGTCAGCGTCACCAATTGACCCCCTGCGGTTCTAATGTTTGCTCCCGTCCATATTGTTCTTACTTTCTTTAGGCAGTCGGCGAGTTTACGGCTGATAATAAAGAAGTCCGCACCAGTATCTACCAGTGCTGTTATTGGGCGTCCGTCTATACAAATGTCTAGATTGGCGCTTACGATTTCCGTTGATGTCGGTGACGTCGTATCGTCCTTGGTACCGTGCGTCATACGATCCGTGGTATCATTCGTCATATCACGTCGTAGAGAAGATGTTGGGGGTGTGTTAGCATCTCGACGGGCGGCCACCTTCCCCCCAAAGGTCGCAGCTGTTAGTTTCCCCGACGAGAGCTAGGAGATCTGCCCCGGACCACCTCGGAGTACCTGCGCTGCGGCGGCGAGTTTGGTGCAGGTGAAGGAGAGCGGGGTCGACGATACGGCACTTCGGGTTGCTGTGCTTGCGGGCCTGCACTGCTGTCACGGCGGTTATCGAAATAGGCACGAGAGGAGGTTTGTAGAAAGTTATTATGTCTACGGTCACGGTACGGGCAATGGCGGAAAATATGGCCGGCTTCTCCGCAATAAAAGCAAAGTGGTCGACGGTCGACGGTGCGCCACAAGTCCGTCTTACGGATGAATGGTCGACTGGTGGGCATACCTTGCGACCAAGATGCAGATGTCGGCGGAGTGTACATTGGCGCCGTTTGCATAGGCACGTTGGACTGTGGAAACGGCTGCGGCGGATTGGGAGCTGGGGCCCATGGCTCGTTGTAAGGCCCTTGGCTCACGTCACGATAAGCCAGTGGTGACGAGTTGTAGGACACTGGAGTGTGTCGACGGACAGCTGATGCGTAGCTCACAGACCGCTGGTCTGAGGGCGATTCGGGCAACGAAAAAGCCTGGCGGAGTTCTTGCCGCACAACTTCTGCAACGCAAGCCATGGTATTTTCTTGCGGAGTCACAAGGAGGTTTCGGATCTCCTCCCGAACGACCTCACGAATGAGTTCGCGCAGAGAACACTCACTACCGGCACTCAAAGCAGAGAGACTGGGAGATGTTTTGATTGGTTGGTCATAGTATCGGCGCCGTTGCTGCAGTGCTCGCTCGATTGTTGTAGCCTCTTTGACAAATTCGGCTACGCTTGTTGGTGGGTTGCGTAGGAGACCGGCAAACAGCTCTTCCTTGACGCCTCTCATCAAATGTCGTAGTTTTTTACCTTCAAGCATCTCGGGGTCGGCCCGCTGAAATAGGCGGGTCATGTCTTCCGCAAACATGGCGACGCTCTCGTTTGGTTTGTGTATGCGTGCCTCGATGAGCTGCAAAGCAGAATCACAGCGGTCGGTGTTTGCGAATGTCCCGAGAATTTGCTGCCGAAATTCTTCCCACGAAGACAGCGTTGACTCGCGGTTCTCGTACGACGTACGAGCGCTGTCTGCCAAAGCAAAGTAGACGCGCGATAGCTTTTGTTCAGTTGGCCAGCGGTTGGCTTTGGTGACTCGCTTATACTGGGCTAACCAGTCCTCGACGTCTTCGTAAACCTCACCGTGGAAGGTCTCAGGAATTAGAGGCTGATCAACAGTAAGCTGTGAAGGCCCTCCGGTAGCCATTTCTCCCGGTACGGTGCGTTGCTGGAGAAGTTCGAGCGGGATCACCTCGGGACTCAGGCCTCGCTGTCGGCGACTGTAGCGGTGGACAGGAGTATCCACTGCAGGAACGGATTGCGGTGGTGGACTCGATGTGCTAGGGCGCGGAGGTGTCCCAAGCATCAGTTGGAGAAGTCCAGCACCTCCACCAATGTCGCTAGGTGAAAATAACAGAGCACAGGATGACGGTGTTACCAGAAAAACGAGGTCTGTATTAACAGAACAAAAGAGCAGTTTGTTTGTTTGTTTCCCTGGGAGGTTGGCTCATACCCACTCAGGGGGATTGGCCAAGAAAGTGTAGTGCAGTTTTTCTGTAATCATTTTAACTATGTGTAATGAATTGGTATTATAATAAGACTAATGTAAAAATAAAAACAACATAAAAAGAGCAAACGAAAAAAAAATCAAGTTGAGCAATTTTGAGATTTGAGGTGTCATGTTTACCACTTAGCTGCGTTTACTTCACTCTGCCTTTGGGAGTAATAAATATTTTTTTTTGATTGAAGATCACAACGGTATACGCTTGGTTGCCTGAATATAATTGCAAACGGCATTGAAAGCATCCCTGTGGCAATGTCCCAAAGCTGAGGCGCCAAAGCTTAGCGCCGTTTCCGCCGTCAATGTAAGGCCTATTTTCTGAAATGGCATAACTAGTAACCTTTTTCTAAGTATCTCGTAGCGGCGACAATACAAAAAATAATGATCTAATGATTCCATTTCTCCGCTGAATGCGCAGAGGGGTGATGTTGTCTGACCAGCTCTGTGTAGATATAGGTTTAGGGGGGGGACACGACATCGAAATTTAGTGATTAAGACTTCGATCTTTCTGGACTGACTCCAGTGGGGTTGCCATGGAAACAGGAGGTGGTTATAGTCTGTCCATGTAATTACTTTTTCTATTGTATCAGTGTAGATTGCTGATTTTCGATATCTTATAGCCGTGATATATTCTACATCTGGCAGTATGGACAAAACTGGCCCATCAAGTGCGGCTCGTGCTAAGGAATCGGCCAATTCATTTAACCTTAATCCACAGTGACCCGGAACCCATAGTAATCTCAGGAGTCTCAAATGCGGCGGTACTAATGTTTTGAATGTGCTTAGAATTCGAGAGTTCTCTGAAGCTGTCAGAGCTGCACAAACTGAAAGAGAATCCGTCATTATTACTGCATTGTTTTGATTTGATGGAAGTTTTCGAAGAGCTAAAATAATCGCCAAGAGCTCCGCTTCAAAAACTGGAGTAAAATCAGGCAGTCTCACTGAAAAGGACCAGTCAAGCAAATCAGAGGCAATGCCTACACCTGCCTTTTGATTATTTACGGAAGCATCTGTGGCTATTACATTTTTAGTTTTTGCATGCTCCAAGTAATCTAATAATATGCTATTTAAAAATTTGAGGGATTGTAATTTGGCGTTTTGCGGGAAATATATCATCATACTCAATAATAACATGACAATTCGAGTCATTAGTCTCAATTACATTTCTAATGTTCACATTTATACTTTGTAGGTTTTTTTGTACAAACATTATCTGAGGTGTGTGAAACCGTGGCCAATGAGCAAGAAAGAAGGCGTCTGGGTTTGCGATAAAAGCATATTGAGATCTTCTTGCCGGTAAGCTATAAAATTTTAAAAATGCTTGTACGGTCAAAATTCGGAATCGACAAAGCAGTGTAGGCAGGCGCGCTTCCTGGTACAGTACGTTGATAGCCACAAATCTAGGGAGTCCCAGACACATTCGCAGTGCTTCTCGCTCCAAGACAACTGGAGGTTTCGTTTTATAAGCAGGGCCACCCGAGAATAATATGCAGCCGAATTCCATGATGGGGCGCATGTACATCTTGTACAACGTTATCAAGGTGTGCCTCCGTAACCCATATTTCCGGTTACTTAGCTTGTGTAGTAAGCCTGAAGCCCGCTGTGCTTTGGTAGTTATATACTCTATGTGTGGACTCCAGTTAAGCTTGTCATTATAAATTATTCCCAAATATTTTATAGAGTCTACTTGCTGGATGGGTTCCTGTTTATATAGAATTGAAATTGAAATCGGTTCTGCAAGCGGAAACGCCATAAGCGCGCTTTTGTTCACATTTAACGATAACAAAATCGACTGCAACCAAATTTCTAACATGTTATTATATCTTTGTAATTTAAGTTGTAGTGAGTAAATACCACAGTCAGCAGCAAAGAGTGCGATGTCATCAGCATAAATGTAGACAGTAACTTCTTGATCTGTTGGAATTGTGCTCATTAAAGCATTAAATAATATTGGAGATAAGACTGCTCCTTGGGGAACTCCGCGCGTTTGTTTAAATCTAGATGAGGAACATCCATCCTTGACGCAGTAGAATTCTCTTGATTTTAAGAATTCTGCCACCCACTCAATAAAATATTGTGGGAAGTTCAATCTCTCCAGCGTATTTAACAATATGAAGTGCTCCACACTGTCATACGCCTTGGCTATGTCAAGCGTTACTAAAGCAGCGTATTGCCTTCTTTTACGCGTGAGCTGTATTCGGCTCTCTAAATCAGCATGGGCACACCAAATTGAGAAATCACTACGAAAGCCGATTTGGTTCGGTTTTATTACTAAATTGTCTGCCATCCAGATACTTACTCGGCTATGTAGGACCCTCTCTACTAGTTTGACCATGTTAGATGTTAAAGAGATTGGTCTGATATTATCGACTGTTAATCATCCACCCGGCTTTTTTAGTATAGGAATCACCTTTGCTATCCTCCAATCCTGCGGCACCCATGAGTTTTTTAAGGAGCAGTTAATAACATTGGCGACGTCTCGAGGCGATAAATTGAACAGAATTTTAATCATGGGTACTGTGATTCCATCTGGACCAGGAGATGCACAGGGTAAATGTTTAATCACGTTGGATACTTCAGTCTGTGTCACTTCTTCAAAGTCAGACTTTGTCGTAGACTTGTGCCAGTTGTTTGGCACTACTGAAGTGAATCTGCTTTCCAGACCTTTACCGATAGCCTCCAAGGTAGTGGTCATTTCTTGTGCCGACAGATTATCACAAGCTACATTAACTGGTGATGACAAGATTTTCCGAGCTCTCATATATCGGAACAGTGCTTTCATATGTTTAGGCTTCGACAGGTATTCATAATGTCTTCTGTCATAATCTTGTTTAGCCTGAGCTACCGTTCTATTAAAGCCCGCAGCAATGAATTTATAATCGGCCCAGTTTTGTGGGGATTGATTATGTAAGAGCTGCTTCCAAGCTGCCTGACGTCGTCGGTGCTCTCTTGTACATTCATCATTCCACCAACAGCTATATACTCTTTTTGTGGATTCAACAGTAAATTCTGCTCTTTTGTAGGATCGTTTAATGACTGCGTTTATTTTCAGTGCTTTTTTATCATCGCTCTCTTCCGAGTGAAAAGCCAGTGCTGACTTCAGGTCATTCCTAAATTTAGTGTAATTTACAAATACTCTTACATTTGAACAAGATGGAATTATCGGACAAGAAATTTCAAAACTTATCGGTAAGTGGTCACTGTTGGTGCCACAGTCCAGCGCTTTCTAAGAAGAAGTACTAATGGCTGAACTGACAAAACTTAAATCTAAGGCCGACCTGGAGTGATTACGAATAAATGTGGGGGTTCTGACGTTGAGGCATGTCAGGTCATTGGCCATTGTCCACTCCCACAAGCGTTTCCCACTAAGATCAGTTCTAAAACCCCAACTCGTGTGTTGGGAATTAAAGTCTCCAACTAAAACTTTGTCTTTGCACCACGATTTTGTAGCTAGATCCAAACTTCGTGTGTCTTGAACTCCATCCGGAAAATACATATTAACTAAAGTGAAAGGAGTGCAGTTGGGCAGTGTAATGTCTACTGCCAAAATTTCGCATTCTGGCGACATATTTTTGTATGAGCATTTGACTTTCATACTAATTCTATTACTAATAAAGAGAGCTAGGCCTCCACCTCTCGATGGACGGTCTAATCGAAAAGATTGGAAGTTATTTAAATGGAACAAATTATGTACAGATAGCCATGTCTCTTGTAATGCTATAATATCAGGAGCGAATTTAGAAGTCAAGTATACCAAATCCGTAGATGCAGAATGGATTGATCGGCAATTCCAATGGAGAATCTTAAGCGACCCTATGGTTTCGAAAGAGCTGCTTCCGCTATAGCTTTCTCTAGAATGCTTTCTTTCAAGAAATCCCTCTTTGAAAGGCTCTCCTTTTCTTTCAGATACTTTTGTTCTTTGTTTGTTTCGGTGAGTTAGTTTTCCTTGACACAGGGGATCTAGATCTCTTCAGGGACCTAGGGTCCAAATCCATGTCATCAGAATCTATTGTATATGCAGCTTTGTCTTCACTTACACTCTGTGTATCTACTGCAGAGGGTGCTGTAGACGGAGAATACGATGGTGCGGTTTCAAATTCCTCATTTTGGCTGTGGACGCCTATTGCAGAGGCTCCTGCGGGCTGATAATACGATGGCGCAGTTTCAGATTCACCGTCAGCTTTCGGTCGTGAACTCTCAACATGTTGGGATACTAGGCCTGACTCTCCCACTGTACCAAATATGCGAGTCATCTGGTTAGCCAAAATTTGAGATAGAGAATCGCAAAGGTTAGAAGTCAGTCGTTCCATGGCTTTTTCTAGAGCCTTTTCTATGGCCTCCGCTATATTCAGGGAAATCGACCCATTTATTTCCGAGAGATGTGCTGCAACACTGGCATACCCCTGAGTTCTAGTCTGTATTTCCGCTAGGGCTTCTCGTCGAGAACAGCGCCTACGCCCTATAATTTCAAGAATTTGCATTTCTCGGGCCTTTGCAGAACAATCAGGATTATCTGCACAGTGTTGTTCGTTGCAGAGACAACATTTCTCTTCTTTAGCTTTGCAGTAATTTGTTTCGTGGTTGTCACCACACACTCGGCATCTGAGTTCTGACCTGCATCCTTTAATAGTGTGACCGTATCGCCAGCACTTCGTACACTGGAGTGGTCGCGGTGATAGCGGTTCCACTCTGTATATTAGTGGCCATGCCTTGATTTCGCTTGGGAGATTCACTCCAGCAAAGGTTACAATTACCGACTCAGTCGGCGTCTTCTGCTTCTCTACTAGTCGTGCACACCTATAAACGGAAATAGCACCAGTCATGGCAAACATCTCTAATACCTCAGACGGGGTCAAGATAACATCGACACCGCGAACAATACCTTTCACACATGCCAGATGCGGGGGAATAAAGGCGCTCACCGGATTGGTCGCGAAAATCGAGCACTTCAATAGATCTTGGATACAGAGCTATTCAGATGAAAAACATAGAACACCACCTCTGCCGAACTGGCGGACCTCTGTGATGCTGTGAAAGTGAGACGTCACAGCTCTAAGCTCCGCCTGGATCACTTTCGGATTCTTCATCCGAATGAAGCCGTCGTTGCTAGGGACGAGGGCCACAGGAACTGCGGGAATGCCGTTGCGTAGAAACTGATCCACTGGTATATCCTGTGGCGGAAGTGAAGCAGACCAGGGGCAAGCCCCTGGTCCAGGTGAAGAAAACTGCATCTAAGTGAACTTTCTAGCGCTAAAAGCGCTTACTTAGCTGTAAAAGCACTATAGGAACACCTAATAAAGACAAAGAAACCACAGCCACTACACAAACTTAGGCCAAAACCCCAGAGCAAGCACGACCAGCTACTTGCGTGTTCGAGCGTTCCGAACAGAAGAAACAGAGCAGCCACTTTTGACTTCTTCTTTCTCAGAGGAATCGTGGGTGCTGTCCACGCTCATCACTTCGTCGTCCTTTGTCTTCTTGCCCGGCCTTTAGCCGTGACAATATATTGTACGGGCCTGGCAGCTTCTTCTCTGGTGCCTGGTTGGTTTGGTTGGTTGGTACGTGGGGTTGTACGTTCCAAAACCAACATGTGATTATGAGAGACGCCGTAGTGAAGGGCTCCGGAAATTTCGACCACCTCAAGCTTTTTACCGAACGCCCGAATCTGAGCACACGGGCCTACAGCATTTCCACCTCCATCGAAAATGCAGCTGCCGCAGCTGGGATGCGATTCGCGACGTGCAGGTCAGCCGCCAAGTACCTTAGCGACAAAAACTGCGGCGGGACTGTGGTGCCTAGTTGGGTAGCTTTGACTGACAGCGGTATTAATGGGCGGAGTGCTGCTGTTTATTAACCTGGTGCACTCAAAGCACAAAAGTATTTCACTCTTCAATCTCTTAAAGAGACCTACAATCATTTCTATGATGCCTACTTTTAAATGCGAGGCATTTCTTAGCGAACTTCGGCGACTTTGAGCGTATTTATCTAGCCGCCTACGATTTATAGCTCTCCTGGTCGTTTCGTTAATTATATCAATACCAAACATGGTATGGCAAAACATGACTGTATTAAGAACATATGTGACTAGTCATATCATGAAAATCATGACACGAATGTCATGTATGCCATGATTTACATATTATGGTCCTGGAGCTCTTGCAGTGGTTTTGTTCGCCTGGCATGTTGCAAAACTGGTGCGGTATGGCATGATTGCATGGCGAACGTATGCAACAGACCCAAACATGAAAATCTTGACATGCGTCTCAGGTAACAACATGACTACGTGCTACGCTCATGATGCGCTCGCGACCGTCACTAGCGTCGCATATACCAAAGTTGATATTACGATACGTGAACGGATGATGAAGGTATGTGGCTACTGCAAACATGATAATCATAAAATTAGTATCATGTAACAAGACTACACGCCACGCTCATGATGCGCTCGCGGCCGTTTCGCTAGCGTCACATATACCAAATTTGGTATTACGGTGTGTGAATGCATGACGATGGTATGTGACTAGTGCAAACATAATAAACATGAGGTGCTTGTCATGTAACAACGTGACGACATGCTACGTTCATGGTGCGCTAACCACCGTTGCGCTAGCTTCACATGTACCAAACTATGTATTACGTGACGCGAACGGCCGACATAGGCGACTCACACATTCAAACATGATAATCACGACATGCCTGTCATGTAACAAGACTACATGCTACACTCATGATGCGCTCGCGGCCATTTCGCTAGCTTCACATATGCCGAATTCAGTATTACGTGACGTCAATGGATTACGAAGGTATGTGACACGTGCAAACATGATAATCATGAGATTCGAGGTATGCGAAAACATGTCTCCATGCCACAGCGAAGGCGCCAATACATTATGACGTGACATGGTGCGCATGCTCGCCGGCGTTCAATTCGTGGCGTCATGCCGGCGTTGCCACGCCAGGCGCCAGTCCTGCCACATACTCGAAGGTGTGTGCCGCGCTGCGTTGCTTTGACGCATGTGCGTTTCAGTGCGAGCAGCGTCATTCCCTCATGACGAAAGGCAGATGCAGTGTTGTCTGGGTCACACACAGGCACGAAATTCAGCATGCCGCATTTCGTGCCGGTTGCACTCGGGCCGCGCCGACGGGCGCTGCTCGCGCCTTGCGTCAGACTATAGAGTGCTCGCGTTGTGCTAACGTAGCGTCGCTGTGCCCAGCGTGCGTGCGCGTCAACTCTACATAGGAGTATGTTGGGCCCTTCATGATGCGCTCGCAGCTGTTTTGCTGGCTCCACATATACCAAATTTGGTGTTACGTGGCGTCAATGAATGTTGAAATATGTGACTGGTGCAAACATGATAATCCTGAGACGCGTGTGATTTAAGATCTTCACAACATACCACGCTCATAATGTGCTCGCGGCCGTTTCGCTAGCTCCACATATATTAAATTTGATATCACGTGACGGGAATAGATGACGAAAGAAAGCGACACATCCAAACATGATAATCATGACAAACAAGTCAAGTGCGTACGCCATAATTTACTTCAACCTCGTAATATTCTACTGATTTTAAAAAGACATCTCAATCTTTATCATTTGTGCTTCGCATATCATCGATTTCCACTGTACGTGGGATCTGCCAGTTTTTTCTTAGCGCAAGAGAAATCTTACCCGTCAGTGAGTCTGACGCCGAATTGGTAAAGTGGAAAACGCCACGAAACACTTGTAATTAAAATTTTTCTATCTGAACAGAACAGAAAGTCGTATGCTCACATGCGGCAAAAAGTGAGCATGCGAGCGGTTCGTGTTAGAGCGTGGTGTTTAGTATGTTTGCGCAACGGCTCAATTTGGTTTATTCGTGGCCTCAACGGCGGTGCACTTTTCACCTTGTTACTGCTTATACGCCGTAAGCAGCAAAAAAATGAGCGGGGTAGGATAAAAAATTGGCAGATCCCACGTACCGTGGGAAACGATGATATACGAAGCACGAAAAAGAAATGTTGATATGTCACTTTAAAATCCGCACAACGTTACGAAATGGAGGTAAATGACGATAGGAGTAAATGACCTGACATCCGTGTCGTGATTATCATGTTTGGATCTGTCGTTTACCTTCGTATTCAATTCAAGTCACGTGATACCAAATTTAGTATATGTGGACATAGCAAAACGGCCGCGAGCACGCTATGAGCGTGGTTTGTTGGCATGTTCTTACATGACACGCGTGTCAGGATTATCATGTTTTCACCAGTCATATATTACGTCATTCATTGACGTCACGTAACACAAAATTGGGTATATGTGAAGCAAGAAAAGCGGCCGTGAGCACATCACGAAGGGTCCAATATACTCTAATGTAGTGTTGACGCCGCACACGCTGAGCACAGTCACGCTACGTTAGCAGAACGCGAGCACTGTGTTGTCTGATGACAGGTGGGACCAGCGTCCGTCGGCGCGGCTGATCGCAACTGGCGCGAAATGCGACATGCTGCAATTTGCGCCGATGCGTTACCCAGACAACACTGCGTCTCCCTCTTTTTTGTGATGGAGGGACGCTGGACGCGTATGCATCAAAGCAACGCAGCGCGGCACGTGCCTACGAGTATATGGCAGGACAGGTGCCTGGCGTGGCAATGCGGGCGTGACGCGACGAAATGAACGCCGGCGAGCAGGCACACCGCGTCACGTCAAAATGTATTGGCGCCTCGACTGTGGCATGTAAGCATGTTCTCACATGACACGCATCTCATGCTTATCATGTTTCACCAGTCCCCTCCCTTCGTCGCCCCACCGTGGTGGTCTAGTGGCTAAGGTACTCGGCTGCTGACCCGCAGGTCGCGGTATCGAATCCCGGCAGTGGCGGCTGCATTTCCGATGGAGGCGGAAATGTTGTAGGTCTATGTGCTCAGATTTGAACGCACGTTAAAGAACCCCAGGTGATCTAAACTTCCGGAGCCCTTCACTACGGCGTCTCTCAAAATCATATGGTGGTTTTAAACGTTGAACCCCATCTATAAACAGTCAATCTATCAATATCACCAACCTTCGTCATCCAATAGCGTCACGTCGTACCGAATCTGTCATATGTGAAGCTAGCGAAACGTCCGCGAGCGCAGCATCAGTGTGGCATGTAGTCATGTTGTTACATGACACGCATCTCATGCTTATCATGTTTGCACAAGTACCATACCTTCGTCATCCATTGACGTACCGTAATACCAAACTTGATAAAAGTAAACCTACCGAAACGATCACCAGTGCATCATGACAGTGGCATGTAGTCATGTTGTTACATGACAGGCATTTCACGATTATCATGTTTGCACCAGTCAGAAGCCTTCGTCATCCATTCACGTACTGTAATACCAAATTTGGTATATGGGACGCTATCGAAACAGCCGCGAGCGCATCATGAGCGTGGCATGTATTCATGTGGTTACAAGACAGTCATGTCATGATTTTATTGTTAGAGTCTGTCGCTTGTGTTCACCTTTTAATCATGCCCTACCATACCAGTTTTGAAACATGTCATGTGAGTGAAACCCCCTAAGGAGCTGCAGGACCATGAATTTTTAATAATGAGAATAATAACTTACATGTCAAGATTTTCATGTTATGACTCGTCAAATGGGTTTTTCATACAGTCATTTTATGCCATACCAAGTTTGGTATCGATACCATTACTGAAACTGCCAGAAGAGCTAAACGTTGTAGGCGGATAGATAGATAGATATATAGATAGATAGATGATAGATGATATATAAATGATAGATAGATAGATAGATGATAGATAGATAGATGATAGATAGATAGATGATAGATAGATATGCTCAAAGTCACCGTAGTTCGCTCAGAAATGCTTCGAATTTAAAATATACTCCAATTTTCAGGCCTGCTATGCCCGACAGCATCAATGTGACCACGCTCAGCAAAGTGATGGACGCCATTATTCATAGCCCAGCTTCAAGGCGCTCCCGTTCGGCTGCACAACAAGGTGGTTTTTGGTAATTTTTCATCCATGAATTAGAATGAACTTTAGTCACAACATGAAAGTATACAACAATATAAAAAAAATTTCATGCTCTTCTCATTTCTATTACAATCTAATCACACTTTCTCGCCCCTTCTAAGTCCCTTTTAGGCTCTCAAGAAAATTTTGAGTTTTCTTCGAAACCGTTATGGATTTAGTTTCTTCAAGGGTTTGATCCCTCTCGCAGCAGCTGTGAGTTTCTATTTTTAATTGCAAGGTCGCGATCACTGGCGCATTACAACTTAGCAAACATGGGCCTTGACGAACGTTTCATGTGCAGTGAATTCAATGCCACGTGCACATATTGTCTATGATGTATATCTGCCTAATAATTTGTCTCTTTGTGTGCCACAGTTTAAAGGAATACAACTAATACGACAGGAAACGCATGCGCACCGCAGCAGCTGTCTCCTCGTTTGATAGCACGTCGACGCCTTCGACCACGTGGTCTGCACACACGTAAGTGGCAGTCCATGGGTTGTACATGAAGGAGTCCGAGTCGTCATTGTGAAAAACGTTGGTTATCTTTTAATTCCGGTGGGCAACACGTGGGAGACGTGGAGCAGGCGAGGTGCGAGCCGAAAAGATGTTGTAGGCAGCAGTGGCGAAACCCGTCGAGGCCCTTGTGGCGACTGGCATCGAGGACACCAGCGGCCCCCACTCAGAAAACGTCCTAGTGCTGATTGTGTGAAGTGCGGTGACGAGTCGTGTGGGCAGGCGTCGAAACTGCTGTGTGGGCAGCGTAGGCGTAAGTTTCGGTGAGAACTCAGACGCTTCCTGCGTGTGGTGTGCATAGCTCGGCATATTCACTCATGAGTACACTCACTCACACTCATTCATACTCATTTGAACGTGGTGTGTGTGAGTATGAGTGAATAGTGATGAGTATGAGTAGGAGTGAGTAGAACGTGAGTGAGTACTCTGAGTGTGGCAAGGAGAGAGTATGAACGTGAGTGAGTACTCATGAGTGCGAGTAAGAGTGAGTATGAACGTGAGTGAGTACTTTGAATATGAGGAGTGAGTATGAACGTGGGTAGGATCGAGTGTGAGTAGGCGTGAGTATGGACGTGAGTGAGGGCCTATGAGAGGGAGTAGACGTGAGTATGAACGTGAGTGAGGGTGAAGGCTGAAAAAATTGTGGTGAGTGAGTATGAGTGAGTAGTCTCTCAAAGTGCCGACCTATGGTGGCGTGGCATGAGCAAGCAGGCGGTTGGTAACCAGAACCCACGGCGAGAAAAAAAATGCTTCGCAACACACAATGAGATTTCCTAAGGGCTGCAGAGGCGGGAGGCAGCTGCGCTGAACAAAGATTAGCTGGTGTCATGAGGCCCCGCCGCGGTGGTGTGCTGGCTAAGGTGCTCGGCTGCTGACCGGCCGGTCGCGATTTCGATCCCGGTTGCGGCAGCTGCGTTTTCGATGAAGTTGAAAATGCTCTACGCCTGTGTGTGCAGATTTGTGTTCAAGTTAAAGAAACCCAGGTAGTCGAAATTTTCACAGCCCTCAACTACGGTGTCTCTCATAATCATATGGTTGTTTTCAGACGGTAAACCCCACATATCAACGAAATCTTTTATGTTTCATGACTATTTCACGGAACTTGTGAACTGAGGGCATATCGGAGCCAAAAGAAAGATAATGAACGTTTCTTGTGGTGTTAACTTTATTGGTTATAATTGTGACACAGAAATAGGTCTCCTTGTGACCTTTTGAACAGTCATCATTAATAAAACTCCCACGCATTGCATAATAACTTTACCTGTGTCTTGGCTGCTTTTAATGTAGCAATGGCATTGAAAAATCAGTTATAACAATCAAACAATTGCATTTTTATTAAAATTGAAAGACTTAAAGTTCTACTTGCTTTTGAAACCAAAACATGTGCTGCCAGGAAGGAGAAAATCGGGGGTGTTGCGGCATGATTACAGCCTTCCATTTATGTATTCTTATATGTTATAGTGGTGAAACAGCTACGCAATTTGTTTTGTTAGGTGCCAAGCTTGTTTGCCTCTGTCATTCGCGTCGAAGTGCTGCTGTTGCATCAAAGTTTTTTTGTAAGCACCATGCTGCGCCATAGCATTCGAACGTTTACCGTATAAAGTACGGCAGCCATCACGTACCGTAGCAGAAAAAGTGGCTGAAACATTGTGTTTTTGGTTTCTTCGAAATCGTTATAGATATTGTTTCTTTAAGGCTTTGATCCCTCTAGCAGCAGCTGTGAGTTTCTATTCTTAATTGCAAGGTCGGGATCACTGGCGCACTACAACTCTACAAACTTGCGCCTTGACGAACGTTCCATGTTCAGTGAATTCAATGCCACGTGCACATTTTGTCTATGGTGTATATCTTCCTAATATTTTACCTCTGAGAAACGAGTTTGTATATATTCAAAGTTTCTATATACACCAGTTTAATGAAATGACTCTTGTTGGTGAAGTCGAAATATTTTCGTCACCTTGCGCACCTTCGTTTGATATTGTAGGTTCATGGGAATGGTATGAAAGACTTTATTGCATTTTATTGTGTGGCATGACACTACAAGTTCTGTAGAACAGTTGAGTAACAAGACTGACGAGTTGTTACTTGACCTACCTTCGTTATTTTAAACTCGCGTATTCTCGTATGCGGAATTGTTGGGCCTGTACTTCAAAGAAAACCTTACGTCAATGGATCTTCTGCTTCAAAATACGTGTCATTTTCATTTTTCATGTATATATTCAGAATATATTTGGAAGGGCTATATGCATAACCATCTGAAGGGTATAGACGTTGTTGCTAAGCGTGACGGGCCACCATAGTTAGTTTTCGCGGATTTCACATCGTTAGCGCTGCTAAAAAGGCTGCTGAGTTCTAGGCAACGTCAGTAAAAGGAAAGCTGAAGCACTTATCTAAAAATGCTTTAGAAGCGTTTGGGGACAGTTTGACCACTGCTGAATTAGAAAAGCGACGTGAGCGTTCTCAAAAGTGAATGCCAATAGTACGTTTTGGTGACAACACAGTTGCTGTTGCCATCGGGCATCTTGAGATGCTGAGCGAACACGGTGACGTCATTCTCGATATGACGCGTCATGTGACACAAGAGCACTGCTTAAGTGTGGCGTCTTCGATTAGTTCCGGCAACGGCACGTCATGGGTTAGTCACGGAGGCCATGGTTGAAAAGAAGAAAGAATATTTGCTCCGGGCCAGAGGAAACGAAGACGACGTGTTATTCCACACCCAAACTTTCAGCTAGTGCTAACCAGGGCGGAGAAAGACAAGCTTTTAGTTTGCCTCTTCTAAGGCTCCGGCTGCTACAACCGCGAAAACGATTATCGAATCGTTTACACTAATATTGGTCCTTCCTAAACACGAAGTTTGATTCAATTCTAAAATACCTTCAGGTTCTCTTTTAATAATTTAAAGAAATGTCATACCGTAGGAGACCTGTTTTGTTCAAAGATCACCACTTTTTAAACTCAGTTACTAGCAAATACACACAAAATATCTTAAAAACGAGTGTTTTGATGACTCTGTCTTCATGAATGTAGCAAAAAGGTTTGTGTACGTTTCTGCTTCAAAATATTCCTTTTGCAAAACGTGTAGTATATATACAACGAATGTGTCATTTTCGCTGAACATTTGTGTATTGTAAAAGAAATAGCGAAAAAATAGTGGCCCAAGAAAATAGGGTGGTAGTGGGTGCTATCATACCAAAACAGCGAATTTCGCCTCTCTTCCAGATCTCCCAAATGATTATTTGCCACGATGCTAAGATTAAGATGCTAAGTAGAACTGAGTTAAACGTATCAATTTATTCATTCGTTTTGAATAGAGCTTGTACGGGCAACACATAGGAGTAGTGCATAGTTACGAAGCAGATCCACGAGCTCTATTTACATTGCAGTCGCTAATATAAAGTAGCGCCATACTGATAAGGAATTGCATACTGTGAGAACCCAGCACTACTTTATGAAAATATGAATCTCGTATTTACCTTATGATTCAAACAATCCTGCGTAGCTTCGTAAACTCAAATGAGCCATAAAAAACTACAAAAAGTTCGTCTTGAGAGGCGGCAGCAGCGTACTCATGTCGTCTTTGCGAAAGCAGGAGGCCGAGTTGATCTAATAGAAATGTCAGGTGAATATAGAATAAGTAAGTATGATTTAATAGTGGAGTAGTTTGTAAACTTGCTAGCCATGTTTCTGAAAAGTTTCTAGAATTCCTACGTCTCCTCTGCATTGCTATCCTGGCATGCAACACAAGTCATTTAGACCTTAGGGATAGTGCCAACGAATGAATAATCTTCACTTTACACCTAAAAATTTTCGGTGAACTCGTGAGAGTGTTATTTTAAGGTACCACTGAAACTTTCGTGGAAATTCAGTGGTTCTTTAAAATTGTCTTTCTTCAATGATTGTTTGCAGAACTCTATAAAAATTATTTGATTGCAAGCCCTAATAACAAAAAGATGTATAACGAAGAAAAGAACAGCTCTCCGAGTTCTCAAAATGCACGACTTCTACTGCTCTGTGTTTTGTAGGCGTACTTTATGTGTTCTTGCACGCACGTAGTGTGATTGGTATGGCTGGACCTATGATTCAGAAGTCACGCGCCTCGCGAATGACTTGTGTCTTGTGGCAGTGACTTGTGGCAACTCATGGGAAAGTAAGGTGCTCACCTGTGAGCTACAAAAAAAAGATAAAGGGTAGTGTATTTACCAGTCTCGTTCGTTGATGGTGTTCATTTTCTTTTCAAGTAATTTATAGATGCGCCTGCAATTGGCACGTAAACTTCATGCTTCGGACCACAATAATTTGCAATATTTATGTTGACCTTAATAGTTTTAGCCATTAGAACAACTTTAACGAGAAAAGTGACGTACATTATCAGTTTCTTTTACAAAGCAACCTTTGTAAAAGTTGATTACACCACAGTGGGGCTATTCTGGAGTGTTACAAGTCGGCCTAATGTGGTATTTCTTGAAATATGACGGACGCGGTGTTATCTTCTGGCCAAGACAGCGCGTTCAGTTGAGGTCAGGCTGTGGAAATACTCGACATTTCTTCGTGAATAAGAAGTGCTGACGTTGTTATTAGAAAATGGCAACATATTGTTAACACGCATGAACTTCCTTGGAGAGCAAGCCATAAACGGAGTGGTAAAACTCTATGGAATAAGTGAGATCAAGATGACGTCTTAATTTTCTCTTATGGCCATGCAAATTTTGAGTACATGTTAATGCCCTTTAGAACCACTAGAAACTAGTGACATGATGGACGCTTTCAGTTTATATTGGAGTGCCTTTGGCTGACCTCACTTTAAAATATCTTTTCCCGGCATATATTTCGGTTCAAGGCATTGAACAGATTGTCCGCAATGTTCGTAGTTGTTGCTCTATAGTTTCTTTCATTTTTCATTACGACAAGCGCACTGAAAGTGGTGTAGTAGCTAAGACACTCGGGTGCTGGCTCGCAGATCGCGGGATTGAATCCCCGTCATGGCAGCTCCATTCCCGATGGAGGCGAAAATACCTGAGGCCTGTGTGCTTAGATTTTGGTGCATGTTAGAAAACCACTGGGGGTCAAAATTTTCAGAGCTCTTCATTACGGTGGCTCTCATATTCATAATCAAACAATTTGGCATCGATCCTCACTCGCATTCGTAAACATGGGTTTATTTCCCTTGCATCTTTACGGATTTTCGAAGACGGTCAAGATGTAATTTTTCACTGACAACTTACGACACTGACGGCGGATTGTCTGCGAAATGAACTCCTTAGCTCTGGCGCTTTAAAAGAGCTTGGAATTACCATAAGGAATGTCCTGAATGATTCAATATTCTGTTATTGGCAAGCTGGGCTCCGCTCATGCGGCCGCATCTCAGTAGTAATTACGTTGTCGCATACTGCTGCATGTTTTGCACTCTCTTGAGAGTTCATTTAATGAAAACTCAACATAAAGCCACGTCTCTGTAGTGTTGCGGGGTGCCGGAATAGTCTCCGTCTGCCGCTACATGGATTGCTGAAAAAGTGCACGAAGCGCGTAAGGAGCGACCAAAAACAGATGCAGTGGGTGACAGATGTTCTGATGAGCACAGAAGAGTGGCAGTGGTTTTCTACATGCACCATATGACACACAACCTAAAAAGATCGACGCACATGTCGGAGTCAAAGTTGTAGTGTTGGCGCGTGAAAAATTATCTGGGCTCTCGCCTATCACTTCGCCGGTGAAGAAGCCAAGGAAGGGATCGAAACAATTTTGTATGTTGCTTGTAGGTAGTGGTTTACAGAATTTTGCTTTCATGTGGCCGAGTTCATGTAGGCCAGACGGTGCTGTATCGATGTCCGTCTAAGTGAGCATCGTAATTAGGTTCGTAAAGGAGTGGATGGGCATCTGGCACTGCACTGTGTAGACTGTGGGTGCGAACCATTTGTAGATAACACCATGGTGTTATAGCGAAACTGAAACAATGACTATAGAATAATTGAAGAGACTGCTGCGATGAAGAGGGATTATTTATTTGTGGTTAGCACGCCCTAGATTGCCTTGTCAAGCAAGGAACTTCATTTTCTCGAGTGTGCACATGAAGCAGTGACGTAATGCGCGTCTTGCCACTCTTGCAGTTGCGATCGGTGTGATGACTAACAACGTCTTCACTTAGGAACTTGCAGGCACATCTCTGGACACGTGTTAGCGAGAAGGAACTGTGAATAGGTACAGCGTCACCTTTTAACGGGACAGCGTTAAAGAGCTCGTTTCGCAGGAATCGTGGTGTCAGTGTCAGCATCGTTGGTTGTGAAAAGTATTCATCAGGCGTCTACGCAAATAAAGTAAATAAATTATAGAAAATCCTGGAGCAGAGTGAGGATAGAACCAGGGCTGTTTAGGCTCAAGTGGGGATCGAAAACAGGTCGTTTGCGTGACAAGCGGATGTTTTATACCACACATCCACACCTCTGCTTGTGAAAAGAGTGAAAAGAGTGAAAATAACTTTCTATTCTTGGAAACGCAGTGAAGTAGCTTTCACTTTTCACAAACACGCGCGTCTTGTATACATTCTTCAGGATGCAACATGAAATGTTGCAGTAATTATGAGTGGTACGAGCGTCCATTGCTAGCGGGCGTTAGAATATGTGAATATTATACTGGCTCCGTGGTTGAAGGTTGGTACCTCAATGCAAAAGGCACACGCACATCTGTGCCTATTCGCTTGAGGCCACGTATAGTGGGTGGATAGCAAATTCGAAAAGGTTTCATGCACTAAGTGTTTGAAGTACGCAGTAGGAGCATTATATTGCTTTCGTGTTCAACTCCTAAAGGCGAAGCTTTAGGGTCCCCTAACTTTTTATAGTTGTCATGCTTTTTTTGGTGGCTTCACCTATATATCAGGTGTTCTCATAAAGTATCAGTTGGAAGAAGCGCTTGTTCTTTGACCTTTGCTCGTTTTACGTGCGTCCGTTTAGTGCTTACAAAAATATGCTGTCTGGAGGCGCTGCGTGAAATATAACGCAACGTGGCAGTAATGAGAAGAAACGGAAGTTTTTTAGAACGCATAGCTACTAGTAGGTGGCAGCACCGGTTTTTATTTTGTTTTACGATAAATATTGAGGTACTTTACTGCTGTTCGAGGCCAGAACAAGAGTATTGCGGACCAAGACGTACCGAGCCAAATGCGAAGGCACAGACACGTTACGTATTGCGTGTACAGAGGAGGAGAAAACAGCTGAACATTTGATAAAATTCTGTAAAGAAATGCCCCCTATAGTTAAGGATGATGGTGCGCAATTTTTTAAGCGAAATAAACTTAAACGTGCAGAAGTAACCAGGAGGAGGTTAACTGATTGGTCGCTACAATCAAGGAGCGAGTGAAATTAACTCACTTTAACATATATTGATAGCACTTAACTTTATGGCTGGGTGGCGTGAGCCACCACCTGATCTAAAGCCACAGCAGGATACATTTACCCGTCCATCCATGTTAAAGCCCCTGAATTCTTCAGCGAAGCTTAAGAAATGCCAGATTTTTTTTTCGTAGCATCATTTTGTCATCGCAGAGTTCTGTTGCGTTTTATTGGACGTTCTGTTCGAATTCGTACACAGTGCAAAAAGTGCACATTCGAAGTGGCGAATATTTTTTCAACAAAATTTTTAATAAACCGCAAGGTCGAAAAATGCTCCAGGAAACAAGACGTCAAAGATGCGGTTAGTATCTTCTTTTATTTTCATCATCATCCTATGTAGAATCATGCAATCCGTGCGTTTTTCGCATTATAAACACACTATTTTAAAAAAGAAAAGATAGGCTTTTTATATTTAAATTCTAAAATCTCTGAAGTCATGTTAACATCTGTCCACTATTCTCACCACGACAATCAAAATGATGGTCACTGATGAAAACTGCTTAATAATTGTGAACCAGTTTCATTTAAAAGCTGTTGGTGAAGTACTTACTACATTGAACATTGTAGCCACTGCTATATTCAAGGTGGCAGTTACAATATGTTTCGAACCCTCCACTTATTGCTGCATAGGAACTTGCCTCTGTTCTTTTAATTGGTTAGAAGCAGTCATAATTTTTCTTTATTGCTACTTTACTGCTTCTTTTGTGGCAGTATCCAGGGCTAACGTCCTCATGGGCACCAGCGCTTGATCTCTTCTTAGCCCTTCTGGTGCTGCGAAAATCCATGTTGCTAACAACCATGTTGCTGTCAGCTTTACTACGTGACGGTAAGCATCTTGTTACACAGACCATATGCAGATGTTGAACCTGTGTCTTTGCGTGCATAAAAAATAGCTTTAGCGCCACTTCTTAACGATTTGTTCCATAAAACAATTGGTAGATCCCAGGTTCAGTGAGAATCGATGACATGCGAACAAAAAATGAGGAAGGTTTAATGGTCGCATCAAATTGGGCACAGCGTTACGAGGCTGACGTGAACTATGGCGTACATGTCTTCCATGTCACGATTATCATGTTTGCGCCTGGCAATTGTGCTCGTAGTTCATTCACGTCACATAATATTAATATATGTGAAGCTAGTGAAACGGCTGTGAGCACGCTACGAGCGTGGTATGTGGTCATATTAAAGTGGCACGCATGTAATGATTATCAAGGTTCAATATGTCATTTATCTTCGTCGTCTATTTACGTCACGTAATACCAAACTTAGTATATGTGAAGGTAGCGAATCGGCTGCGAGCGTATCATGAACGCGAGGGCATCATGATCACCCTCGATCCGCGTGCTTCGCATAACCTCGGTTCCCAAAATACGCAGGATCTGCTGATTTTTTTTTTCATGTAATGACCAGCGAGTCGTATTTCTCCAACCATCTTACTCTCCCAATTTTACTTTGGTTCAGTGCAACTTAAGGGGATCGTCACAAGGGAATACCGACGTAGGCGGACAGACAGACAGACAGACAGACAGACAGACAGACAGACAGACAGACAGACAGACGGACGGACGGACGGACGGACGGACGGACGGATAGGCAGGCAGGCAGATAGGCAGGCAGATAGGCAGGCAGATAGATCGATAGGCAGGCAGATAGATCGATAGGCAGGCAGATAGATAGTAGCTTTTCTAGATCGATAGGCAGGCAGATAGATCGATAGGCAGGCAGATAGATAGTAGCTTTTTGTTTAAAAAGTCCTTATATATATGTATATATTTTGTGATGAAAAGACGCAGGCACATGTTGACACATGTTGGCATACGCTGTAAATCATGCATGCCGACTTTTCGAACATACTCTGTGATGACATTATCCTGTGTAGTTTCTCTGCTCGTTTGACACAGCATGTCTTGAGCTAGTTTTTATTTGATATGAATCTCTTCAGCTAGGCTGACGAAAATGTGCGCAGAGCGGCAGCGCTTGAAAGGTACTGCAGGCTTTAGTGTGATAGCATGCAGTCATAAAATAGAGCATTACCACTTGCTAAAGTCCCTGCATCTATTTTTCTATCTTTTCCTTTTTCGCTCTGCATTACCTCCTTTCTGCAGCATACTTTGTATAACAAATGGGCAAATTTTACAATGACTACGTAATTCTATTTATGCAGTCATGCTACCACAGTCTTCACCTTTTTGTACTACATTAAGTATTGAAGATTAAATTTATGGTTAGTTTGGCTATGTTTATTTGCATAAGTATTGCGACTCTGAATTGTGAGTCAGCACTGTAGTTTTTTTTTCTGCTGCATTGGCTAAGTACACCTGTAAATATAAGCCTTACAGGGCTGACAAAAAGAGGGTTAATCAGAAATTGACAGCGATTACATGTGTGAACAAGTGAACGCTGCATATAAAAACTTCGAGGGTAGGCACATCACTGCGACATTTCTCCTATGATGGCCGCAGAATAATCTGACCAGGAGTTTTCAGTGAAATAGGAGGTTGCATGTAAAAAACTAATATCGACATATTGAAATGAAAAACGCTGACGTTACAGTGTTACTGAAATGCTAGGACAATTGAGTGTACCGATATTTCCTAAATGGTACCGAATGCGTAAAAACCGAGGCTAACGTACTTGAGGAATATATTTAACCTTTTGTGTGTGTGTGTGTGTGTGTGTGTGTGTGTGTGTGTGTGTGTGTGACCGCAGTTCTTTTTGCACACTTTTACAGATAATGAAAGGAACAGCCACTGTATGGTGTTTTGTAAGAGTGCGCCAAAGACGGACGCCCGTGTGTCTAAGCTTGCGACTCTTTTTGACGCTTATTTCAGGTTCTATGCGCCGTGATCTGGTCTATAGGTACCTTTTGCTTAACTTCTTGCACTCATTCACTAGATTAACAAGTATACACGTTTACCCATCTTGGGACCCTCAAATATTTTTTCTCTGTTTCATTAGTCAAATAATGTCAGCATTTTACAGGCAATTACAGAGAGTGAGACCGTAGGTACACAGGGGAGCACATTGTACATTCAGTCAAACTAGACATTTATAGTACCATCAAAAACAACAAGGTACGGTAAGTGTCGTAATCAGAAAGAAAATGATTAGATCTTACACTAAATAATATTAGACACGATTATTAAAGCAACAAACAATGCGTAAGCATCGTAGTCATGTTATAAAAAAATAAAGATGATGTCATAGCCAATTACACTCATGATTCGCAAAATCTCAGTTATGGCACTACATGACAATTGTAGACTTTTTCGCGATAGCGAAATCGGAGAAACAGACTGTGTGTCACAAAGAAATGAATGTCTGCAAAACGAGTTATCAAAGTATCAAAATATAATGCTTTAGGGCTGTTAGGACGGCCCCAATGGGTTCGACCAGGACATTGTGTCGCTTTTTCTCTATAGGAGACAGAAACTCGGAAGCCCGACAACAAGCCGAAGAACACTGTTTTTTTGACGTCTCAAGGAGGACATCAATCAAGAAGCTGCAATACACAAAACTTTGTAGTTTGTGAAAACAAGTTAAACTTTTATTGACTTGATTTCTTAACATGTCATCGCTTCTTGTTAACATTATATCAATAATGCTCTCGACCCAGATTTCTCCCAGAATGTAGGGTACTTAGTGCCGATGTATGTAGCAAATATACAACTACATTTAAAAATGTTTCACCTATGATCCTGTAGTCCAGTCAAATTCCTATGGAGACTACAAATAGTACTGTATTGAGATTTAATCTATGAGCGTCTTTTCCAGGGTTGCAACAAAAGCATAACATCTGATTCAAGGCCTTCAGCTTATCCTACTTTAAATGAAAACACACATGTCAAAAGCCGTGAGAAAAGCCTCGTATTGCTTGGCTATGCATTGAAAATGTTTTAACACCGCTGCCTTCAAACAGAAATATTGGTTTCAACTAAGAGGGTGCGGTTTCGCAGTGACGTCTCAACATAGGTAGCGCGCTACGGAAGATTGACGATCGCTGCATACTAGCAATAGCTGTCGGTTGGCTGTAAGTCATGCGTGGTAGACGTCAACGATGACAAGAGAATGGTTGTGCAGAGAGTTTGACAATAATTTTTGTGATTTACGCTGCATGCAAGACCCAGCTAGTTTCGGATACCCAGTGAAATGTGTTCAATTGTCGTGGCGATATTCAAAGTGGTAGAGGTGGATTGCAGGTATTGTACGACGAAAACATTCAAGTAAAGGAAAGTATTTTTTTGCAGGCGCTGTCTCACTCCAGTGTTGCGGGAGAGCGATGATAGTGAACAAAGAGGAAAAGTGTCTTTGTTTAGTTCCCTCAAATTGTTCAATACTCTTTTCTTACACGTCCTTTGGGTGCCTCAAAGGCAATTGATTTTTCGTAGATAAATGCAGCAAACATTCCACAGAAAATACTTCTAGTTCTAAAAAGTAATTGCACACCAGTACACCTTATCAAAGCATATATACGTTTAGCAAGCAGTAGTATCGCAGTTTCTTAACCCTATAATCGCATTCAAGTTTATTCACACAATGGCTGTCATATGCGATAACTTGGTTAAACGCCGCTGCAAAGTTTGGCAAGCACCAATCATATTCTGATTCTATGGTATTGCTGTCAATTTCAATCGGACAAGATGAGGGCTAGAGCAATGAATACAGTACTCACGAACTAACCAATGCAAAATAATGAAGTGCCATACTGCAGTGCCCAATTTAAGCCACATCGTACTACAAATTATTCATCACAGGCAATTTAAATAAAGTTATTTGGTGAACTTCATGACGACAATCCGCACATAGTACAATAATGAGCGAAGTTTTCGAAATGACTTTGGTGGGTTGAAAAAGCCGACCATTTCCATTTTACGAGAATCAAGAATGACGCGGTTCTTCTCGGCGAAGCATTCTAAAACCAGCGCTTGACTTTCACCCAACAAATGTTTCTGTTTACAAGCAGTCAAACGCAGCAAAGAATAAGGCAGAAACAGTTATGTTCATGAAACGTGCGTATAAGTATTGAGCTATGAATTTAACAAAATAATATTGCTGCTTTTTAGATAACATTTTACTAGGTTCATAAATATTTCACTTGTGGCAGGAGCATCGCAAAGGTCCAAGAGCATAGAACGAAATTCTAAGAGACTATATATGGTCACTAAAGCAGTTTTTAATATTACACACTTTTATGCAGCGGTTCATCACGGCTCCACCCACGCATTTTCGTCACGTATGTTACGTTGTAAAATAAAATAAAGAGATTGTAAAAAAACACACAAAAAAGTTATGTCGATGGGCGCCACACTTACCAAATCACTAAGCCACTGAGCCTACGTTTTCAGCTTCCTAACAGCAAGCTTATTACCACAATAATTGTCTGTTTTCCGCGGACTTGGTTAGATATTGCCGGATCGATTTCGCTGGATCGAAAGTCGCCGGATTGATTTTCGGCTTCGGTAGATGCATTTTACACGGAGGCGAAAATGTTTCAGGTCCGTGTACCGTGGTTTAGGCGCACGTTATAGAACCACATGTGGTCGAAAGTTCCGGAGCACTGCATTATGGCGTCTCTCATAATCATATCGTGGTTTAGGATCGTTGAACTCTAGATATAATATTATTAACAATAATAATAATATTATTATCAATCTTATTATAGCTGGATGTTCATAAAGTACCAATCATCTGTGGAACGTACCCGCCATGGTATACGCACATATGCCACACGTATCTGGCGGAAAGAGTTGGACGATGTACTTGACGGGACTGTCACATTATTCATGTCATGACCACTGAGCCATATGCGTCAACTCACCTTAAGATCCTGTATTATTTTGCTATTCCTCAAGTTAAGTGGTATCACGAGAGCACCCAGACGCAGACGTCTAACAGACAGACAGAGGTTGACATAGATAGAGATAGATAGATTTATAGATAGATTTATAGATAGATATATAGATAGATAGATAGATAGATAGATAGATAGATAGATAAGATAGATAGATAGATAGATAGATAGATAGATAGATAGATAGATAGATAGATAGATAGATAGATAGATAGATAGATAGATAGATAGATAGATAGATAGTAATGGATCAATGAATGGATGGACAGGCCACACTGTTCCTATTCTACGGTTTAAGCCACACTGGTTTTCTGTGGTGCTTGGTTGCTTTGTTCGGTGAAATTATTCTTCTAGCCATCGAAGCAACGAAGTGGAGGTGAGAAATTTCAATCTATATGTTGTGTATCGCTTTTTTACACGCTTGAATAAACAATTTTATCATTTGTGTCTATTAAATGTTAGCGTATATAAGCGCACTGTGTATGCTCGGGATATAAATATTGAATACCACCGGACGCACCCACTTACGCGTCTTTATTGCCGAACCGCTAGTATTTCTGTAAATAGGTGGAGAGGAGTTAAATATCAGTACCGAATGCTTAGAGAGCTCGAAGCTGTCTGATCAGATTTCTCGCAAACTATTCTACACTATTTTTGTTGCAGTTTTTTAAACAGTGTCAATTCTTAAAGAAGCGGGGAAATAATTTTTACTACTTAAAAAAACGGAAATGATGTGGCTCGCTCCGTGAAGCAGTCATTAACAAGTACAGGTTCACGTCGTTACAGAGTGCGTCGGCATATCTTTAAACTCTCGTTGAACTGGTCTAGGACAATATGTATCGCTTCTAATACATTAGGATGACCGTTGTGCACTTTTTGATTTTTTTCAATATACGCGATTGATGTCGAGGTATGACCGCACGTGAAGTTTTTTTGTGAAGTGTAAAAAGTCAGTGACATCTATAATTCATCCCGGAATGCCACGAGAGTGGACCAATTGCAATGAAGCAGGAAGCAGCTCTCATACAGCCCCAGTATAAATGTCATTATAAGCCTTTTGCTCTTCTAAAGAGAAGCAATATATACACCGTGAGAAGATTCCTCTGTCATAGCGTTAGTGAAACTCTTGTATCTCGTTTGCTAAGACCTATCAATGGAATCGCTTACGTTAGTGAGCACTCTACAACTCCTATTGGCTATCAGAAGCTTGCAAGCAGCTCACTGTGAGTGTAGTTTTTTTGTAACCTTTTACAGATGAATATGATACAAAACCTACACAAACAGAACAGTTTTGATGTGGCTTGAAAAAAATGGCAAAAATGTATATTTATTGATGCAACACAATACTTTGAGTGTTATATTGCTGCAAACTATGTAACATATGATGAAACAGAAGTGTTTTAGTAGTAGAAACCGTCACACCTGAAAGCATGCTCGACAAATACAAGGTGTATCTAGCGGCGTGGACAGCGATCACAAGTTCTTTCTCTCTTAAGCTCCTATACACAACATGTATAACAAGCATACGTGGGCAATAAGGAAGCTATTATCATCAGCAGCTGTGTGATTTTTCTTGAATTGAAATAATGATGATGTTATGCGCCAGCCGTCATTACATAATTTTACATAGTAAAGATTCATTGGTTGAATTGATCCCTCGCTTGTTGACTCTATCTGCCAGGGCATGGATACCAGATTGGCTTTCAACGTGGAATAGTTGGCGTTATGACTATTAATTTCTTCACAAGGAATATTTTGTCTTGTTATAAAAATGAGTATGACAGCCCTTCAAAACATTCAAGGGGCTCGAGGTGATTGTGTATCATTGTACTAAGTAGCTTACGCAGCATCTTGTTAACGCAATATTTCTTTAGGAAGCAGAGACAGAAGGCGAAATTTGCACTACTTCTAACTGAGAACGCCCTTCGAGGACAAAAGTAGAAAGTAGAAGTAAGGTATAAGATCTGCACCTAATTATTACATATATTTTTGTGGCCCCAAGAAGTTCGTGATAAATAAAACTCAACATAACGTACTGTCTCTGTTCTCTCCTTGCTTTCTTGACCACTTTTTCTTCCTCATTAAAGCCTAAAGTTTGTGTGCCACTTATGCACAACGATATTATGAACGGTGTAGTCAATTATATACAAGACATCAACCTCTTTTTATCACCAACAGTGCCCAAATACCAAGCTATTGCGTATCCCCAAGTGTTCGATGCACGTGACGAAAAGACGAAGGTTCTCAAAATAAACGAAGATATAACTCTTAACCTGGAGCCCAGCTCAATACTACACGAAAACTTTTTTGTTCGCTCATATAAAAATGGAATTCCAGAGCATCAATACGTGAGTACTAAAAATTGCGAATCTTTTTGCACAATAAGCCTGAAAGCAAAATAGTACGTCGATACGCTTTAAATATAGAAGCAAATTTTTCGCCGAGTTTGAATCAGTGCATTAAAGTATAATCTTTTGTTAGGTAATTTTTAGGTGTTTAAAAGATGAATCCTGGTTCGCCGTGCAGAAAAAAAAGCCTGCCGCATGAACTGTTATATTTTATGGATTGAAGCATCCGCGCAATATTATTCCGTGTGAAAGATAACGTAGTAAGGTCTTCAGGGCACATCGGGAAAGTCTTTGCAGACATGGAACAAGTTTTCTTACAGAGCTAGTTGGGCAGAAAAAAGATTAAACAATTTGCCAAGCCAAAAGTGGTCCCGTGTACACTTCCTGCACTGTGGTCATAATAGCTTCACTTCTGTAGACCAAGTACACAAATTCATTTCTTAAATACCGGGTAATTTTGTAATGCTCTAATACTATCATTAACTACAATTTTTCTATGAAAATATCACAGCAGTATACTATCCGTATAGGTACTCTTGTGCTAAGAGTGTTTGCTGATACGAGGGACATTGTCAAAATGAACCTGGTGAAAATACAACTACAGCAGGTTTGTAAAGGTCTATAGGCGTAGATTAGTAGTCATCCATTCCCACTGCGTCTTCAACGCAGTCATCTAGTCAATCATCATACGGAAAACACTACTGCAAGACATGGTGTGCATATTCGTGCATATAATATTCGCTTTGAAATAAACAAGATCAGGAAGTATTTGATGAAAGGTGAGTGTCACCGAAATGACGAGTCTTGTCCCTGCATCTCGGTACATCTCGTATATTTGGACCCACATTGCATGTAACATCTTAGTGTTACAGTCAAATGAGCAAGAACAGAAAACTCACGACGAATGAAACGCTCGGTGGTTTTGTGCATCCGTTCCGCTTCTAATCCCTTGACTTATGCACTAGACGTTGATGCACTAGAGTTGATGACCTAGTGAATGTTATGCGCGTAAACTGCTGATTTAATCTGTAATGTATGCAAACTGTGCGATAATAATAGTAGAAGTAGGATACTGCAGGTAATACTATATTCTTAACTATTCGTGAAAAGTCTGTGTCCGGAGCTCCGATAAACTCTGTGGTGTTGTTTTTTGCACTAGGTGCGCGACGGCTCTGCACTGCTACTTACATGGTTAGTTGATTTTAGTAACGCTCTGCTCAAGCCGGATGGCTGTTCGTTTTTGTTTATTGGAAAAGAGGGTGGGGCGAATGCAGTTGTGTTACGTCCAACATTCCAATTGATTGCAAAGTAAAATAGCCTGCATGCGAACGGCCAGAATGTCGCCTGCCTGTAGAAGCAGCCCAAATTTAGGATATACCATATGCTATAAACAACGGAGTACTGGCTTGGTCGGGATATAGAGCATGTTTTCTTGCTCTTGCAACGTGGTGTCCTTTCGCTGCGACAGCCATTATGGTCAATGTCAGAAGCCTTTTTTTCTTGCTATCTTGTCCTGTAAATATGTATGTAAAGCCACAAATAAAAATATTTCAGCAGAAAAAATTATCAAAGTGGCATGGGGGATTCCAGTCTGTGACGTTTCACTCCACAGTTCGCCAGTTTTGACAACTACGCCAGGGCGAAATACCTACTTTAGGGCACCAACGGCAGATTATAAAAACTCGCAGCATTGGCTGAAATCAATGTGACGCCACACACTGAAGAATACAAAATTAGGCGAGATGCGGGTGATGCTGCATCGTTGCTCCCAAATTGTTTGCGTCGTACCACTAAATGCCAAAGCCTGCTTTCTATCTATTTTTGGGTTGTAGGGCCGTGCCACTCGAGTCCAGTCGGCCATGAAAAATATTCCCGCATATCCACAAAGTGAATGATGATGAAGGAGCTTACTCCAAAGGTTGAATCAGGTCTACCATAAATCCTCTGTACATACGCTCAATTATCATCATATAAAAACGTGACCCGAGAGTTGTTGTGGTGTGACTGTGCATACACATTATATACACAATGTTTATTACTCACATATCAACGCCCTATATACAGATATTCAGCATACTGGTGCAATATATACATTTCGTTCAAATTCTCATTTTCAAATCACACAAGCTCGGAGGAACGTTTTTCTTTGAGTATAATGGCTTTGTGATCCGTTAAGCAAAAAGCTTGAATTATAGGTCTTGAATTATAGGATGTAGTGCAAATTTCAAGAAGGGTCCTGACGGCGAGCCCACGCTCCAGCCATATGGCGAGCCCTCCACGCCGCCACCATGGCTTCTGCGTTGTTCATAGTAGATAGTAGTGTATCGATGCGTACTCAGTGATGTCTGGCGAAAGAGAAAGGGAATTCGCCGACAACTAGCGCTATATAGAGGCGCGGCCACCTACTAAACTAGAGCACGCGCTGAGGGTGGCCCCGAGAGAGCACGCGCTGAAGTAGGGAGCCTTCATGTGCACGCCATCTCCGATTTAGGGGCGAAGCTCGTTGCACCATGGGTCGTGCATCCACAGTGTATGTAGTATTAGTAGTAGTCGTGGTAGTAGCTGTAGGTAGCCACCTCTCATTCAGTCCTTGAAATGTCCGCTGGTTGTCTTTACTTTTATATGACGAATATATGTTAAAAGATGAGAAACGGTGGTACTTCGAGTGTTCTCTAAACAGAAGGACGGAACGACGCGTGGATGGATGAACGGAAGGTTGCACTGACACATGGAAGGAAGCATGGACGAACGGAAGCAAAAACGAATAGACGGATGGAAGTGCTGTCGTAGTGCCTGACGCGTCAACCGCACTCATCATTCAGTCAGTGGATATGCTGTGATTTTTTGTTCTCTAAAGTCAGAGAGCGTCTTACAATATTTACTGGAAGAAACTTTGGTGGTGTGAGCTTTCAGCTACCATGATAATATTTTGCCTAAGCTTCGTGGTTTCGGCTTTCCAAATTGTTTCTATAAAGGGCGAAGCCCCTTATACGCCATGGTTCGTATGTCCCATCTCAGTGTAGTCGTCGCAGTAGTCAGTTGCACTGCATTGCATGTCAATAAATACGGTGTTACAGCATATCCACGGAGTGAATGGTCATGTGTGGGGCGAAGCGTTCGTCCTTTGGTCCGTCTGTCCGTGCGTTCATCCATTCGTCTGCTCATCTGCGCATGGACCAACACACAGATAGATCGACGGGCGAATAAACGGACGCACAGACAGATGGATAGAGGCACGGACGGACGGACGGACACCTGGTGCACTCATCATCATTCACTCTTTATATATGCAGTAATTTTTTTAAAAGCATGAGTGCTGGGTGAAAAGCATTTAATCATATATCTTTTTTTCGGGAAACTGCGATAAATATATAGTGGCCGCATATCTTCAAAAAAACAAAAACAGCGCATAGCCACATCTGCCGATAAGGAATGAAGAGGAGTTTCTTTAATATATCGGCTTGCGCAGAAGCGAACAGCAAGATGCTATACTTTCTGTCCATCCGCCGGCTATCCATATCAACGCGTTGCTTTTGTTTCAGAAAATCTAATATGCTTGGCAATCCCGCTAAACTGGCACGCTAGAATTACAATGCCACGCCTCGCTTTTTTGTGGCTCCGTTAACCGGTCACATACGGCAATATTTTTCCACTTCGACTGTAGGTATTGTGCTTTTATCCGCACAGCGCCACGTCTCGCATTTTTGTGGCTCCTGCAACTGGTCACCCATGGTAATACTTTTTTCACTGCGAATATAGGCCTCGTGCTTTTCACAGCAATCTTTGTGATCTACAGCGTTCACAATGGCCAATTTGCAGGCTGAAGCAGCACGTTTGCGATAGGAGAGCTGCTAGATATATGTATATATAGCTAGCTATACCTCCTAAGGGAGAGCTAAAGTAGCGAATAGTTCATGCAACTGTGACCGTTCACGCTCATTCCGTAGATTCCTGTGCGTTGTTTCCATGCGCTTTTTTGTGTCTGTGCTTGCAGTGCACTGTAAACTTGAAGCTGCTTGCTGTTCTTCGTCTGATATTTCCCTGGAATGATTTTTCATTCAGTGTTTGCACTTGAAGTGAAAACTACTTTTTTCCGCGGAGAAGTTGGTTATCGTTGTTGCGTTTGGCTCTTTTTGAAGTGTTGCCGACGGCACAATCGATAGAACGTGACAACTTCATCCGTGTCCTATGCCGGATGGAGTATAATTTTGCTGGTTGTAGGTCGGGTGAATAGGCGTCAAAATTTGTTGTAATGCTATCGATTTGTTTTTCAATCGTATGGCACCTCATGTGCACGGTGGCATCAACTGTAGCAAAAACAATACAATGGATCTCTTCATGTAGCTGCTGTTGGTACAGAAACAATCTTACGTTAGAGTAATCATGACGTATCCTTCCTGAATGGTATAGAAACAATCTTACGTTACAGTAATCATGACGTATTCATCCTGAATGGCTGCTTGCTCGAACTGAGGGTTGCAGCGCTGTACTGTATACTGCCAGTAGCTTCATCATTCGGCTTTTGCTAAGGCATATTTGCTACTTGCGGTTATTTCTTAAAACAACCTATTGTGCTCAATAATCATAGTGTTTAGAAACTATTTACCATGAAAACACCGAATCTTTTTTTGTTGCAGTACGACATACGGGATTTACAGAAAACCTTTTATCACGACAAAAAGCAGTTCGCTGCTCTGATGCTTTATGAGGAAGATGGGACACTGAGAGTGGTATGAACGAGCTTTGTCCTTCTGTACTTAATTAAATGGTTTCAATTGAACGTTTTGAATGTGCTTGGCAATGAAAAAACAGGACGTTTAGGATTACAATTCACCCATGATCCTCGTGTGAGAGACATATATTCATCATTGTTTTAATTGTACGCAACTCATCATGTTAGCTTAGCAGGCAGAGGTAAACTTGAGGTCGTCGGTTGGCGTAACCATTAAGGTGGCCAAAACTTGGAGTACGTGAAATGCGATTATAATTCTCAACTTAAATACAAGTAGATGATATATTCGAAATTAGGCCTCGATTGCCAAGAGATGTGTGCCTCGTAAATAAATCATGGTTTGTATCGTACGTTAAACAAAAGAACAGTACATTATTCTGTGATCATTTGAAGAGCATAAAGAACTATTAAAGGAACTTTAGTACACTGCTTCTAAGTGCATTTGTAGCTTAAGCTTGCTTTATTCTGGAAATTTGTGATTGTACTGCTAACGAATCACCACAAAAATAAAACAAAATTAAATAACTAAGAACAAGACTGAGGTGCTTTCTGTGCAGTCTTGCCGATGAATAGAAAGGGCTAAGGATTTGGATGTAAAAATATTGCCTTGGTGCTTTGTGATTACTCGAAATAATGTACAAAAATCATCTCTCGTTGCTATTTCTATCAAAAAGATAATTATATTTGAGTACAATGATGTATTTTATTTTTTTGTGAAATTACCTAGATCGTGGCATTGTGGGCGAAAAACCATATGTAAAGCGTAATAATAACTGTGATTTAAAACTGCAGGCCTTATAGCTACTTTGTATTATTTAGTTAAGGTTAGTAATATAGTTTGTGCTATTGCCTCTACTATTTTAGAAGTGCGGTACAAATAGGTCGCCTCCAAATAGCATGGTCTTTTTTTATAATGATGGCAAAGCATAAGTTCAGTTCTTTGTACGCAAGGACTGAGTTATACATTAAAGCTCGTGCATTAAAGAAGAGATTGCAGTTAGCGTCCATATTGTGGTAGCGTCGTTAGTAACTAGCGTCGTGTGTTTAAATGGAAAGAATTCGTAGGTATGATCATGCGCAGCTAATGGTCATGCTCGATGACTCCGCTTGTGCCTAGGTTAAGGCAAAGAAACGTCATATGCTATAAAAACATGCGTCTTCATGTCCGCTTGTGCCTAGGTTAAGGCAAAGAAACGTCATATGCTATAAAAACATGCGTCTTCATGTGTGTCTTGGTATGTGATGAGGCTCATGAATGGTAACTGAAAAACTGTGCTGCACGGTGGAGGGATAGAGTGTTTGTACAAGACGGTCACTATGTCTTGCCGTAAATGTACTTGGGTACCACAGAGGTTTTTTTTCTTGCAGGAAGGCGTTGTTGGACCAAACCTAAAGATCAGGCCTATTGAAAGCACTGAACGCTCCGAGCATGGCCAACAAGCTCACCTTGTCGACACTATTGAAGACAACGACTCAGTAGAAGTGTACGGTGCGTTCATAATTAAGATTATGTTCTTCATATTCGAAGCGCCGTTGCAACTACATAGAAGGCACGGGCGTTATTCATAGCACAAGAGGAAGACGTGAGCCCGAGTGGCACAAAAACGGCGCCAACAAATTTATTCACAACAAACAGAGACATTTGAATATTGTGATGTCCTATAGTGAAATGTGCGCCGCTAACAACTGTATATTAGGCTGAATATTTTAACTGCAAAGTTTAATTAGGTAAAGCTTTTGTGAGTCGACAGCACAGAACAATGATAATGTCGATTGCGTAATTATTTCCACTTTCTAAAGCAACTATGCAACGGGTTTCGCTTAGCTACGTGCTTTTTTTCGTGCACTTCGTCTTGCGAAGGTTGATCACGATCTTACGATCCCACTACAGACCATTAGCCTACACGATAGGGATTTATACTTAGCGGGACGTCAGCAGTGCAGATGTAGTTACAGGATCTGTCAAGCCACTGGACTAAATCTCACCTTTAGATTGGCACCAACGTAGCATGGCTATACTCTTATTTTTCTAACTCACCATGGTTATTCATTACCATTTGGCAGCCATGTCCACTTTCCCCTGTGTAGAGTGGCCGGATAGAGCAAACTATAGCCCTGCCAAACGCACCTGCCTTTCTGTATATGAATCCTCTCGTGCATCTCTTTCTCCAAATTACATAGAATAGTGTAGTGCGGATGCGGCGCACTAATGCGAAACAAAAAAAAAAACATGAGCACGCAAAACAAACATAGGCAGAGTATATGTACTAGAAATTATTATTGCCTGGCGTTGTATTGACCACCTTATTTAAAGCTGTGATAACAAAGGCGCAAAACTGCGGCACCAAAGTGTTTCTAATTATAAATAAAGGCCCGACGATTCACGAGCTCAGTGAACTAATTACCTCGACAGCAGGCCATACATGTGGTACCAGATTTTTAAAAGGATCAGATATACCTGATCATTTACCATTTGGCGATAACTGCTGACGAGACATTGTTGTTAACTTCACACAAGCGGACATACTCTAGGCTAACGTTCAATAGATCAATATTTATGTCCGCACAGTAGCCTTTTAGCTAATAGCACGTGCCGTTTTTCAAGTCCTATTGTTAGTGAAAGTACGCGAAGATTGTGGTCATTTAACAAGATTGTTGAATAATGTCGACGAAGATACGAAATAATGTGCTGCTTTAAAT
>NC_051167.1:203762429-203886162 GCF_013339725.1 Rhipicephalus microplus
AATCCACTATAATGGTGGGTGGTGGTTTCCACCATGCCCACCATTCGTTTTTTTTCCGATAGGGAGTGCCTGACACTTCATGATGTGACAAATATTGGTCCTAATACTGTAACGGAATCCTGTATGGAAGACTTCTGGACATTGTCTGTAGTCAAAATATTCTCTAAAGCGACAAACCGCACCCAATGCTTCGTGATGTCACAGATATCATGCATAAGACTGCAACTGAGCCCTGTATGGCAGGCTTTTTTATTACGTGTCCTTTAGAAATATCCACTAATGCAAAAAGCACACCTGGATCCTGATGATGCAACAGATAATGGTCATAAGATAGAACCAAGCACTGCGTAGAATGCTTTTGGGCATAGTCTGTAGTCGAAATAAGCTAAAACGCAACTAACGGTGCCTGGTACTTCATCACGTGAGTGATATTGCTTAAAATACTGCAACTAAATCCTGTTTAAAATGACTTGTGGACGTTTTCTCTGTTCAAAACATTCTCTAAACACACAAATCACACCGAACATTATATGAAGTCACAAATATCGATCATAAGTTCAACTGAGCCTGTATGAAAGGTTTTAAACATTGTCAGTAGTCGAAATATTCTCTGAAAGTGAGATACCACTCCCGACACTTTTTGATGTCACAGATATTGATCATATAGTTGCAATTGAACCCTGTGCGGAAGGTTTCTGAACGTTGTCCGCAGCCAAAATTGTTTGACGATGCTATAAACCACACTTAACACTTCATGATGGCACAGATTTAAATCAGTAAGATTGCCACTGAACCCTGTATGGAATCAATTTGATGATGTATCTATTAAAATTATCCCCTAATACAAGAAAGAACACCTGAATTTGCTGATGCAACAGATATTGGTCATAAAATAAGAACCAAGCACTGCGTATATTGCTTTTGGGCATAGTGTGTAGTCGAGATACGCTCTAACGCAAGTAACTGTGCCTGACACTTCATAATGGGATATATATTCTTCATATTGCTGCAACTGAATCCTGTATGAAAGACTTTTGGACGTTGTCTGTAGTTCAAATATTCTCTGAAGCGATAAACCGTACCCGACACTGCACGGCTGTCACAAATATCGATCATAAGATTACAACTGAACCCTGTATGTAAAGCTTTTGATTAATATATTTATTAGAAATTTCTAATGCAAAAAATCACACCTGGCTCCCAATGATGCAACAGATCTAGACATAAGATAGGAACCAGGGAACGCGTAGATAGCTTTTGGGCATTGTCTGTACTCGAAATATGCTCTAACGCAACTAACTAATCCTGACACATCATAATGTGACAGATATAGCTGAAAAGACTGCAACTGTAACTTGTATGGAAGACTTCTGAACGTTGTCTGCAGTCAAAACTATTCTCTAAAAACACAAATTGCACACGAAACTTCATGAAGTCACAGATATCGGTCATAAGATTGCGACCAAACCTTGTGCGAAAGGCCTTTTAGCGTTGTCTGCAGCCAAAATGTTCTCCAATGCAATAAACCAACCAGACAATTCATGATGCAACAATTAGCAGTCATAAGATTAGAAACCGAGCACTGCGTTTAACGCTTTCGGGTGGTACAGTTTACTTATTTTCAAATACTGCAGCCCAATGCACGACTTCTAGCTGGAGTGATGTACATCAATACAAAATAAAAGCATTGAAACAGTAGTATCACAATAAATGTGCCAACGTAAACAAATATCACTACCTCCTAAGGTGGCAGCCTGGTAAATTAGTGAGAGAAATAGGAAAGTGAGAAAAATAGAACAAGTGCCTACAAGAAGTGAGACACACTGGTATCACGTACCAAACCAAGAAGATCATTCCAGTGTTAGTTAACTTTATTGAACGCGTTCGAAAGCACTACAATGGGATATAAGCTGGATTGTGATTGCAGATCAAAGGTGTGGTGAAGGCTTTTGCACTTTGATGGTAATTTAAATATCCTTTAACATCTACAAAATGCATCTGGCACTTCTTCATGAGATAGATATTGATTTTGAGATTGCAGGCCAAGCACTGCGTAGAAAGATTTCACGTCATCAGAAGTCAAAATACCCTATGATGCAATAAAGCGTGCCCTAAATTTTTGATGCGACAGGTACCGGTCATAGTATTGTACCAGAGCACTGAACAGAAGTTTTGGGAATTTTCTAACATAGCTAAACTGAATGGCTTGATATTTTGAATATGCTTGAGTGCTTGCATATACAGTCCAAGGTAATGCGTACACTAAAAAAACTAAACAGAAATGAAACAGTCTTTGGCAACACATACAAAGAGTCAATGTTCGAAACCATCTAATAATTTCTTCAGCTCATTACAATCTGGAGAAAGAGATAAATACATGCACAGTTCTGAATGATCCCATAGGTTACATGAGGCACTGTTTGCATTTCTTCTAAACAAAGTGCAGTACAGTACCAGTGCATTTTCATTCATTCTGTGCATACATGTGGTGATATTCTCTTCCTACTATCGTGTCATCGCGCAGCTGAATTCAAATCAAGTGCTTTTCACAAGGTTTTCAGTTATCTGTTCGGCTGTAAACAAAACGTGTGTTATAATATAGTAAACTGTTAAACGACAGAGAAGCGCCATTGTATGTCTATGGCTATGAGTATCACAATGAACTAGAACCTAACGTGTGTGTTAAAGTTTTGCCAAACAACGTATGCGCTACGGAGAGTGGCAAAAAAGCAAAACAAGCGAGAAGTGAAACAGCAGGCAATACCAGCAGTACTTAATCGTGCAACTTTCTTTTTAGATAAGCACAGCAACGTATATCCGAGTTTCTATCTTGTATATGAATGGAAATAAAACCGCTGACAGCTGAATGTGTCAGCGTTGCTGGTACCCGACAAAAAATCCCATCACACTACTACCAACCAGCGCACACTTGTTATCAGCCCAAGGACCCCGTCCAGCAGCCGGAACACAAGCCCTGCACCCATGGACACTCCTGTTCATAGAGTAAGCCGCCGCCAACGAGGCCTACCGCCCGAGACACCAACCACTGATGCAGCGACTATGACTTCGACACAAGATCCCATGCAAGCTCCGACACCTTCCACACCGATCTACTGCACCATCCAGAACCCGCTCATGCCTAGCCCCTTTCACGGAGAGCAGCATGAAGATGTTGACGACTGGCTAAGTGAGTTCGAACGTATCGCAGCGATCAATTACTGAGATGATGCCGCGAAGCTCCGGAACGTGTACACGTGCCTAAAAGACGGTGCCGAGTCGTGGTTTTTGAACAGAGATGATGTTCTGACATCTTGGCGCGAGTTCCAGCGTCACCTCCTGGAGACCTACAGGAGTCCCGACCGCCGCGAACGGGCGGAGCGTGCACTACAATCACGCATCCAGATGCCCAACTCGATTTACGTCGAGGACATGACACGGCTTTTCAAGCGAGCGGATCCTGCTATGGCAGAAGAAAAAAAGTTGCGCCACCTCATGCGCGGTGTGAAGGAACAACTTTTTGCTGGTTTGGTGCCTAGTCCCCCAAAAGTGTTGCTGAGTTCCTTACTGAAGCGGCAAACATGGAGCGAGTACTGCACCAACGGTCTGCCCAGTTTGACCGTCAAGTGAATGCTGCCTCAACTCCCGAAATTTTCGCCACCTCTGGGAGCAAGAGCCCCGAATTTATTCGCGAGATCATTCGATCTGTCGTCCGGGAAGAAATGAAAAAGATGTACGGGACAAGGCAAATCGATGTTGGTTCTATCACCAGTGTCATCCGCGACGAGGTCCAGCAGGTGCTACACGCCCATCGTTTTCCGCCCACGTCGGTTGATCCCGAAACGGCTCCTGTGTCTACTGACAGTCGCCGTCGTACGTACGCGGAAGCCTTGCGATCTGCCACTCCTCTTTCGGGCCAAGGAGTCCCGATCCAGCCAGTGCCGCACGTCCCGATCCAGACAGTGCCGCACGTCCCGATCCAGACAATGCCATACGTCCCGATCCAGACAATGATGCCGTCGGTCGCGATTCAGTCAGCGCACGCTGATTTGGACATCGATAGTCGCCGTACACCGACGCGCAAGTCTGATCTCTGGCGTACGCCAGACAGACGACCCCTCTGCTATCATTGCGGTGAGGCTGGTCACATTTACCGCGAATGCCCATACCGGAAACTTGGACTGCGCGGATTTTCCGTCGATTCCCCGCGTCCCCGAATTGGTCAAAGGCCAAGGGATATCGAAGAGTATCTCGCGCAACAGCGTGCACCCTTTACACGACGGCAATCGCGGTAACGGCAATCGCGACGGGAAAACTGAAGGCAGCGGCTTTCGGGGGCAAGGTCGCTGGGACTTAAAGTGCGGAAGACCTCCTATCGATGCTTGCACGCAACGCCGAAGGCATTTTGTCAGAGAATAATCGCAGTGCCGAAGAAACGCCGACATCCGCATCTGGACCTAGTGACCGCGTGTCACTCGACATACCTGTGCTGGTTGACGGTCTTCAGGTCAGTGCATTGGTAGACACTGGTGCAGACTATTCGATCATCAGCGGGAGGCTAGCGAAAGATCTCAGGAAAGTGATCACGCCGTGGAATGGAACGCGAATTCGAACAGCTGGAGGACACGTTGTAACACCGCTGGGTCGCTGTACCGCAAGAGTGAAAATTCGTGCGTCAACGTTTGTGCTCAGCTGCCTCGCTCTTCCTGACTGTTCGCGTCAGCTGATTATCAGCATGGACTTCCTTCGGGAATACGGTGCCATCATAAATCTCCGTGAGCGCATCGTGACCTTCTCGACTCAAGGCGCAACAGATCGAGATGCTGATAACTGCCGTAGACTCACACTGCGTGTTGCTGACGACAGTGTGACGCTGCCACCTCGAGCAACTGTTCCCATCAAAGTCACTTGTGAAGACTTCCAAGACGGCGACGTGGTGGCTGAAAGCAACTTATCACTTCTGCTGCTCCAAGGTGTATGCGCCGCCCGAAGTGTTGTGCGCGTCCGTGACGGACAGTCAACAATACTAGCTACGAACTTTAATTACGAGCACCGGCATCTTTTCCGTGGAACCACCCTAGCTTATGGAGAACCTGTTGCCGACGTCACGGAGTGCTTCGCGTCCGAGGAAACGCATGAGGATGAGGAATTTCTAGACCACATCGACATTAATTCGACGCTGTCAGACGAGAGAAAGACTGCACTTCACCACCTTTTAAGGGAGTTTAGATCTTGCTTCGCCTCTTCTTCTAAAGTCCGTCAAACACACCTCACGAAGCATCGAATTATTACCGACGATGACGTCCGCCCAATCCGGCAGCAGCCTTATCGCGTTTCTGCCAAAGAACGCGAGGCTATTCAGACACAAGTAAAAGAGATGGTCGATGACAGGATTATTCAACCATCGAGCAGCGCTTGGTCCTTGCCAGTCGTTCTAGTAAAGAAAAAAGACGAAACGCTGCGATTCTGTATTGACTACAGGAAGCCTAATAGCGTCACAAAAAAGGACGTCTACCCGCTTCCACGGGTCGACGACTCCCTCGACAGGTTACAACGTGCGAAGTATTTTTCGTCCATCGATCTAAAGAGTGGCTATTGGCAAATTGAAGTGGATGAACGAGACCAAGAAAAAATCGCGTTTGTGACTCCAGACGGACTTTACGAATTCCGAGTTCTTCCCTTCGGCCTCTGTTCTGCACCAGCCACTTGTCAGAGGATGATGGACACAGTTCTCGCTGGCTTGAAGTGGCAAAGCTGCCTTGTCTACCTCGATGATGTGGTCATCTTTTCCGAGAGCTTTGAAGAACATCTGAAGCGTCTGAGAAAGGTTCTGGAAGCCATTCGCGCAGCTGAACTCACGCTGAAACACCAAAAATGCTATTTCGGCTATGAAGAGCTGAAATTTCTGGGACATGTCATTAGTGCAGATGGAGTGCGACCTGATCCAGACAAAACTGCTGCTGTCGCTGCCTTCCCTGTCCCATCAGATAAAAGAGCAGTACGCCGTTTCCTCGGCTTGTGCGCGTATTATCGCCGATTTATCGCCAACTTCTCTAAGATAGTTGAACCTCTTACGCGACTCACCCGAGATGACGTACCCTTTACTTGGGGCGCAGAACAAGATACAGCATTCACAGAGTTATTCGCTACCACGCGCGTTAAGAAAAACGCGCGTGGTAGTGACAAAGCCTTCCTACTTGTTGTTCCTACCGACATGCGTGAAGAAATCCTCCTGGCGTGCCACGACGAGCCCACGTCAGGACATTTGGGCTTTTCGTGAACTCTTGCCCGAGTACGCCAACAGTATTACTGGCCGCGACTATCAACTAGTGTACATCGATATGTGAAAAGTTGCCGTGAGTGCCAGCACTGCAAGACTCCACCTGTGAGACCCGCGGGCCTGCTCCAGCCGATCGCACCACCACGGACACCGTTTGACCTCGTGGGAATGGACCTTCTCGGGCCCTTCCCTTTGTTGTCCTCTGGGAACAAATGGATTATAGTTGCGACAGATTATCTTACGCGTTATGCTGAAACAAAAGCGTTACCCCGTGGCACGGCCTCTGAAGTCGCGCAGTTCTTCGTGCACCAAATCGTCCTACGGCATGGTGCTCCGTCATGCGTGATTACGGACAGAGGGACGTAGTTTACAGCACGAATGATGGAGGACATTTTTATACTAAGCTGCACAAGTCATCGAAAAACAACGGCTTATCATTCGCAATTCAATGGACTGACAGAGAGGCTTAACAAGACCATAGTGGACATGCTGTCAATGTACGTGGACGTACAACATAAAACCTGGGACGAGATTCTTCCATACATCAATTTTGCTTATAATACGGCAACGCAAGAAACAACGCGATTTCCGCCTTTCCGACTTGTTTACGGACGCAACGTGGGAACCATGCTCGATACTATGCTTCCGTGCGACCAAAGCAATGAACTTGCTCAAGATGCTGAGCAATACACTCAATACGCCGAAGAAGCTCGTCAGCTAGCTCGCATAAACACCAGTCACCAACAAGATGCAGACGCACGACGTTACAACCTCCGCCATCGAAATGTCACCTACCACCCTGGGGACCGAGTGTGGGTGTGGATCCCTGTCCGGCGACCAGGCTTATCCGAAAAACTCCTAAGCCGTTATTTTGGACCGTACAAGGTTCTTAGACGAATCACAGATCTTACCTACGAGGTATTTCCGGACGGCGCAGCGTCTTCTTGTCGACAGCTTCGGCCCGAAACCGTGCATGTCGTTCGGCTGAAGCCCCACTTCACACAGTAGCCCTTGTGGTTTCACGTGCTACGACATGAAGTGACATTGCGTTGCTGCTGCTGTTTGTGTTCTCCTGTGTTTTTATGCCTTTTCTTTTTGCGCTTGGCGGAAGCGTTGGCGAAACTTCCTCATTTGCGCTGCGAGTAGTGGCACTCTTCCTCTTTTGGTTCTCTATATGTGCGTGTGTATACCTTCATTTTTTTTTATTTACGAGCATCGAGTCGATCCTTTCAAAGGGGGGGGGGGGGAACTATTGCCACATGGTTTGCTTTGGTGAGATCGAAGAGTGAAAGAAGACAAAGACGATCTCTCTGAGCCGCTGCATGAGTAGTCGACTAAACGAGCCCATTTTTATCAAGTTTGTCGAGAGTAACGTGACAATATAGTAAACTGTTAAACAACGGAGAAGCGCGATTGTATGTCTATAGCTATGAGTATCACAATGAACTAGAACTTAATGTGTGTGTTAAAATTTTGCCAAACAACGTATGCGCTACTGAGAGTGGCAAAAAAGCAGAAGAAGCGAGAAGTGAAACAGCAGGCAGTACCAGCAGTACTTAATTGTGCAACTTTCTTTTTCGATAACCACAGCAACGCATATTCGAGTTTCTATCTTGTATATGAATGGAAATGAAACCACTGACAGCTGAATGTGTCAGCGTCGCTGGTACCGAACAAAAAATCCCATCACACTACTACCAACCAGCGCACACTTGTTATCAGCTTGGCAACACACGAAAACGAGTTGCACTGAAGCCAACCAGTGTTTCCGCGTCGTATAATCCGTGAACACAGTTAGATAAGTGCGTACTTTTCACATCACCGAAATGTGTTGGCTAGTTCGAGGTTCGCTTTCAGCGATGATGAATACCGATGTTGAAAACACAGTGCCGACAAAAATTCCTCCGTACGCACTACGCGATGTTTCGGGCGTCGTATATAATGTCAATTTTGCGACGGAAACTACCGTTGATTTTTTCAACCGATGTACCTCGCACGAGCTGGTTCATGCGAGCTCGACGGTAGAAGCCTACGCTGGATGCTGCTGACACAACACTGAATGGCCTCCGTGGTACACTAGGCCTCACGCTCAAGGCTTCAAACCTCCGAAGTCGATTTACACTTGTTTTTAGCACCGAAAATCACAGATGAAAGCACAGGAACACCAGCATGCTCCAGTAGTCTGTACGATGTTTTCGCTCCCCCGACGATCGCTCGCAGACCGGCCCAAGCGAAGCCGGCTGGAATTCACTGGATTTGTCGGCGTCGCTTGAGCTCAGCACGAAACCACGTCACACTGGTAGCCCTCGCAGTCATTCGTCGTGTCGTTGTCGTGTTCTAGATTACGACGCGGTCACTTAGGAACGTTTGGAGAAGTTTGCGTGCTTGCTTCTAGCACTCGGCCATGCCTTCGCAGCGGCGGCCATTAGGCACAGCGTTCGGAGGCATCGCGGCCTCTGGTTTGTTGGTGCTGCTGTACGCGTGGTGACGTACAGTACACGTGGCGAAAATATCAAGCCCAGCTTGATCCCTCGCGCCTCGTCGCGTATGCCCCTCCGACGCCGACGCCGAGAGGCACATTTTACGCTTTTGACGCGTAGACGCGAGCATACACGGGTCAGTTGGGGGCACCTGACCTATCTTCAAATAGCCCAACTGCGCATAGGGCTAATGTAGGGCCCCCAAATTTAACCCACCGTGCGTCCCGATTTCGGAGTTCCGCTGGCTACCAACTGCTGACGTAATTTATGGTGCAGCTCGCGCGTTTCTGTAACGCAATTCTATCTGCTTACTGACACTCGATAGTGAATACTGGAGGCTCCCTAGATCGATGACACCTCGGGATCGCCTTCTAAGTGAATTTAGTGGGCGAGTACGAAGCCAGAGAAAATTTATCGGTGGATCGCAGAACGCCGAGGAGGGGTCTCCGGAATGCTTAGGTTCTGCGTAACCCCATTTGAGAATCCCCGATCTATTCGCTTCTGTGTAGGTACTGCCACGATCGTCTCCTTCACGTTTGCATAGCAGGTTAAAAAAGATTTGCAAATTTACCTCTCCTGCCCTGAGCGGAATATTGCGAGAATACTATTACCAAAGTCATCAAACCCTTTCTTGCAGGCAAGTGTAGCACATACCCATAGGCCACAGACTGCGGTATGCGCCAGAAATAATTGATACTATCAACGTACCTGTAGATTGTGAGACCTGAAACGGGTAATTTAAAATCAATCATTGGCAGAAAATGAAAAGTGAACCACAACCTATGTGTTACAAAACCGTTATACCAAGCGGAGTCCTCGTGAAGGAAAGCAGCAATGCTATAAGGTTCTTTTTGATCAAAAACAGCGCAAATAGTATGGCATGGTCACGTTTCTGCCTTGTAAGCATTCTTTGCCGCTCTCGTCCCTCGTGGCCACGTAAGATGGGTTGGCATGTATTGCATGATTTGTCATCTGTGCTGTCGAATACATCATAGGGAGAGGGAGGTACTTTTTTGTGCTCCAGTTAAGGATCCCCATTGAAAAAACGTCCACCACAGGAATGGTGGATTCCACCATCCACCATGCTGGTGGAACATGGTATATGGTAGCGTATGGTGAAGTGGATGGTGGATGGCTGTCATGATATGCGCGGTAGGCTCATCTGGTGCGCGATGTTTGTGAGTTTGTGCTGTGCCGTGCGCCGACGAAGATGACGATGAGACAAGGAAAAGGCGGAATCGTGTCGTCAAAGTCAAGCCAAGCCATGGGGAGAGAGAAGAAGAAGACGACGAGGGGGCGTTCGAGAAGAAGGATCCGAACGAAGCAGTGGCAGGCTGAAGCGCTCGTCGGGTCGTGGTCCCGAAGCCTACCTGTGCCTGTGTTCCGCACGAGCCTGGCTCCCTTCTACCGTGTGATCCAGCAGCCGGCGCCGGTCCGTGGTACTCGGATCCGGGCGTTTTCCAGACCTGGGCCTACTACTGGCTGTCCGGGACGTGCTTGCCACACATCGACTCTGCCTCACGCTCCGCTCCGACCATGCCTGAGTCATCACTGATGTCGGCGTAAGACGCAACGCAACGCATCGACTCATCTGCCTTCGACGTCACACGGTGAAGTGTTTCAAACCTTGTGTAGTGCAGTGGGGGACTACGCTAAGCGTCAGACCTTGTCTTTCGAGAACGTGTGTCGTGCTCGTACCTAAGGCAGTTCTTCGCTGTTGCCATGTAACACGCCAAGCTTCATTATCGTTTTTTTTTCTTTTTGTGGCATTAAAGCCTTATAACTCAAGTTGCAAATGTCTTCGTCAGTCTCGACAACGATTATTTAAGTTGCCGAGATTACTCGAACCTTATCCCTCACAATTGGCGTCCGCGCGACAGGACGAAGCCGTTTGCACTGGGTTGAAATCTGTAGGGAAGATGAGTGAGCAAGAGCTTATAACGCTAGCGGAACGCATGGGGCTTCAAGGAGCCGAGCTAAAGACGTGGGTAGACGCGCGGTTAGAGCGGGCTCATGAGGAATCTGTGCAAGCGCGTGAAGAGCGTTCCGCGGAAAGGCAGGCGGCGAAGGAACGTTTGGAGATAGAAGAGAGAACTCTTCAACTGCGAATTCGACTAGCTGAGGTTGAAGGTAGCCGAGAGCCAACAGCGCGGGACCGCGAACCTGAGAGGAGTCAAAGCTGCCCGTGCTTGATCAATCCTCACAACCTGATTCCAGTGTTTGACGAGGGGCGTGACGATCTCGATGCGTATCTCAAGAGGTTCGAACGCGTAGCAGTTGGTCAAGAGTGGCCTGAGGAGAAGTGGGCGACAGCGCTTAGTTTATGCCTCAGTGGGGAAGCATTGAAAGTCTTCGGTCGTCTGTCGCCAGAAGACTCAATGGATTACCAGAGTACGAAAATGGCCTTGCTCCAGAGGTTTCGTTTCACAGCCGAAGGCTATCGCGAAAAGTTTCGGCAAAGCAAGCCTGAAGACGGCGAAACTGGTAAACAGTACGCCACGAGATTACAGAGTTACTTCGATAGATGGCTGGAAATGTCGGAAACGGACGAGGACTTTGCATCCGTGCGCAACCTCATTGTAGCTGAGCAGTTTCTGAATAACTGCCACGATCGCCTGGCACTTTTTCTAAGGGAGAAGAAATGCAGGACGGTAAAAGAAATGGCAGAAGCAGCTGATACCTTCTTGGAAGCCCAGCGGCAAACAAACTTGTTGGTATTTCGTACCAAGTCTGCAAACAACATTCCCAAGGAGCAAGAAGGATTTACTTATACCCAGCCTCCTCTTAGATGTTTCGTCTGTGATCGACCCGGCCACAGAGCATCTGATTGCCGCACGAAACCCCAACGAGTCTTCTGTGGGCACTGTCGGAAGCCCGGCCACGATGCAAGAGCATGCCCAAGCAACGGCGGGTCAAAGAAAATGACATCTTGCATCGTGTCTACTGACCAGAAGTCCAAGACGCCCCGATGTGCCGATGATTCATCACAAGATGAATATGTTGCTAGTGCACTCCGAACGCGCACCGCAACAGCTACACGAAACTTGCCGGTGTTACAGGGAGAAGTGTTTGGACATACTGTATCAGTCTTGAGGGATACTGGAAGCAACACCCTGGTCGTGCGACGTTCCCTCGTTCCCGATGATGCGCTTACGGGTACCACCGCCACTATTTTATTGGCCGATGGTAGTTGCATCGAGGTACCGGAAGCAGAAGGACGGATTCTATCGCCCTATTTCACCGGAAAGGCGATAGTCAAATGCATGACGTCGCCACTTTACGATGTCATCGTAGGAAATGTTCCCGGCGCCCGTGACGCTAATGACCCCGACTCAACGTGGAAGGAGTCAGCGAGCCTGAAGTCGGAAACTAATCAGGCATTGAATTCTGAAGAGAAACCCAAGGATGGATGCGGGACGAATAGCACAGTCATGGTTGGTGTTTCAAGCAAAGGACATCGCCGGAAGCTCACGACTGCTAAATTTGGAAACTTAGAGGTGACACAGGAGTCATTTCGCCAAAAACAAGAGGAAGACCGGTCGCTGGATGTTTGTAGGGCGAAAGTCGACACCCTCATCCGCGGTAAAGGAGCCACATACCACTCATTTATGTTCGAGAAAGAAATCTTGTACCGCGTTTACCACTTGACTCCGGGTAAATCAGTTCAACAAGCGGTGGTTCCAAAGGCGTTGCGTGTCCATGTGTTGCACTTGGCACATGAATCACCGATATCTGGTCACCAGGGTATCAAGAAGACGAAGGACCGAGTTTTGGAGTCGTTTTATTGGCCCGGTGTACAGGAGGAGGTACGAAGATTCGTAAAATCATGCGACGCATGCCAAAGGACATATCCCAAAGGCAAAGTAGGCAAGGCGCCTCTTGGACGGATGCCTTTGATTGACACGCCATTCGAACGTGTGGCCGTTGATATCATTGGACCTCTGACGCCGATTTCAAAGAAGGGTAATCGGTACATTCTTACCCTTGTGGATTTCGCCACTCGGTACCCGGACGCGGTGGCTTTGCCCGCAATTGATTCGGCAACAGTAGCAGATGGACTACTGGAGATGTTCTCTCGAATAGGATTTCCACGGGAGATCCTCTGTGATCAAGCATCCTGCTTCACGTCAGGCCTGATGGAAGAGGTGAATGCTCTGCTTGCTATTCGACATTTGAGCTCGACGCCTTACCACCCGATATGCAATGGCTTGGTCGAAAGGTTCAACGGCACTTTGAAACAGATGTTGCGCAAGTTGTGCCAAGAGAAGCCGAAGTCATGGGACCGATTTCTTGCGCCTCTGTTATTCGCCTATCGAGAAGTACCTCAGGCCAGTATGGGCTTCTCGCCGTTTGAACTGATCTACGGCCGGCACGTCCGAGGACCCCTGGATATATTGAAGGAACTCTGGACAGGGGAAGACCTAGAGGAAGATATCAAGACTACTTACGGATACGTGCTTGATCAGAGAGAACGTCTTGAACGCACCTTGAAGCTGGCTCAAGAGAATCTCTCCCGAGCTCAACACTCGCAAAAGAAGTATTATGACCAAACCTCCAAAACCCGACAGCTCAAAGTTGGTGACCGGACTCTTATATTGCTCCCAACCAGGGAAAACAAGCTTCTTATGCACTGGAAGGGGCCATTTCCGGTTACAGGAAAAAAGAATGACCACGACTATTGGTTGGACCTTGGGCACACCACGAAAATGTTTCACATAAACATGCTCAAGCGCTACGAAGAACGTCAACCAGAAGTCACTAGTCAAGCTTCGTCGTTCAGACTGACCATCAACCGCTACGATACCTCTCTCAAGCCAAGCGTTTGAACAGCCGGATCTTGCGCTGGAGTCTCGCATTGCAAGAGTACACCTTTCGCGTTGAGCATATCAAAGGATCAGAGAACGTAGGTGCTGATTATATGAGCAGGCTACAGGTGTAGGTGCTAGCTATACAACATTAATGTAATAATGTACCATATGCCTAGGGACTCTCACATACAGACTATTCTCTTGGTGCAACAGTTCTGTACATTTGTTTGTCTTAAGTCTTGTCTCCCGCGCACTTTGGACAGTTTTTTTTAAAAAAAAAAACCTTTGAAAGGGGGGACTTTTTGTCATGATATGCGCGGTAGGCTCATCTGGTGCGCGATGTTTGTGAGTTTGTGCTGTGCCGTGCGCCGACGAAGATGACGATGAGACAAGGAAAAGGCGGAATCGTGTCGTCAAAGTCAAGCCAAGCCATGGGGAGAGAGAAGAAGAAGACGACGAGGGGGCGTTCGAGAAGAAGGATCCGAACGAAGCAGTGGCAGGCTGAAGCGCTCGTCGGGTCGTGGTCCCGAAGCCTACCTGTGCCTGTGTTCCGCACGAGCCTGGCTCCCTTCTACCGTGTGATCCAGCAGCCGGCGCCGGTCCGTGGTACTCGGATCCGGGCGTTTTCCAGACCTGGGCCTACTACTGGCTGTCCGGGACGTGCTTGCCACACATCGACTCTGCCTCACGCTCCGCTCCGACCATGCCTGAGTCATCGCTGATGTCGGCGTAAGACGCAACGCAACGCATCGACTCATCTGCCTTCGACGTCACACGGTGAAGTGTTTCAAACCTTGTGTAGTGCAGTGGGGGACTACGCTAAGCGTCAGACCTTGTCTTTCGAGAACGTGTGTCGTGCTCGTACCTAAGGCAGTTCTTCGCTGTTGCCATGTAACACGCCAAGCTTCATTATCGTTTTTTTTTCTTTTTGTGGCATTAAAGCCTTATAACTCAAGTTGCAAATGTCTTCGTCAGTCTCGACAACGATTATTTAAGTTGCCGAGATTACTCGAACCTTATCCCTCACAATAGCACGCTCCACCCGGCAGTGCTGGAGCGCGAAGCAGCGTCAGAACCACCGTCACAAGCTGCCACTAAAGAAATAATAAAAATAATTGTATAAAAACAACATAGAAAGCACCCGCAAAAACATGCGTGACAGCGCGGAATCCAACCTGCCACCTTCGTATTTTTAACTGAGCAGACAAAACACTTAGCCACGCCGACAGACGGCGATTATAGTGTTAAAGAAGTAGTCAACTCATAAACTCACTGTTTAACTTCAGTTTTGTTAATCGCTTACTCGAGATTGACAGGATCTGCACCAGGTACTAACATTTTCAAATTTGATAAACACCAACAAGTGCTGCCTGTAACGATTGTAACTGCGATAATGGTAACAGTGCTATGTTTTTGTTACAATTTACAACTGCAAGAAAAAAACAACTCAATGGACTGACGAGCAGGTAGAGTTTATCAACAGTTACTGCCAAGTTTAATATCCGTTTCTCGTTCCTTCCAAATAGCGATATGTGTTCAGGCTTTCTGACGCTTTTACGCTCATTTGATAGATACGTCCACACAATTGATTGTGATGTTTTTCGCGCAACGCACAGTGCAGTTGTGCCAGCGCCCAGGTGTTGCTCTGTCGTTTAAAACAACCACATTATGGATTGGTCGAAACAAATGCAGTGCGCCAGAACCATTATGCTATCATATTTTTTCAGTAATCATATGAATTGACGTGTCTGTGTTCTCGCATGAGAGCGAGTGAAGTGCCGGCGAGTGCGACCGGCAGCCGTCGGTGAGGGGAGGCGTACATTTGGTGGAAGTGCTCCAAGCGCGTCGCATCGATAATTGTCGCTTCTTGCGCGGACACTGCACACACAAAAAAAGGCTTCGTTTAGGTTAAATGATCCCACAGCTGTGCTGTATTGTTTTTTTTTACTCGTCAAAATTCTGCATTCTGAAACTCAGAAGTGCCGATAACGCAGTACGGGCTCAGTCGGTAGGCTTAACCTTTGGTGGAAATCATGGTGATAGAACAGAAAGGTGAAAGTCACGTTCGCTGGGGCTCGTCTCAACGCATGTCGAAAGTGAAAGTTTACGTATACTCGCACGCACTTTGTTAACTGAAAAGTACGGCTCAAGCAATAGAGTGGGCAAGAATTGCCAAGGTTGCGTTTCTAGCGTGGTGACATCAAGTGACCGCTGTGTTCTGCTGTAACATTGAAATGAGAAATTGTGAACTGGAGCTTATTTATTTCTCGACAACTGCGCGCCGATGTAAAACATTTATTGTCACTGTTTGCAGTGACACTTCAAGTTTTCTAAACACCACAACAAAGAAACACCGCGAATATCAAACTGATGTAAGTACGTGCGCGAAATGTAAACATATTCACGGCTGCATATTCTACGCTCCACAAAAATGAAGCGTTGTTGACACCACTGGAATAAAAAAAATAAACGTGCTAGAAAGCGTAATGAGCAGCGTTGGTTTCTCTTGACAATAAACATATATCTCTGCACGTACGAGAATGAAACGCCACAATTAGTGATTTCACATAATGTAATGTGAATTTTCATCAAGCCACCACCATCCACCAAGCTTCCATCAGGCCACCGTCCTCCACCTTGCTCCCCAAGCCTTCCACCAAACAAGTTTTGCCTCGCCACCATCAGCCGGCATTTTCCACTGTCTCCACCATTTTTTCGCCACTACCATCACCATCTGCAATCATTTTGTCTCCGCTAGCCGCCATCAGCTGGCGTTTTTCACCGTCACCACCATTGGCTCGCCACCACAACTTATGCCATCATTTTTTCACTCTCTTCGTCATCAGCCAATATCCCCACTACAGTTTTCACCATATCCACTAATATTTCCACCATATCCACTATTATTTCTACCATATCTACCAATGATTCTAAGATCCACCAACCTAGGATTTTCAATAGATATGTGTGACCTTTTGACTATAACATGCTTTTATGTGGGGTGACGTGACTGTTTTTCGATCAGGTGTCTATATGAGAGTATCGGGAACATATAATCGACGCTATCAAGAAAGAGTCAGAGATTGCCAAAGTTGTGCTTTTTAGATGACTGTACTGTTCCAACACAGAGACGTCCACAGTGCGCAAACCATGCTGAAGTAAAACTCTTTCCTCCACAGGCTACGCAAGAAGGCAGGTACTACGTGTACGATGGTTATGGTATAGATGCTTACGCATCCCTCCAGAAACTCGTGACATTTGCCGCTGCTGAGAACCAGACTTACAAAACATTCGATATGATGTATTTTTGTAACAGGGTAAGTGTAGTATTTAATATTCACACAAAGTTAATATTGATGTCAAGAATTGATTGATATGTGGGGTTTAACGTCCCAAAACCACCATATGATTATGAGAGTCGCCGTAGTGGAGGGCTCCGGAAATTTCGACCACTTGGGGTTTTTTAACGTGCACCCAAATCTGAGCACACGGGCCTACAACATTTCCGCCTCCATTGGAAATTCAGCCGCCGCAGCCGGGATTTGAACCCGCGACCTGCGGGTCAGCAGCCGAGTACCTTAGCCACTAGACCACCGCGGCGGGGCTCGATGTCAAGAATGTGTGCTGTAAAGTTTTAGATAAATTGAAATAATACCGTGTGTAACTTAAGTTTTTCACAACTTTACGTTTCATTACATTCTTCTTATCTTGTAGAAAATTGGAGTACATCCGTGATCGTGTGTTATCTTAGCACTGGAGGTTTGTTTTGTTATATCGTTACAATATTTGACTTAAACAGTAAGATAAATTGGTCAATGTTTTCACTGTCTATGCACATATAACCGACTGAGTATTGGTAATACATGTAATTTCAGATGAAACCTAGGTGAGCATATACAATAATGATGGCTGCATTATACAAATGTGTCTTTGTAAAGAGGCACCTTTCTAATTACACCATGCAAATATTGTTAGGTCAATGCCTCAGCTTACACTTTTTAAAATCCTTATGTCATGCACAAATTTTAGAAGCATATTTTTCTTGCTGTTCGTCCATGAAGTAACTCAGTAGGCTATTAGGAAATAGCAATTATACGCATTATGCAAGAGAAAGTCAACTAACTGATTACATTAACAAGTGTGTACTAGTTTAGTAGCGAAATCATATGATTTAAAGTGTTACCGTAATATAAAATTTCGAAGCAGCCAACCTGCATCTCGGAAAGGTACTATAGACAACTCAAATTATGTAGTGCAGTTTTTTAAATAAAAAAAATGGGCGACACTTGCACAAAGCAGCGCAGCTGCTGGAACGCCAAAACTAGATAATTCCTTGAGTTTATCTGGTTACTTCTACGTAGCCTGTAGGCCTGAGCTAAATTATCATTGTTTCTACATTGATTCTAGGCTATTACTAGGCTTTATCTTGGTAAGTGTTGTTTGATTTTTGTTATCACGAATAGATGGTGACGTTACACACAACAAGCGAGTCCGAACTTATATACAGAAACTCGCACTCAAACCAAACGTTTCCCCCTTCCATCGATCTACTTGCTAGTTGTCTTCGGTACAAGCTTTCCTTTGGTATAGGGTCTTCCCGGAGCTGTTGCTGCCATCCCGTTTCCTAGTATTTATCGTTCTACGTATTCAAGTTTGTCACCTTACTCATTGATTTCACAAATATTGTTGGGCTAAATTTTGCATTATTCACATTTAGTAGACCAGTGGTGAACAGTCGGACCGCAAGTTGGTACAGTTGGTTGGAATTAATCTTGAACTTACAGCGCGACACTAAAGAAAGACACAAAGAAGGACGCGTCGTGTTGTTCCTACCCTTCTTTTCGCTTGTAAGTGTTACGCTGCAACCAATTAGGTCAAGATGAAATGGAATAGTGGCATCGATCTAGTTCTCGCGGCACACTCTCGTTCACATTCACGATACATTTGTGGCAGGTGACACTCGCAAACTCAGGCTAGCTTGAACATAAGAAGAGAAAAATAAAAAAAATACCAGAAAGGTAGAGAGGTAGCACCATTACGCACACATCAAAACGCAAAGAGTTTGATGGGGAATTTGAGGAATTACGTACAATTCGGATGTGGGCTGAGTGGAGATACAGGCCTCAGAGAGGCCTCAATTCATGGCCTCAGAGATGCTTGACATTTACAAAGTAAAATCCAACGTCGAATGGACAAGCTGAGGGCCAACGGTGGAGGAACTTTTGCGAATCACTGAATCCTCGTGAACCGATGACTCTTTTATGGTAAATGGTACGGGGCCTTGTGTAAAATCCACGACAACGACACCCATTCAGCTTTAACAGCTTCTCTGTTAAGGGGATAGGCCACTGAACATCAAAAAAAAAAATTAGGAGCAGTCAGCGTTAAATATCTTTTCGTTCAAGACAAGCATGTATTATATATCTTCACAAGTCATTTACGCTGCAAAATATTGCTTATTTATTGGGAGGTAATCTGTGTCAAAAATTGCAATAAAGTAGTATGCACGCCAGCTGTAATATGTGAGTAAGGGGTAGCGTCATTCAGTAAAACCTTGGCTTCCAAGTAACTAATAATTTGTCGCTGTGCAGTGAACTAGCATATATCTTATGCAGTAACTATCAAAAAACATGTCACAAAACAAAAAAAAAACGTCGAAGAAAGAGGCACCTTAGACTGAGCCTGTTCGAAAATTCAGCTGTAAATTCAAAAATGTTCTATAAATTTTTATTATCTTTCACTGCTAGTATGTTCAGGTGTTTATTAATTGTTCGAAATTTGAGTTCAGAGTTTACGCTGAGAGAGAAGTTATGAGTGTTTGCGAAGCATCATTGAGACCAAAATTTGCAGTTTCAGAAAAAAGCAATACAAAGAGCTCGCAGCTTGCAAAAAGTGTCAAACAACCTAATATACAGGCATAAAATGAACTACGTTTAAAGTTGGGACGTTATGCCGAAGCATTATAGTCTCTTTTTGTTTTGGTGGCTGGTCATCTCTCCCTGGCGTGTTTAGTCCCATCCGCTCACTTTGTTTAGCTTTCTGCATGTGTCGGTGACCCTGGCGATTAAAGGTTGAAAAAAGAAATATTGCCATGGTTCTATGCCAGCTTGTTTCAAGATGGCTAGGGCGCTTGTGGACCTCATCTTGTCATGTAAGAAGGATTTGAAATCAGGCTATCAAACTATGCGGAATCAGCGTTGAGCAGGCATATTTGCCTCATTTCAGTGTCGTGAACCTGTTAATAATGATGGAACTTTTTTGCAGCAAGCCGGCTTTTGCAGGCCGGCTTCAGCAGCTTCGTTCTTGAAAAGTGATTGATAATGTGGAAGCTCTCAAATTGATGTTTCGTTGTGAGAGAAAGAGAGAAGAGCGAGAACAAGGTACAAAGAATTCACGCATGAGCTACTCCTAACACCCAGCTAGAGTTCCTAGACACCTGGTAAGAAGGAAAGTGTGGGGAGCTGAGTTTATGTTAGGCTGTTCAAACTTTTCTGAAGACCAGATCGGTCTCTCTTGTTTGCGTTTGGCGGTGTTTGGGCCTCCGTGTATCAAAGGTGCTTTAGCCTCTCCAAGTAGGTGCTGAGGCTAAGGGGCACGTCGTACAGCCAATCATTGACAATCTATACAAGCAAGTGAAACTAAGCACAAAGAAAATTTTTGGTCATTCAGCAGCGGATCGGAAGCGAATTTCGGGTGGTGTTTCCATATTCGCATAACTTGATTTTAGACCCACAACTACAAATTTTAGTCAGAGTAGTTATTCGATGTCCAATAGATTAAGCAGTGTCAGGGTTACCGTAAAGCTTAAACGGGATAAACGCCTGCTGAGAGTTGTTCAAAAACATAACGGATATTAAAGTGGCTCTTTCATTTTATTTTCGAAGTAGTTTGCAATATATATTGCCGTTTTCGTGTGACGGAGTCTACCAAAGCCTTAAAACATGCATATCGAGATCAGGTTCCGGGAGTATAGCCGACCCTCGCAGCAGTGGCGTACCACCTCTTTCGCGAGTGGGGGGGGGGGGGGGCAAGTTTACCTCACTCGTGAGCCGGTATATATATATAGGCAGGCATGGTTGTTGAGTGGCCGTATCGTTGCAAGTAGTCAAGTAGATCCTCCGTGAGTGACCACAACGCGGTTTATTTCGACGTTTCGGCCTAGTGTCTACGGCTTATTTGTTCGTTTCCTTGGCTTGCCCCCTCCCCCCCCCTGGCTTGTACTCCTACGCCTCGCATGGATATGTGCACTCGCGAGCATCCGGACACATTGCCCAGTGTTATTGCTTGCCTACGTTTCATGAAGCTGATGTCCTTTCGATGCAGGGCGACCAATTCAAGAGAAAAATCATTCAGGCTGACAATAACAGGAAAAGATGGCTGACCTTTCCCTCTCAGTCATAGTAATCAATATAATACGAAAGTAAAAAGTGGCGTCATAAAAGTAGTTATATGTGTACGTTGCACATTAGTTTGCAAACTTGTACATGATACCTTGATGTTTGCCAGTTAAAGCACCGCGTAATGTGCACACACAAAAGTTAACTCATAGCGGCACATCTGCATGCCGTCGACTAACACCCCTAGTCAAGGAAGAGGAAAAAAGGAAGGAAAGGCAGGTAGGTTAACCGGACCCGCGTCCAATGCGCTATCCTACAATGGTCGAAAGGGTAATGAGAAATTAGAAGATGGGGAGATAGAAAACAGGTTGGCATACAAAAAACACTACTGCGTTCAATGGTAGTGAACGCAAGATGTCGGCCCCATCATTGTGTACTATGAATAGTCGAGTAATAGTACTTGCTGAAAACTTGCAAGTACTGGGACATAGGCTATCGAGCACTTGTTGCATGGGCTGAGCGTATGGTGAGTTGAGCTTGCCGACGAACATGTGAAATGCTTCTAAGAGTGACTGAAGAAATATCAAGGACTGTTTTGTCCTGAGACAACTGGACAGTCGGCTGATTCAGTGATTGATGTTACTGAGGTGCCCTGCGGCTCAGTACGTTGCTACGACTTCACAACGAAGACCAAGCTGTGTCAGATGTGTTGATGTCTTTTTTGGGGTGGCCGTTTACGCTGGCTACCACCCATCAGTGGAACCGTGGCTTCGGCAATGTAGGCCAATCGGAATTCCACCGATCATGAGGGGTACGATTGGCAAGGGAGTCAGTGAAGCAGGGGGTTCAAGGGGTGCTACAGACGCCGAGTCAATGCTTCTAATGGATGAACTACCGCACCGGTGTCAAAGATGTCACCGCTTTCTGATGGTTTCAGCAGTCTCGCGCTGGGATGTATAGTCCCTTGCCATTTATTTTAATATGACAATTTCCCTCTTCATTTTAGGCACTCCTCTGAGAAGGGCTCGTGGGTCCATTACAGTTAGAACACTTCAGCACATCGGCTTTACGATTGCTAGGCAATGGGCTTCAGCGCAGTGAGAACATACTTGCCTATTTTCACTAGCTGTTCAAACGGAACCTAGTTTCGTGCATTTGTGGCATTGCAGTGGTTTTGACACAAAAGGTTTTACTGAATGTTGGAAGTGGCCCACCTTTACATAGTAAGGCCGGCTACTGGTAAAACGAGCAACCCCTGCGAAAATGGTAGCTTCGCTAGATAGTTTGACAAGGGCACACAAGTAGCACCTTGAAATAACATCTTCAACATCGTAGATTACACCGGTAATGACGTTGCAGCCCACTTGAACGTAGGAGTAGACGTTAATTCTGTAAGACTTTGTAGTGTGTTCAGTCAAGTTCCGTGCAAAACAACAATCGTTATGACGTACTTGCGCGAATCCACTCGGATATCCATAATTTACCTGGCATCATCCCATCGAGGAGGCTGAAACAAATTGAGTGCTGAGGTGTTTCTTGTTGCTTTTTGGGTCAACGCTAACGAAAATGATAGTGTTGGTTTCTGCCTTGTGCAGCGCTCCTTCATTCAGCGTGATTGGTGATAAAGAAGCCCTAGTGTTACGTCTCTTATATTTCCGGCTCGTCACAACTTCGAAATAGTCATCAAACAGCCCCTCGCCTGGCAGTGAGTTGAATTCAATGTCCTCGCTTTAGCATTAAGGGCCCGTCCGCTTCATTGACGTGGGCGCCATGCTCGCCGGAGGACCTGGCAGATACCCGAACTGGTCCATGTACATCAGCAATGAACGCAGTAGTAGGCTTCATAAGTTTCACACAATACTGAGCAAACAATGCAAGAGACACTTGAACAGGGTATTGATGAACACACAACGTCGTCGTCGTTGTCCAAACCAAAATTGGCGTCAAGTAGCACACAAGGCACGGTGCGCTGGAGAAAGTAGTCAAGTTCTTGAAAAATAAAGAATGAACAAGAAAGGAAGCATTATCGGGTACATGTGTGTATGTTTTTTGCACGGCTAGAAGTGGTTGCGTAATAATAATTTTAAAAAAATTGTAGCGATGCTCGCGTCACTTTGCTAGCCTGTGACGCATGCAGGGCCACGATCCTGGAATCTTCTGTTTGGTAAACGGTTCATCGTCTAGTTTGTCGGGAGAATTGCTTAAAACGATGTGTTCGCTCATATAACGATCACAGAAACCGAGTAGGTGTTCTATTAGGAGTTTTCAAAAAGTAACCTTAAAAGTTTGCGGCATCAAACCCTTTTTTTTTGTATACATGCTTTGGTTGAAGCCGGGGCAAAGAGTTTCCAACTAGGGTCTACGGTGCTTCGGGCAGTCCCCCTATGCTGGGTCAATACAGTCTTGGCCGAGAACTACCAAATCAGAGGGTGCCGTTCAGTTTTTCTGCTTTTTGGACAGACTTTTGGGCTCCCGGTAAATTCGAGATATAGCGTTTCCAACGCGAAACCCTGTTTGGGTCTCGCGTACGCGCAGTGGCAACGACGCTCTTTTTGAGGGGCCCCAAAACAGTTGAGCTCCAATTCGGAAACTCTCAGTCATATGTGGAGGTGTCTGTCGTTCCTATGCAAAAAGAGTAGGCTTTATGAAAGCAACACCTAACCGCAGTCGTGACCGAAAATTTGCGTCGTGGTGCGACAGTAATCTTTAATTCTTTTGAATCCCGTAAACACTCAGCTAGAAGTCAGCACAACCGTATGTGATTTCATCTTGTGTGCCTGCCTCGTATTGGCGCTGTTTCACGAATACGTGCCTGGTGTCCAAAATTACTATGACAGCCTGATATATACCTCTAACTTGATAAAATAGCTTAAAACGGTGGTATAGAGAGCTCTGAATTATGGGAATCACCGAAGTAATGAACACACTGGACATAAAAATTGAATTGTTTTACTAAACTAAGGTGTACTCAATGCACCCACAGTATGATAATTTCATCTGGGCTTTATAAACCGATGTATCGCGACTAGTGCTTATGTATTTGGTTTACAATACCTTGATAGATAGATAGCCCCGCCGCAGTGGTCTAGTGGCTAAGGTACTCGGCTGCTGACCCGCAGGTCGTGGGTTCGATTCCCGGCTGCGGCGGCTGCATTTCCGATGGAGGCGGAAATGTTGTAGGCCCGTGTGCTCAGACTTGGGTGCACGTTAAAGAACCCCAGGTGGTCGAAATTTCCGAAGCCCTCCACTACGGCGTCTTTCATAATCATATGGTGGTTTTGGGACGTTAAACCCCAGAAATCAAATCAACCTTGATAGATAGATATGTTAGGGTTAACGTCCCAAAACCGCCATATGATTATGAGAGACGCCGTAGTTGAGGGCTTCGGAAATTTCGACCACCTGGGGTTCTTTAACGTGCACCCAAATCTGAGCACACGGGCCTACAACATTTCTGCTTCCATAGGAAATGGCGCCGCCGCAGCCGCGATTCGTACCCGCGACCTGTGGGTCAGCAGCCGTTCAGAATACCTTGATTTGATGGGTATTTCTTGTATGAGTTTGTATTGTTGTGCTTTATTTTGTGCGTAGAAGGAGATTCTTAACATGCTGTTGAATAACGCACACAATATTGTGGGTCCCAAAATCCTATAGATACAGTAGTTTATTGTTTTATTGTTTAAGCTTTGCGTAGTTTTGTTCTTTCGTATACTCACTTTGTACACCACTAATTATATGTATCATATTGTTACCACATGTGTAATTTAGGTATGTGCACCTGTGTAGCGGGGAACATGGTGGTAGCAGAAGAGGAGGACGTTCAGTTGGTGGAAAGAGCTCGCTGCTGCCCGTTCACTGCGTTATACCGTCGAGTCGACCGTTACGTCTGCTTCGAATAAATCCCTCGTAGACGTAACAGAGTGGTGGAGGTGCGGGGTACGACACATCGACGTACCACGGAGCTACAGCTGTTCGGAGTTCGCCGGAGCCGTCGTCTTGCCGGTCTGCCGCCGACAACAGTCGTCATGACCCAGAGCGAAGGTCAGGAATCAACCGCCTCGACTTCGCACCAATCTACACTGGCTACACCTAGGCATGACTACATGGAACCCCGCCCGTTCGCGGGAATGGCAGGAGAAGACGTGAACGCGTGGCTAACGCACTAAAACAGGGTGAGCCGGTAAAACTACTGGAACTCTATCGATCAGCAGGAAAACGTCGCGCTGTTTCTCAAGGACACTGCCCTGATGTAATATGAAAACCACGAAGAGTCCTTGACAACATGGGCTATTTTTGCTCAAGAACTCAAGAAGTGTTTTGGTGACTCCGACTCTAGAAAGAAAAGCGCGGAGCGGACTCTTGCCGGAAGAGCCCAGACTCCTGGAGAAACCTGCACTGCCTATATAGAGGACGTTCTTAAGCTTTGCAAGATTATAAACCCGCAGATGTCTGAAGAAGACAGGGTCGGACACCTATTGAAAGGCATAGCGGAAGACGTTTACAATTTTCTGATAGGCAGGGATGACCTCACCTCTGCCTCCGACGTCCAACATCACTGCCGCACGTTTGAAAAATTGAAGACTCATCACATCACCCCGAAATTTGGTAGGCTGGCAAATGTGACAACGGTTGCCAGCGTCGACGTGAGCCCACCCACCGACCTTGCCGCTACTATTCGGGCAAATGTGCGTGGAGAGCTGCAACGACAAGGCAGTAGGGTTGACAAAACCATTCCTCATCCACCTACCAATCCACCCTACTACACGGCGGCACCATCAGCTTCTTTGCCACCATCGGTATGTGTGACAGACATCAACGAAACTGGAAATCCGCGGCCACGTCGTGACTCATTCGTGGCCGACCAGCGATATGGCCAACGCCTTCGGCACGGCCCCGCCACACAGAGGTGGGCAGCCCCCGCTCAACAAGCTCGTCACCGAACCTTCACAGCTGAGCGGTCCCAGCATTGGTTCGGTGAGCGTCCTCTACCAGTCTGTTACAACTGTGGCTTCGAAAGACTCATTGCCAGGTATTGCAATTACCGGCAGCCGCCAAGGTATGACCGTTCACCGAGATTTAACCGTTCTGGCGTTACCCGAGCACCGACATTCCCGGGAAGCGGGTCTTACGAGATCCCAGGACCGCTACGAAACCAATCTCCGGCCTCTGACCGCAGTGTGACACCACCACCTGCCCCTCGTGCCAACCGATCACCGTCTCCTCGGCGCCACCACTCCTCGCCTCTTACGGAAAACTAGCCGGCGCGGCCGTTGGAGGTGAGGTCGCCGGACAGTCTTCGATTTCATCAGATATACCTCCGTTAGCTTCCATGTTTAGAAATAAGGTTCGAGTGCTTATCGATGGTGTACCAACGATGGCGTTTGTGGACACAGGTGCAAGCGTGTCAGTGATGAGTTTAGTTTTCACCCGCCTTCTTGGACGAAAGGTTATGTTTCATTGGGACCGTCCTGATACGTTTCGTGGAATGAGCGGAGAGGTGTTACAACCTGTTGGTGTCTGCACTGTGACTGTTAGTTTGGCGTGCCAGAACTTTGTCGCAGAGTTTGCTGTTCTCCCTCATACTACGCATGACGTGATTGTGGGACTCGATTTCTTGAAGCTATGTGGTGCTACTGTCGATTGCCGCACAGGACAAATTACAGTAGATTCTGATATCCCAGTTTCGTTTATGGAAAACTCGCCCTCTCAAGAAAGTGCTCTTTGCGTGTCTAAGGACACAACTGTGCCGCCGTTGTCTGCAAAATGCGTCCCTGTTGTCTGTTCACCTGCAAGCGAGAAAACATTTGACGCAACTGTGGAGCCCGTGCATCTCAGTTGCATAAAGAAGACAGTTTTAATACCGTACTGTACACTATCGGTTCCGCAAGGGCATACTGGTTTGTAGGTGATTAACTGCTCTAGTGAACCTACAGTGCTGCCGAAGGATCTGAAACTTGCAGAGATTCGTGAACACCAAATATTCTCGCTTGCCACCCTCGCAGAAAGCAATGATTTCCCGGATAAGACCCGTTGCAATAATCTGCACGCCAGGGACACCACCATTATGGCTATGATTGATAAGTCACTCAGCACCAAGGAACGTAACGAACTGGCGAGTATTCTGCGCAAACATGCCGGTATTTTTGATTTCGCTCAGCATGATTCACCGTCATTCCCTGCTTATCGTATAAAGCACCGAATCGACACGACATCTCACAGACCTCTCCGACAAAAACCATATCGTGTATCGCCGTCAGAACGCGCAGTGATCAATGAAGAGGTTTGCGAGATGCTCAAGCAAAATGTAATTCAGGAATCATGTAGTCCGTGGGCCGCCCCAGTAATTCTAGTGAAGAAGAAGGATGGGACATGGCGATTTTGTGTTGACTACCGCCGTCTCAACGCCATCACTAAAAAACACGTATACCCACTCCCACGGAGTGATGATGCTATCGACTGTCTATCATCGGCCTCTTACTTTTCGTCTGTGGATCTGAGGTCAGGCTACTGGCAGATTCCAATGCACGAGGAAGACAAGGAGAAAACGGCATTTGTTACAACAGATGGACGATTTGAATTCAATGTGATGCCGTTCGGACTCTGCAACGCGCCCGCAACATTTGAGCGATTTATGGACAACATTCTGCGTGGATTGAAGTGGGAAGTGTGTATGTGTTACTTGGACGACGTTGTAAATTTTGGGCGCACCTTTTGTGAGCACAACACACGCCTTGACCTCGTACTGTACTGCCTAAGCAAAGCACGCTTGGTGCTCAACTCAAAGAAATGTCGTTTTGGAGAGCGCCAAACACTCGTCCTTGGACACTTAGTAAACAAAGAAGGCATACGACCGGATCCCGCCAAGATGGCCGCAGTGGAGGCATTTAAGCAGCCAAACTCGGTGAAAGAACTGCGCAGCTTTTTGGGACTTTGTTCATACTTTCGCCGATTCATTCCTGGCTTTGCCAATATTGCATACCCGCTCACGTGTCTGCTTCAGAAAGGTGCGCAGTTTGACTGGACCCCGGAATGCGAGTCTGCTTTTTCGGAGTTGAAGTTTCTTTTGACGTCCCATCCGATTCTTCAACATTTCAATCCTCTCGCTCCCTCTGAGATTCACACAGACGCCAGCGGTATTGGTGAAGGTGCTGTCCTGGTTCAACGCTTGGATAATCAAGAACACGTCGTAGCGTATGCAAGTCGCTCGCTCAGCAAGTCCGAGCGTAACTACACTGTCACAGAGCGAGAATGCCTCGCAGTAGTCTTCGCAGTGCAGCGCTTCCGGTCCTACCTGTACGGACGCCCCTTTACCGTCGTGACAGACCATCATTCTCTCTGCTGGTTGGTTAATCTGCGTGACCCATCTGGTCGGCTGGCGCGCTGGGCACTTCGTCTACAAGAATATGACTTCACGGTTTCGTATAAAAGCAGCCGACGTCACGCTGACGCAGATTGTCTTTCGCGACTACCGCTTCCAACGATGGAATGTGACGCGGACACCTTCGATACCTACATTGCATCACTCGACCAACCATTTCCTGATAACAAGACCTTTAAGGATGAGCAACAAAGGGACAGCACCATACAACAGCTTCTTGCTACCAAACCAAAATCATCGCCTACGCGCTTCTGCATCCGAGACGGGCTAGTTTACAAAAAGAACTACACCAACACCGGCTCACGATGTCTTATGGTGGTTCCGAAGAGTCTTCGCGTTTATGTCTTGCAGGCTATGCATGATGACCCAACATCCGGTCATCTAGGCACAGCAAAATCTCTTTGCCGTCTTCAAGAAAGATTCTACTGGCCCAAAATGCGCCACACGACGGAACAATACGTGTCTAGCTGCAACGAGTGTCAACGTCATAAGCGCCCAACAAGTGCTCCTTTAGGGCGATTACATCCGGTGCCGCCCCCTAGAACTCTATTCGAGCAAGTCTGGATTGACCTCCTTGGACCCTTTCCCCGGTCTTCCAATGGAAATCGCTGGATAGTCGTTTGCACCGACCATTTAACACGGTACGGCGAGACCGCTGCCATACCATCGGCAACTGCAGCTGATGTGTCTTCCTTCATGCTACGTTTTGTCATTCTTCGACATGGGCCTCCCAAAATCGTAATCAGTGACCGTGGCCGACAATTCACAGCAGGCGTGATGGAAGAGATGCTTCGTGTCTGTGCTTCAAGGTTTCGGCACTCTACGCCATACCATCCCCAAACGAACGGTCTAACTGAACGAACGAACAGAACTCTCTCGAACATGCTGTCTATGTATGTTGCATCCGATCACAAGGACTGGGACAGCATTCTACCCTTTATCACATATGCATTCAACACCGCTCAGCATGAAACTACCGGCTACAGTCCTTTCTTTCTTCTATACGCTCGACCACCTCGTCATACCCTGAATACAATCTTCCCGTGTTTGGACCATCATGATCCCTGCATATCCGAGATCATCTGTCGGGCAGAAGAAGCTAGACGCCTTGCTTATTTGCGCACTCTTGCTTCGCAAGACCGCTCGAAGGCACATTTTGACCGCCGACGCCGACACGTGACGTACAATCGCGGCGACCTAGTGTTGCTCTGGACACCAACTAGAAAACGCGGTTTGAGCGAGAAACTGCTAGCGCACTATGCGGGACCTTATCTTGTTGTAGACCGTATCAGTGATTTAGTTTACCGCATAGCGCGTCTCCATTCAAACGGCCGACGGTCTGCAAAAACTGAACTTGTCCATGTTGCACGTTTGAAGCGCTTTATTCCTCGAGAGACTGTTTGACTCGCCCAGTGGGCCTCGTCTGCGCGGAGGGAAATGTTACCACATGTGTAATTTAGGTGTGCGCGCCTGTGTAGAGGGGAACATGGTGGTAGCAGAAGAGGAGGACGTTCAGTTGGTGGCAAAAGCTCGCTGCTGCCCGTTCACTGCGGTATACCGTCGAGTCGACCGTTACGTCTGCTTCGAATAAACCCCTCGTAGGCGTAACAATATGCTGCTCCCTTCAATACTTCCACTTCTTAGTTATCCTCAAAGAAGCCCTGGTTTCCTAATGTGAAAATTGTAGTTTCTCTCTTTTGTGTTGAACTGCACTCTTTATTTTTTCTTCTGTATTTTGCTGTCTTTGAAGGCTTATTCATGCCTGCGACAAGAATAAGTTATACGACTAGACTTGCCACAAATGAAGTGGTTGCAAATGGAAGCACAAGGCCGCTTCGATAGGAAAGCGGCTACTCTTGTTCAGGCACTAGCTTCTCTATTGATCAGTCGGGAGACTCATGTCACAAAGCACACACTTTCTGCTTCTCTTCTTCCCTTTCAAGTTAGACTGACACTGTTTTCACATCAGTGCAGCAACAGCTTGGTCACACCATTGTGTCCATCTAAACAATCAAGCGCGTTATTGTGTTTTTAGTGTACTTCTGCTAATGGTTAAATCATTCGTTTCAATGCAAATTGTAACAAAACTGCCTTTGTAGTTTTTTTACGCATTATTGTATTTTATTTTGTGATAGCGTATTCATCAAGTACACTGGTTTAGTGTCTCGTTGTCGTTCTTAAGCATTTGCCGCAAATGTGCATAAGTGAAGTCATGCTAAAATGAGTCCCTCCAAGCCTAGTAGTCAAACATGCTGGCACAAAACTACCGCGACATCGAGGAAGCTTGTTAAACATTGTGGCAGCATTTTGAACAGTTGCCAACCCAATTTTCACTGAGTTTTCTTCCTTTATGATTGAAAACGCACAAAAGAAAAATATAACAGGCGTTGAAGAGCCAGTAGATTAGGTTCATCATATGATGTGAGCACAACCATTCTGGCCACCCCTTATCTGCTTGCGCTTTCATCTTGTCTCCACATATGAGCTGTAAAACGTTGCTGCATGTTTTGCAGTAGAGCCAGTTCACCATAAACGAAAAACTATATTTTGTTGTGCAGGTATGACATGATTGCCGTATATACGAATGATAGGATGAGTGCTCTGGAGGGTGAGTGCATTTTTTTGTTATTTTTCGATTGTACTTTCACGTTTATGTATTGCGTATCTGCTGCACCAGTGAATAATTCGCAGATACTATCAGCCTTCTAAGTTGCTCCTAAGATCTGAATGAAATGACGACCAGAGGGGTATTAGAAATTCAGGTACGTTTTCTTTCAAAGCAGATTATATTCTCGTTTGTGAACTATATTAATGTGGTATCAGTTCAGCAGTATTCTTCCCTATTTTATTTTTTCCATCCCTTTTATTTCATTCCGCAAATGAGTTTGTAAAAACGTAGAAAGTTAACATCGCGAACATTTGACCACGGCATTGTGCTGGCGGTGACTCTTAATAGTGAAGCATTCAGTCATATGATAAAAAAAATGTGCAATTGATTACTAGAGATTTTTAATGGAGCTTATCAAAGAGTTTGTTGATGGAGCCTATCAGACTAATACTGTCATCTTTTTGCTGGGAATGTTTTTGCGGCCGATGAAGTTCTGTACAGCAAAAGGTAACAGTCTTCCCTCACTTTGAAGAGTGTGCTCCATAGGTGAATTTTTAAGGGTATTTCTTTGGGATATCATTATAATAGACAGTATACAATATTAATACGCACATATTAGGGCAACATTGAAAAAAATACGTGATAAATAATAATTGCGTCAGTTCGCAATTCAGCGTGCCCGGTTTTTTCCACTAAGGTGCCAGCGTGCTCTGGTACATTAAGACGCACTGCACTGTGGACAGTAAGGCATTCAGATAATATATACCGCATTTATAGTAAGTTTTATGTCTTCTCAAACGAAGCAAGAAGTTGCATATACAGAGCAAGTAACTTTATTTTTCTATCGCATCTGGGAGTGTGGGACACATTGCAGAACAACGCCACTATGCTGCAATGCAGTGATACACACTGCACACTGTTTTGCGTGGCTTTGAGTACGTTTAAGTGTGCTGGAACACACTTCACAATGTTTCAAGCACGTTTGCCTCCTGTGAAAGACTTTGGAAGATATAGGAAATACACTTCTTTGCGTTGGCGTCGGGAAAAATTAAAAAAAAACGCCATGCCTCTGCGGAAGGCGCAGTACAGTCACAACGAAAGCTAGAAGAGCGGCCTTTCAGAACCTTTTTGAAGCACTCATTGAGTAACTATACCGCAAGCACACTTGTTTGATACCCACTATAATAATATAAATACTTTATTTGGGTAGGGGGCCGGCATTCGCTATGCTATATTTTGTCACTCTTCTGAGAAGCATGGTATCCGCTAAACACTTGCAAGGAATTTTGTGCCTATTGTTTATGCAGTGGCTGATGACAACGAGGAAATATCGCTGAAGTGGGTATGCGCCACAGTTAATAGAGGAACAAGAAAAAGCTTTTGTGACTGGGCTGGAGCATTGAGCGGCCTACTCGTTACGCTATTAGAATTGTGCAACAGCTGGTTATTCTTTCGCTGTTTTAAAACGCTGCACAGGTCGTATTAACGTGGTTGCTTTCCCAACATTGATCCTCCTTAAGGTAAGTTTGACAAGTCACAAGCACCGGTTCACTATGGAAAAGTCGCATGATTGATAGACACACCGAGCCACCACCGTCGGCGAGATCTGTCTTCCGAGAAGCAGCTGCTCAAGTGCTCAGTGTTGTTGAGACCTTTCACCCCGTTCCGGAGTGGCTTCCCGTTCTTGACGCTTGTGTGCGTTTGCCTGACTTCTGATGAAGTATCCTGTGTGTACTTTAGTTGTGATAATTTCATTCATTAAAGAAAAAAAACGGTGTAGCTTTATGGTAGAATACTGCGCTGACACCCAGCGGATTCGGTTTCGAGCCCCAAAGTGCCATTGGTGCTAGGTCATGCCTGCCTAGGCAAGTTTAACAAGTTACAAGCAAATACCGGGCTGGCACCCGGGTTCAAGCCCCACTGTTTTATCAGTGCTAGGATGTGTTTTCTTTTTTTTCGCGCGATTTAGTTACGGACACCGGCGGCGGCGGAGGCGGCAACTGCGCGTGACCCGAGTTGTAGTCTCATAACAGCTTTCGCTGTGAAACAAGTGAGAACTAGCAAATTGCTGCCACTTACAGCATACGTTGTAAATTTGGCAAATCGTGACAGTTCAGACATGCCTCATATTAGAAAACATCTATTGCTACAATTACAATGCATCATCATACAGTGCACGAAAGTACGGAAGCGGCTCTTCGGGGTGTGTTCTCGCTGTACGTAGTAAGTTACACAGCGCTCAGGTAGTTAAATATTGCTATCACTAAAGCACACCAACGTACACGTCTTTTTTTTTTCATAATCTCTTTTCAGTGGTCAGCCCCGGTAACCACCTTTGCTTACTGTATTCCTCTTGAAACACGTGAGCGCCACGTGTCAGATTTTAAATGGCGAATATTTTAGAGCCTTCGGCAATCCGACAGAGATGACGCTACTTTGTTTAGATTTCGATGTGCCATGTTACGTGGGCTTTATTACGGCTGCCATCGTCCTCAAGGCGCGCTAGATGGTGGACCCAAAATATTTTCGTTGATGTTGTACGAAGATCAAATTATCTTCTGTTCTTGTTACGTTGATAGTCTAGGAGAGCATGTTGCATGTGTAGCTAACGCTAAGGAATATAAAAATAAACAGCTGTAAATTCACCGAAAGTGACCAGTAGACCCTTACTACAAGGTAGTCACCTCAGATGACCGCCTCCTGTATTTTGAACTAAAACAGGCATTTCTTGCGGAAAAACAATTTTCTGAAAATGAATTTGGCATTTGTTCAATAAAGCTGTTGCCGCCGAAAATGGAGCTCTGAGAATGAAATAGTTAAGGTATGAAGTGTTTTGAATAGGTTTTAGAGCAAAAGCTGTTATAAGATCACAGTAATGGGCGTTCTTGGAGCCGTATTTATTAGCCGCTGCCATTGAAGGTGTCCTTAGGCACCATCATGTAAATAAAAACAAAATATGTAAAAAAATATTCAAGGCCCAACGTAGTTTGAGCCAGGGCCCTCTTCGTGGCAGCCCAGCATTTGACTACAGGGTCATGCCTCTACTTGAATATCCTTCTCAAGAAGACCCTATAAAAGCTTCGGGTCGGCAAAGAACGAACTGTAACATACGTGATGTAGCTCTGTTAAAGATAAAAAACAACAACCAGGAGTTACAAAGTAGCATTTGTGGAACTAAGTGTCACGTAGTGTGAATCGCATAACTAGTAGGAGGGTCGTTGAATGTTTCTAAACTATTGCGAAAGGCTCCCTGCACAAACATTCTCCTTCATAAGCCGCAGAATGAATAAAGTGCACATTATTCGTTGCCAGTAAGTCACCGGTACAACCCTTCGCCAAAATGATTAACTTCACAGCTTCTCATTAGTTATGATAATTTGATTCGTTAGGGTTAATTCGCAAGTGTATTTGTATCAGTGGCCCAAGAAGCTCATAATGCCCTCATGATCCGTTTGCTTGAGACCAATTAGATTATCTTCTCTGACGTGAAGCTTGCATTATGCTGAGACAGCACAGTAAAATAACAATTGGGCATCTCATAATGTCCAAATTGTAACTAGTGCGTAGTCTAGGTCTTTCAGGCCGTTAAAACATGCCCAGCCATATTTTACATTGTGATCAGCCACGATAAAAACAAAGAGCGCATAATGCCTTGTAAGTGCATACAGGGCAGCTTTCCTTCACCGTGAAACGAAGAATATAGCATATGTGCTTAGTCAGGTCTCAGAAGGAATTATTTAAGGCGTAGTAGGTTGCTTGCAAGTGTACTTGTATTAGTAGTCCCAAGAGTGTCCACAGTACGCTCAAAAAATACTCCTGGTCGAGGTTTTTTTTGTAGGGGTTTGCGTAAGGGTTCGCGTCGACTACAATAGTCAAAAAAGCATGAAGAAAAGGTTGACAAACCCTGGCCATTATTTATGAATGACAAACAAGGGGAGCGGGATACGAGGATGTCTGTAAATGTAAATTACAAAAAAAAAATCGGAAAGACAACCCTTTTTTTCAAGATCTTACTATTAGCCTAGCTAATTGGTGCTCTCTCTGTAAGTTGGCACACACGCTTCAATCCACAATAACTCACAAAATGTTTCCAGAATTTGAGACCTGAAATTCTTAAGGAAATGCTTTGAGGCTTACGGGGTTCAATAAAAATAACGTGTAAAGTTTTTATGAATACTTTGAGAGCTAATGAAAGTTTACTACTGTTAGCATGTACGATCAACTTTCACAATCGGTCTTCCCAGGTTACGCATTTGTTGGCTCTGCTTGTACTACGCATCGCCAGCTACTTGGTGAAGATACGGCATATACCTTCAGGGGGATCCGTATTGTCACACATGAAATAGGACACGCGTAAGTTGTCTCTTTTTAGGTATATATTTTATTCTTTAGCTATTGGACATATTTTAACAGGATCGCATGTGTAATGTGGTGCGTTGCTAGCCGCAATACATATGTACATGATTGTGGCTACGAACCTTTCTTGATAGAAACATCCTGACTACTAAAATAGATTGTTTCCAGTTATTAGTTAGACCACCGAGGTCTACGGCAAAGAGCAGTCTCTGCCGGTTCTTTGGATCTGTTTTAGTGCATCCACAATATGCTTCATCAGGGTAACCAAATACCTTCTGTGCAATATGTATCGTATTAGAGCTAAACATATCATTCTAGCTGGCCACCATACTAGTTGGCAACTAGCATTAATCTATCCGATTCGAGGATTTTACTTCCAAAATGCACATAGTTGGAATAGGCTTCGAAAGCCTTGAAGTATTCGGCTTGAGTAAAAGTATCTGGCTTTAGTCACACTGCAATAACTGTGACTTTCCAATTTTGTGATACACAGGTTAGGATGCTCTCACGATGGCACGTCTGCCCCTGGCATTGTGAAAGCATTTGTGCCGAACAGCCTACATTGTCCTTGGGGTGACGGATACATTATGAGTTACGAGCAACACGACAGCAGAAGCATGCGGTTTTCATCTTGCTGCCGCTACGACATCTCCCAGATGTCATGGTAAGTGTTTACAGAGGCGAGTGATGTACAGTTCACCAAATACGGTTTGCTTGTACATTTTCACGTTTCTTTCTAAGCTAAAGCTACGAAATTCGCTTTAAAATTCAAGTGCCTTCATAACCAATTTCAATTCGAATAACATATTTGGATAGGTTCTTTTTTCTGAATATTAGGTACAATTGAATGTCGAAGAAGTCTTAGTGCATAGCTATGAAAAACTCTTCATACCTAAATGAGAAATTAGCTTTATGTACACGTAGAGTATAGAGAGGCTAGGTTGAGTGTATCACAGAAAGTAGGAGATATCTAGTGAACCGTTATGAGTAAAAAGCAAATAGCAATCACCTAACACAGCTATGTTGGTTGGCTAAAGCCCTACCACGAAAGTGGGTGTAAGTAAAGACTAGTATCCCATAAACCACTTTGCTCGAACGAAAATTTTGAAACACTCTTAACACTTCATAAAAAAATCAAAATGTGCGGGTGTATGGCTGTTTTACTTCCCCGAAACGACTTCAGCTTGTGAAGGGTCTGCTTTTTAACAGTGACATTGCTTAAAGGTAAGGGTGGTATGAGTCATATAAACACCCCTAAGCAATTGGTTAAATTACTGGTACCCATAGAATTAGATGCTTTGAAACGCTGTGAATGTTAGGCGCGTTCAGCCTTCTGGCTTTCTGTCTTGCTGCTTCACACAGCGACAAAAGCAGAGAGCATTGTAATGACCATTTAGTTTCGGCTTACGTCAATTTTTTTTCTGATTCACGACGAAGCAAAACAGTGCAGCACTTGCCAGCTACCTAAAAGCCCACCATAAATCTGCACAAGCTCTGGTAGTGCAATAAAAAGGTGTGACGATTGAAGATTAACTACATGGCAGAGCTTAGCTAGCAGAGCAATGTAGTGGGAAGGTCAAGTGAAAGTCGGTAGGACAGATAGCAGTATGGCGAAGGTTAAAGCATTGCATGGCCACGTATACCAAGAGGTAGAAAAAAAGGAAATGGGGAGTTATTTGAGAATGGCAATAGATAGATTTAAGATTCAAGGTTTAGGATGTCGTAGGTTGCCGGTGGATCTAGCCTTGTGCAGTGTACACAATATCGACCCACGTGGTGTCTTCTTAATTTTTTGTATTGAACTAATTATCATTTTACAAGACGGCACGAACATCCTTTTCCAAGGAGCGGCATAAGGTCAAGCATATTACAGCCAAATATATTATTGTAGCGATAAAGAGCACGAGGATTCACGCTCGGACTAGAAGTTTACGACGTGTCTAATCACCTCTTGGGCAACAGCGATATTCGCTGTAAGTACACAAGCTCTGAGCTGCCTACCGTCTTCGCGTAATAATTAGTGGAGGTAGGCGGTATCACTACTGAACTTTGCAGTGGGCGTGATCTGCTTGCCGCTACGATGGCAAATTAAACGTTGACGTCCGGGACTGCGACGATGACAAACCAACCGTCAAGGTCCATGCCAGCGAGCTTCCTTGTGCAGTCTTCCTCACGCATTCGCGGTACCCTGGACAATTTCGTGGCCCTGACAAGACGGACGTCGAGGAGTGGCTAAAGCTATAGGAGAGGGCGAGCGACAGCTGCAGGTGGCACCTGACCCTCTTGCTGGTGAACCTGTCTTCTATCTCAAAGAACTGTGCGACAATAGTAAGAAATGTATGAAACTAACCTCACGAGTAGGGATACGAGTGGTAAGGGCAGACGCCAGTGGTAAGGGCATCAGCGCTGTTCTTGCTCAGCGTCAACAGGTGCACGACCATGTAATCGACTGCGCAAACCATCTTATCTTCAAGCCTCAATGCAATTACTATACATCTAAGCGAGAATGTCTTGCGCTTGTTTGGGCTGTTGCGAAACATCTACTCTACTTGTCTGATAGTTTCTTCCGTGTCGTAGCTTAGCACTACGCGATTGTTTGGCTCTCTCCTTTCATAAACACAACTGGAAGACCTTAGCGTTGGACTTTGCTTCGACAAGAGTATCGCATTCATCGCGTCTTCGGTAGTACATAAATCTGGACGCATACACAGCGAAAGCTGACTGCATTTCTCGCAATTTCCGTGGATCAATTGGCTGATATGAATACAGACATGTACAACTTTACTCTATTCGTATCTTACTTTCTACACATAGATAGCTAGCAACTGACTTAGACCCTGTTCTCCTGAAACATTAAGGACCGCCTAAGCTACGCACCCACCCACCCTTCTCTCCCAATATTCACAATGCATTAAGGCATTTCACGAACCGCAATGTCCTGCGTTGTTAGTAGTTGTTCACATGCATCTGCGATCGGTCATGCTCTAGAAACTTCACGATGCCCCTACTGCTGCCCATACGGGTATAACTCAGACTTAGGACCGCATAAGGCGCCGCTTCTCTATCGTTCTGTGCGTCGCTATGTCACTTCTTGTGACATCTTTCAGCAACGGCCTGCCTTACTTCTTGCTGTTTTTTTTCAGCCGACCAAAATCTCTCCACAGGCATTCTTCCGGGTGGACCTCGACCTACTAGGCTCTTTTCGTATATATACGAAAGGGAACAAGTGTATTCTTGTCGTAAAAGCATATGCAACCAAAATATGTCATTGAGCTGGAGATAACGACTAGACGCGCAGCAAATGTGGCATATCTTTAACACCATGACGACATTCTGCACCACGGTGCCCCTCGACAGCTGCTAACAGATCGTGCTTTACGTTTCGTCGAAGGTTGTCGACGGCGTGCTTCACTACTGTTTTACTTAACACATCATCACTACGAAGTACCACCCTCAAACGAACGGGCTCACCGAGCGCCTAAATTGTACTTTAATTTATATGCTTGTCGTGCACGTTTCTGACGACCCCTGTGACTTGGACGCCGCCTTATCGTAGATTACATTTGGTTATAATTCGTCTCGTCACGACACCGCAAGATTTTCGTCATCCTACCTTTTGTACAGCCACGACCATATGTTGCCTTTTGGCACGTTACTATCCTCTGGCGCACAATTCTCATCGACTGATTACGCCTGCGATGCAATCACCACGGTGGCCCATGCCAGAATGGTTACTTGTCATCGTCTGACAATGTCGCAAGTTTTTTAAAAGTGATGCTATGACTATGAGCACTGAAAAACACAGTTTTCATCTGATTCCATTGTCCGCATTTGGACACCCTCACGTCGTGTAGGTTTAGCGGAAGCGCTCCTTTCTGGTTACTCTGGGCCCTACAATATCTTGTGCCAGCTGTCAGATGTGAAGTAGGAAATCGCACCAGCCGACGTGTCTTTGATACCTCGCGTCAGCAGTGACATTTCTTACGTCGTAAGCCGGTGGTCTTATTTACCCACAATAACTGATGCTCCGTAACTTGCGCCGGCAGAGAGCTAAGCTCGCCGGGAAGGTGATGCTGCGTTAAAAAGCGCGAGGAAGCTCTCTTGGACTAGAAGTTGATTTCTGTTATTGCCCCTTAGGCAGCAGCTATATTGGCCGTAAATACACCAGCTCTGCGCTCGTGTGCTTACTGTGTCCTTGTAACAATATTGTTATTGCTGCGCTTTATCGTTCAGAAAGCTTAGTGTAGTTATGAGAGACGCCGTAGTTGTCGGCTTCGGAATGTCGACGCGTTGTGTTCTTTAATGCGCACGTAAATATATGTACAAGGGCTGATGGTATTTTCGTTTTCAACAAAAAGGCAGTCGCCCCAGTCTAGATTTTATCCTGTGAACTGCGGGTCAGCCGTGGAGCACGCTTATCCTAGACTGTCATGCTCAGTTTAGAGCCCAGTGAAGGATAGCGTACTGTAGTAAGGGGGGAAAACGTAACTGTCTGTAAACGGAATAAAAAAGAGAAGTAATAGACAGGAGGGACGTGAAACATGGACTTGCGTGGCAGATATAAGGGTTTTGAAAATAAGGAAGAGAGGGAGGACTGAAAAAAAAGGGTAGAGATATCACATAGCCACGTGTGTGAAAGGGAAGATTGGGTAAGGGGGGATGTGAGGGCAAAAGATTCTGATTCTCCGAGGATGCAGATTCTAATTCCTAGGGTCATTCCTCGACGCCACTCCTTATATGTACTACGGCGTAAGCGACGAACGTACAACGTTACAAATTGCTTTAAAGTTGCAGATTCCTCGTTTATTAGACTTCCTTTTATAGAGTCGGCTGCATAAGCTTAACGAAACCTCTTTCAAGCCATAGGCCTACGACTGCATCTTCGATCGGGGTTGAGATAGACAAAGGCGAGTTCGGGAGGCTGTTGGACATTGAAGACTGGGATTACCTAAAGCAGCTGCGTGACAACACATCAAGTGAAACTGCTGTGTACGAAAAGAAAACGTGCAACGCTGGTCTAAATATCAAACGCGTTTTTTGGCCATCCATCCAGGTGAAGATCACACGCCAATCTCACCTTTAACGGCGGATACATTTTTATTCGGAGAATGTCAGGCGTCTGTCGGTGTCCACGTGCCCACAGTGGTTATCTCTTCTCTCTCTCTCTCTCTCTCATAACAACAGAAACGGGCACTGCGCGCTTATCTTCATCGCTAGAACCGGAGCAGGTGGTGTGGCGGAGTAGCGGGGAGAGAGTGGAGATGAAGAGTGCACTATGGCGTGTGAGGGCGCTCGCATCGCGGGTGCTCGGTGGTACTCTCGTGTCTGGGGAGAGAGAGTAGGAGAGAGTAGGCGCTTCGCTTCTCTTTCCTTTTCCGTTCACGCTCTCTCCTCCCTGTGACCCACTCTCCCTTCCACTCGATCGTCATCATTATATCATCATTATCATCATCATCATCAGCCTGACTACGTCGACAGCAGGAGAAAAGCCTCTCCCATGTTCCGCCAGTTGACTTGTCCTACGTATGTATAAATGTAGTGAAGCTCGTACGTACACATAAATGGAGTGAACTGCGCGCCTAATGCTCGGTCTTTCGTTGGCTCGTGAATGTCTAATAAGTGATGACAGTACCAATCATCGTCTCGTCATTACTTGACACCATAAAAAACTAACTACACCGTCTACTCTAGGCGCAATGAGTGCATTCGCCTTTTCTCATGGTTCCCTTAGGGAAGGTGAAGGATATTTGTGGCCCTTCTTATTCAAGAGAACATCCAAGCGGCGTCATACTAGAGAAGCGTTCTTGATGTGACATACAGCTTTGTGGTCTAACCACCTCCAGAGCATGGGCTGGGGCAATTAATAATTTCGTCATGGGTGGTGTCTCGATAGGTCAACTGTGCCAGTTCGATGAATCACAGCCATGGCTTTTCTTCCAGAACTTGCAATAGCCTTCTTTTGGAGGATGGTTCAAGCCATTTGCCAGTCTCCTTTATCCTTCACCTGCTCGATGCATCAGTCAGGCAAATTGATGTCGTCCATTACGCCTCTTAGGCTGATATAATCCCCTAAGTCTGCCTCATGACATTCCACTTGTTTGCCTTCAATATTGGATGGCATCGCTCGTGATTTAAATGACTTGCGTGAACTTCTAGCTTGGATGCATCTGTGTTTAGGCGCGCTTGTCGTATAGCATTCGCTCCCGTCGACGTTGCAGCTCTGGCCGTATCTGGTGTCACCAACTGTTGCAGCAACGCACCTGGTGCCTTCCGCCCTGCCGGTAAAGCCTCTGCACAGTCGCTGTAAGCACTCAGCGGATGCGTGGCAGGCACGCATTCGCCCGTATTTGTGGGAAGTCCAATGCTTCAATGGTTAAAGTAAAATATGCTCACTCGTTATATGTTCTCCATCCATGCGTCACACACAGAATTGAGCACATCGTTAACAAAACTAGCACAAATTTCTAAAAAAAGACACAGGATATTTATGCATTACCAAGTGCTCAGGTAAGCTCTATCTAGGGTTCTGCCTAGGACATGCCTCTATGCAGCAGTTGATTGGTGTGTGGCAGTGTAGCAAAACAGGCTTATATCTCACCAGATTTTTCTTTTTCCAAGTTTGTCTGTTTGATTCTGTGAGTATACTCGGCATGTTTTTTTATGTAGCCTGACTAATAGCTTTAATTTTGTTGCACTGGCAAGGGTGTTCTGTTCATTTGGTACTGTATTGAGAGCATTGAACGTTCTAAATAACTTGTCTACTTCATATGTACATGTTCTGCTGCAAAATAAGACATTAGCTATCCCCATAATAGACATTTGTATTCGCTAAAATGCATTGCTGCTATCAGTGTAGACATGCAAGTTACGCACATAAAACCTTCCGAAGTGGAGAAAGTTGATTACAATGTACATTTTGAATAACTTTTGTACAATACATTATTGTTATTTGTGCCCCTTTTTTCGTTTTCAGGTCCCGCGAAGCAAGTTGCTTGCATGTTAATGATTCTATGAAATATCCCCTTAACTGGCTAATAAAGTATAAACTTCCTGGAGACTTCTTGAGCCTGAATAGGCAGTGTGAAATTGCGTACCCTAACCTTTGGAGAACATATTACGTGCAGGTTAGTTTGATGTTAACATTTGCTGCTATGCTCTATAAATAATGTAGAAGTACTCTAAACTGATTTAAAAGATTTAATATTCATTTTTCCTTGCAGAAAACATATAAATGGTACTGCAAAGGTTACTGCTTCGTCCCAGGACATCAGTTTAGAGCCGCTGATCACTACTGGGACTTTCTATTTGTAGATGGAACTGTTTGCTTGAATAGAACTGCGCATGGACACCACGGCTGGGTAACCCCTTTATTTTATTCTCAAAATACTACGTAACACTTTTTTCACTAGCCTGACGCAGCAGAGAAGACAAATTCAAATCAACAATAATTCTTTGTTCACAGAAATTGATATTGCAGGAATGTTATATCACGTCGACAAATTAATAGTTGAATCTTTATTGCAAATCGGTTTATAGCAGTTTGCACAGCCCTATTGGTGTCTCGCAGCTACAGCATCGTTTGACGTGGATGCAGTTTCGTTGACTTGTAGTTGCACATTCTGGGGACAAACGTCCACAATCATGACTCAACCAAAATTTCTCCTTGAAATTTAAAAACGTAAACAAACTCGCTATTCTTGGAGAAGTATTTCTTTTAATATCCCACCACCACCGTCGACTCCAATCTTATTTCATTTTTGCGGAGTATGGAGCCGTAAAGAAGAATCTGAACCGAGGTCGTTCGTGATGGTGACGCTGAAAAGCAGAGGCGGGAAGGTGGCACATTCGAGTTGAATTCCTGAAGTTGTTTTGACATCTTCAACGCTTTAAAATACTAGGTTTGTTCAGAATTTGTTCTCTCTAGTTCATCGCAGAAATAAATTTGTCATTGTTGTTATTTCATGACCATAGGGCTATCATGATCTAATTTTTAGTCATGGCTGTAAATCCGTGAATAACAACGCTATGGACTAAAGTTTTAGGTTTTGGGCTTCTGAGACCCTAGCTATTAGTGAAATATGTACTAAGATTGTGTCTGAAAAAAAATTCGATGGCTGAAAAAGATACAGTGTCTAAGTTTATATATATATATATATATATATATATATATATATATATATATATATATATATATATATATATATAGATATAAATAAGGGAAAGAAGTGTATAACTAAGGGCTCGTTTTCCCGTGTTTTAACACAATATTAATGAGATCTAACCGACAGTAATGGCAAGGAATGTACAGGGAAAGTTATTAGAACAAATGGAATGTAAATAAAAAGAAAGAAAAGCGGATGAAAAAATAACCAGCCGTGAGCAGGAATCGAACCTACGACGCGTTATATCGAACACGTTATTCGAAGGTCGTAGGTTTGATTCCTGCTCACGGGTGGTTATTTTTTCATCCACTTTTCTTTCTACTTATTTACATTCCATTGGTTCTAATAACTTCCCCTGTACATTTCTTGGCATTACTGTCTGTTAGATCTCATTATATATATATATATATATATATATATTTATTTATATATATATATATATATATTAGATCTAACAGACAATAATGACAAGGGATGTATAGGGGAAGTTATTAGAACGAATGGAATGTAATAAGGAGAAAGGAAAGTGGGTGAAAAAACACGGAAAGTTTCTCACCCACTTTTCTTTCTTCTATTTACATTAAAATTGTTCTAATAACATCTCCTATAAATTTCTTGGCATTATTGTCTGCCAGATATAATTGATATTTGCAAAACACGGAAAAACGAGCCCTTAGGTACACACTTCTTTCCCATATATATATATATATATATATATATATATATATATGTATATATTGAAATGAAGGCCACAGAGGACAAAGTGACAACGGCTGCAATTGGCCAGCTGTTATTTTACCTCTTTCCCTACCTCGCCCAAGCTTTCCAAGCTCGAAGCCCAGTCTCGTTCTTCGCCAGCACATCTCGGCCATGACTGTGAGTGCACGAACTGCCCAGAATGTCTCCGGTGGGCCGCACTGGCTGTTCCGGAGTGGCCGGGCTCGGCCACGCTTGACCTCATCCGGAAGATTTTCAAAGATGGTTCCAGTGGGCGGCACTGCCTGTTTCGCCACTGCCAGAGGCGGCCATGCTGTGACTTGGCATGTTGTCACTCGAATTGTGGCCTCGGTCGAAGTCTCACTATAGACGATTGGCTTTGGAATTTGTTGGCACTTTGGTCAATAATGACTCGGGGGACGGGGGGGGTCGAAACTATCTGTGCCTCAGTGGTTTGTCTTTACGATGCTGCCATTTGGTTTGGAAATCTGGCGGATGACAGTGGGTGTGATGGAGTAGTCTTTACTTGCCGAGTAGACGCTTATGCCATCTGAGTGTGTTGGTGGTGTGGTCTTTATGCGCATTTGCATGCCTAGCCAGAAAATGCTTGAGAAACACACGATGAGTGTGATGGCACTCAGTACTGTTGCGAAAGACGGACCGATCCCGCCGAAGCCACCACTGTTGCGAAAGACGGACCGATCCCGCCGAAGCCACCACTGTTGCGAAAGACGGGGACGCCAACACGGCCCCGAAGGCGCCACCGCTTCCAACTCCGCCGGGAAGGTCACCAGCCGTTTGGTAGCGTATGTTTATCAGCTCGCGACTGCTTCTGCGCAGAGCTGATAAGACGAGCGGACGAGACGACGGTGAGTTAAACAAGGTTTACGTACAGCATATACACAGAGGCATTACAAATTCGGCACTGGGGCCGACAGAGACTCGAAGAGCCGAGCTCTCCTCTCTAATACATAGGTCAACTTTTCGCCTAAGACCGCCGACTCGCACACATGTCGGCTCTCCGACATGGGGACTCCTCTCTCGTAGGACCGCCGATCGCGACGCGCCGCAGGGCTTCTTTTATTTACACCGGGTCCAACCAAAATGTCCAATCAGAAGCGCCGCTGGTCGTCAGGGCAGATTCCTCCAATGGGGTCGCCGCGCCATGCGTCAGACCACCAGACACGAGGACGCCGGCTCGCTGTCACGTGCGCCGCTGACTCAATGCACGTGGGCCAGAGAGGCGCCGCGCGTGTTCACGCCGTTGAGATGTTCGCGTCCGGCGGACTGCGGGCTGGCCTTGACCCAGATTGCCTTTTTCAGAGGCACGGACGTTTGACGAGGACTCGCTGGCATAACAGCACCCCCGCCGCCAGATAATGCACCGGAAATACGAGCTGCTTCCACGGGGCTCGGATGTCAGGTGCGCTCGTTCGCCAGGTCCCTCCAGGTTCGCCTCCAGGGCCATGGGGAGAATACAGCTCCAGACTGTTCCGGGAACACGTCCCATTTTTGACGACGGATCCCAGCTCCACTGGCTTGTCGCCACAACTTGCTGACCAGCTTCACTCGTCTCTTCTGACCATCTTCGGTTTCAGCACTTGTCGATGGTTCTGCAACTTGCCAAGAACGGATCGACGACAACACACGACACACGCAAGTGCCCTCGGTCACCCGACAGAACACCAGACAAAGTATAGTACAACATATACCTATCTACGTGTTTATCGGAATTTTGTTCCCTCTACATCAAGAGGCACATGTGGGACAAAAGACCCTTAAAATGACAACTCAATTTTTTTTCCCACGTACAACAACGTAACGGATTAGAATACCACATAAAGTTGGCCCCTTGAGATCACTCTGAACGAGAGCGCTCAGCCCAGGTCGTGATGAGGTCAAAATTTTGCCCCGAATCGCCAGCGAGAAACCGAAAGGTTGAGAAGTTACTAGCTGGAACGCACTGCTCAATGCACCTGCATTAGCGTTTACCTTTCCTTTATTTTTTTTTATAGCGAACGTCAAAGTTGCGCTGTGGAGCAACATGCTCCACTTCAGTAACCGGCCGCTTTTAGGCGACGATACCTATGCGGCACCAAGAGCGGCTCACACTTTCGACGTTGCACATGGGAACAACGATACGGCTTGCTATGGATTGACTCCTCACCGCTTAGCTCGATATCGTGTTCGATCACCCTCGTGTTTCCGGGGCGGTCCCAAAACACGTCTCCAAACTCGGAACCAATCTTTCTCAGGTCCTCTTTCTCAGGTCCTCCTTCACTTAAGCTAGGCTCCAGGTTCAACTGTTCCCAGATTACTTCCGATTTCCTTTCGATTATCTCACTAGAACTAAAAATTTCTGCTTCCTCTTCCTCCGAAGCACTTAAAAGTAAATTTACGACTGCTTTCAAGTTACTGTGATAAACTTTGTTCGGCCGCCTTCCTAATTTAAATTCACAATTGGTATCAGAAAGCTTCGATACTACTTTTGCGGGCCCTTCCCAATCAACCTCAAGCTTGTTCCTTTTGGACGGCTGCAGCAGCCTTACCTGATTATCAACTTCAAAAGCACGCTTCTTCACCGATTTCTCGCAGTGCTCCTTCGACAGCACTTGTGCCGCGTTTTTGTGGCTTTCCACTAGCGCTTCAATCGAGAGGTCCTCACGCCGCTCTCGAATGAGCGTCTCTCGATCAACTCTCGGCAGCTCGCTCCAACTTTCCGCTACAGGCGAGAGCGTTGCAACCCTCTCGCTCTGACTCAATGGCGCCATGTCGTCTCCCCTTTCTACGGAAACCGCGCCGGTCGGTTCGGCGACGGGCCGCTCGCGTGACTGCTCACATGACTCATGCGGAAACTTTCGTTTCTGGGGTTCCGTCGACCCGCCGACAAGGTCACTTGAGAGTTCACCGCATGGAACCAGATCAAGCTGCCGCGATAGCTTCCGCGCTTGCGATCGCGTGACAGCCATGCACGCTAAGTTGGGGAAGAACGATTTGCCCTGCTCTTTGAGAAGCTGCTCTGAATTGTTGGAGAAAAGATAAGGAAAACGATCGTTTAGCGCGGCAGACACAGCCGCTTCGGTGCGAAGCTTACCGAACGGGCCTTCAATGACAACGGTGGCGATTGGTAAGCGAACACTCTGCTCCTCGGCGACTTGCCTGATCCACGCGCATTCTCCTGTAAAGTCATCCGGAGACACCAATGAAGGATGGACAACGTCCATGGTTGCCGCTGAGTCTCTAAGTGCTCGGCACGTTTTCTCATTCACCCTAATTTCTTGGAGATACGGCTCCAACAACCGCATGTTTTTTTCTGATTCTCGGATTGTTGCGAAGGCAAACTTTTCCTGACAGTTTCTCGCGATGTGTCCTTCCTTTTTGCAGTTGTAGCAGATTAGCGGCTTCCGTTTGTTTTCCCATTCAAATGCCTGTGTGGTAGAAACCTCACTCGATTTCTCCGCTTCTGTTTGCCCTTCCCCTACACTGTCCTCCGTAAGAGACGGGTCCTTTTTGAAATTACGGTGCGGAGCGGGTTTCCGTTGATCAGGTTTCCTTGAAAAGCCCTCTTTCCTTTCATCCTTTTCAACGCGCGCTGCCCTGCTATGCAACTTTCGGCGAGTATAATACTCCTCAGCTAACTCAGCTGCCTTGTTTAACTGTACGTCCCCAAGTCTGTCCTGCAGCCAAAGTTTGACAACCTCCTCGATGCAGCGGTAGAATTGCTCCAATGCAACGCATTCCACCACTTTATCGCGGTCGTCATAAACACCTTCGCCCTTGAGCCATTCAATCAAGTCGGCCTTAAGACGAAACGCGAAGTCAGCATGTGACTCATTCCCCTTTTCAGCATACCGGAACCTTTGCCTGAAAGCCTCGGGTGACAACTTATAACGTCTCAAGAGCACTTCCTTAACCTCGTCATAGCTCTGAAACGCTTCCCTCGACAAGCAAGTTATCGCGTCGGACACTTCGCCGGGAAGAAGAGCTAGCAGGTTCCGCGCCCAAAGAGGCCGCTCCAAAGCGTTTCGCTCACAGACGTGTTCAAACTTGACGAGATACTTCGCCATGTCCTCGCCTACTACGAACGGTGGCAGTTGGTCCCGAATTCTAAAACCGCTGACCTGAACTGTTGGAGAAGCTACGCTAGGCGCCTGCGAACACTGTAGGATTGCCAATTCTAGTCGTTTCAACTCGAGACGCTCCTGTCTCTCGGCCTCCTCGCGACGTTCGCGCCTTTCAGCTTCTTCGCGAGCTTCGCGCCTTTCAGCTTCTTCGCGAGCTTCTACTTCTCGCCTTTCAGCCTCCTCACGGCGTGCTTTAATATCCACCCAGGCCTCATCGACTTCCTCAGCCGACACTCCCTCATCCTTCATGATCTCAAGGATCGCTTGCTTTCGTTTCGCACGGCCCAAAGTAATGCCGAGTTCCTCACAAATTTCGATGAGTTCCTTCACTTTAAGGTTCTCCATCGTTCACACTAGCCTCTTGCTGTTTGCCCCTGTTAACAATTTACTTGCCGTACCCACTATAAGTCAACTAGCAAGACGCGCAAGCAATTTTTCACTCTCCCGTGTTTACCCCCTCCGCATTAACTTTGGTTTCAAAGCACTTCGACTTTGCTTGAAACGATCAAAGCTCACTCTAATGCTTCACACAGCCCTTCTCTAAACTACTACAACCTGAGCTAGAGTAGTCTGGTGAACTGAGGGGAAAACATCAGGCACTCACCGCATCGATGTCGCTGACGCCGGCCGATCCCACCGCTGCCACCACTGTTGCGAAAGACGGACCGATCCCGCCGAAGCCACCACTGTTGCGAAAGACGGACCGATCCCGCCGAAGCCACCACTGTTGCGAAAGACGGGGACGCCAACACGGCCCCGAAGGCGCCACCGCTTCCAACTCCGCCGGGAAGGTCACCAGCCGTTTGGTAGCGTATGTTTATCAGCTCGCGACTGCTTCTGCGCAGAGCTGATAAGACGAGCGGACGAGACGACGGTGAGTTAAACAAGGTTTACGTACAGCATATACACAGAGGCATTACAAATTCGGCACTGGGGCCGACAGAGACTCGAAGAGCCGAGCTCTCCTCTCTAATACATAGGTCAACTTTTCGCCTAAGACCGCCGACTCGCACACATGTCGGCTCTCCGACATGGGGACTCCTCTCTCGTAGGACCGCCGATCGCGACGCGCCGCAGGGCTTCTTTTATTTACACCGGGTCCAACCAAAATGTCCAATCAGAAGCGCCGCTGGTCGTCAGGGCAGATTCCTCCAATGGGGTCGCCGCGCCATGCGTCAGACCACCAGACACGAGGACGCCGGCTCGCTGTCACGTGCGCCGCTGACTCAATGCACGTGGGCCAGAGAGGCGCCGCGCGTGTTCACGCCGTTGAGATGTTCGCGTCCGGCGGACTGCGGGCTGGCCTTGACCCAGATTGCCTTTTTCAGAGGCACGGACGTTTGACGAGGACTCGCTGGCATAACAGCACATGGAAAAAATAATGATGCGACGCGTCTGCAGTTTCTTTGCTGTTATCGATCTTGCTTTGACCAAGCTCGTCCCGACTCGAACAATCAGGAGTGATTCGCATGGTGGCATGTTGGGAGTAGAATGGCATGCTTCTCGTCGTCGGCAAGATCCAACAACATGTCGCCGGAATCGCCGATGCTGGCTACCTCTGCCTGGAATGCATCGATTGAACTCGCACACTCGGCTGATGACTCCCGCGAAGTTGGCATATGTGCCTCCGGCTGCTCACGGTGGCTGCTCTCGCTACTGGACATCTGTGGTGCCGGTATTCTCACTGGTAGTTTAAGGCCGAGAGAACGATCATAGCCAAAAAGCAGAGCTTTGCCCTTCAGCCGTCAATGATGAGCTGGACTTGACCAGACAGGAAGTAGTCAGCTTCCAATATCAAGTCTACGTGCAAGTCATTGAAACAGGAACAGCGCGAAGAAACTCGCTCCTGACTTCGGTTTGTATCTATCTGCAACCCAAGCGAACCGACAGGCAATGCGTTCGCACCGAAGACACGCAGGGGTGGCTCAGACTAAGGCTGGAGGGTGACTTGGTTATATTGTCAATGAAGACCAGATTATGGAGCTCCTGCCTGCACTTCAGCCGTGAGCTGACCGATTCCATCGACATGAACATGCATCGTTGGCAGTGGCCGTGTTCGGTTTTCAGTGGCTCCAAGACTTGCGTCTGGTTGGTCTTGTCACGGACAGTTCGGTGAGATGTCGTTTTTAAATGCGAAGCGTTTCTTAGTGATCTTCGGCGACTTCGAGCGTATCTATCTATCAATCTATCTATCTATGTATCTAGCCGCGTACGACTTTTAGCTCTCCTGGCCGTTTCGATAATGGTATCAATACCAAACTTGGTATGAATTACCATGACTGTATGAAGAACATGTTTGATTAGCCATAACATGAAAATCATGGCAGGTTTGTCATAAATGTCGTGACTTACATTTCATGGTCCTGCAGCTTTTGCAGTGGTTTCGTTCACATGGCATGTTGCAAAAGTGTTATGGTATAGCAGGGATGCATGGTGAACTCAAGCGACAGATTCTAACATGAAAATCATTACACGCGTGTTATATAAAAACATGACTACATGCCCCGCTCATGATGCTCTCGCGGCCGTTTCGTTTGCGTCACATATACCAAATTTGGTGTTACGGGACGTGAATGGATGACGAAGGTTTCATACTGATTCAAACGTGATAAACATGAGATGCGTGTTACGTAACAACATGGGTACATGCCCCGCTCATGATGCTCTCGCGGCCGTTTCGTTTGCGTCACATATACCAAATTTGGTGTTACGGGACGTGAATGGATGACGAAGGTTTCATACTGATTCAAACGTGATAAACATGAGATGCGTGTTACGTAACAACATGGGTACATGCCACACTGACGATGCGCTTGCGGCCGTTTGACTAGCTTCACATATACTAAATTTTGTACCACGTGACGCCAATGGATGGCGAAGGTATGTGTCTGGTGCAAACATAATAATCATGAGATGCGTGTCTTGTGAGAACATGAATGTACATGCCACAATTAAGGCGACAATACATTTGGACGTGACGCGGCGTGCATGCTCAACGGCGTTCATTTGGTCGGGTCACGCCGGCGATGCCACGCCAGGCGCCGGTCCTGCCATATACTCGCAGGCGCGCCGCGCTGCGTTGCTTTGGCGCATGTGCCTTTCAGCACGTTCGGCGTCCCTCCATCACTGAAATAGGGAGACACAGTGTTGTCTGGGTAACGCATTGGCGTGAATGCAGGATGTCGCATTTCGCGCCTGTTGCCATCGGGCTGCGCCGATGAACGCTGGTCGTGCCTGGCCTCAGACTACAGACTGGTCGCGTTTTGCTAACGTAGCGTTGCTGTGCGCAGCGTGCCCACGTATCAACGCTACATTGGGGTTTATTGGGCCTTTCATGATGCGGTTGCGGCCATTTTCCTAGATCCACATATACGAAATTTGGCGTTACGTGACGTCAGTGGTTGACGAAATATATTACTGGTGCAAACATGATAATCTAATCCTGGCGTGCGTGTCTTGTAAGAACATGTCAACATACCACGCTCATAACAGGCTCGCGGCCCTTTCGCAAGCTCCACATATACTAAATTTGGTATCACGTGACGTGAATAGACGACGATGGTAAACGAAACATTCAAACACGATAATCATGACACGGAAGTGATGTAAGGTGTCATTTACTTCTATCTCGTAACGTTGGGCTGATTTTAAAGTGACTTATCAACATTTCTCATTTGTGCTTCGCATATATTTGATTCCCACTGTACGTGGGATCTGCTTTTTTGTAAGAGGAAGCGGAGTACGGTCCTCGTGCGATGACAGGATTTCTAACTGCCTGTGGATGAGTTGCCGTTTGTAGCTGTGTTCCTGAGCCCCCTGCTCAGCGTTCATGTGGTTGAGTACACATGTGCCCTGCCCTCAGCAGAAAACAGCGATGAGCTTGGTGCTACTTTCTAGCGAGGACTTGTGGTTTATGCCCTCTTTTTTGCGCCATACCTCAGAACCACTCTGAAAATGATCGATGGCCACCTGCCAGTTGCAGCCATAAGGCCACGAATGACGAGAACAGAGTGCATTGATAGTCGCCGCGGATGAATTGACAACTTGATTAGCTTTAGAAGCGTCTATAATTGATACAACGCTATTGTTGCAGACGTGGAAACACGACCGAAACTTCTTGGCTACCAACTACGGCGACATATAAGCGCTAGGAACCACCGACCTGCGTAAGACAATTCGAGCGATTGTGCGAGAGGAGCCACGGACATCGATACCTTCACCGCAGGCTCGAATAAACTCTACCTCTGACGTCCTACGCTAGAAAAACCAGCAATCAGTCGGCGTTGCTCAGCTTCCAGAGAAGCAGGCTCAAGCGATTAGCTATGCTGAAGCAGCCCGCGATCAGGCTCTTACTCCACGCTGACGCCAAGACGCCGCATAACCACAGTTTTGCCACCAGCCAACCCTGCCGCCCCCACCATCGTCATACAGCCCGCCAATCAGCCAGTGATTACATGCCGAGAAAGACCGGCGTTTGGCGCGCTCATGACCACCACCAGTTATGCTAGCTCTGCGGGGAAACTGGCACGAACTACCGCCACTGCTAGTACCAACAAATGTGGCTACGCGGTGTTGACGTGAACGCGCCGTGTCCACAGGGGGTCGAATGACCTCAAGAATACGCCAATTGCCTCGCAGGAGCGCAGTGGACACCCCGATGACCTTATCGTTCCCTTCGCCAGACCCTACCTGTCACCGCAACGCCACCAGAGCACCAGCCCTACTCGGAGCCATTCCATGGGGCCCTATACCCGGAAAACTAAAGGCAGCATTCGACGGAGGTGCGGTTGCTGTGCGTTGAACTGCCGAAGATCCTTTGCTGTTGATGATGACACTGTAACGAAACTTCAAGAACCTGCCGCTATTTTAACGTAGTCCCGACGTTAAAACATTGCGGCCAGAAGACCTGATAACCAACGTCGAAATAGTGGTACCAACCTTCGTAGCCGTTACCTGACGTCAGGACCGTAGCACAGCGCCAACTAGCGAACTGGATATTTTCATCGACGGTGATCTCGTCGACAATAGCACTGACCAATATATCATCATTGAACCGTTCGCCACCAAGCTCACGTAAGTAAGGACTGCTTGGAATGATCCCGAAATCCAGACTTCTGGGGGCCATATGATAACACCGGTCGGAAATTGCCCAGCGTGAGCCACAATGAACAACCGGACTTTCCTGCGACCTTCTTATGCTACAACAGTGCTCAAGGGACGTGATGCTTTGGATGGACTTCCTAAGTCATTATGGCTCCGTCATCGACCTGAGGTCTTTATCTATAACAATTATCTCAGAGACAAGGCTGCCGCCCTATACAATGGCAGAAAATAACGCATTCAATGTGATAGAAGTCCGGATCACCATGCCACTTTTCTCCAGCGTCATTTGCACCGGCCCCGAAAAAGCCAGACACCTTGAAGGCGTAATCAAGGGCGATCAGCACTTGCTCTTAAACCGTCAGATTTCCGTTGCAAGAGGCGTAGCTGAACTTCGTGACGGTGAAAGAAAAATAGTGCTGGCAAACTTAAGCCACGATTATATGCACCTTAACGTTGATAAGATGGTCGCCCACACCGATGAATTCGTGGACGCCAGCAATGCTTTCACTCTCTTCAATGCTGCCAAAGCTGCTTCGTCGAATCGAGGTCCCCAGCCAGATTTTGGCGTCAACCCGAGCCTTCCGTGGCGCGAGCAAGACCAGCTCAAGGCCATGCCTTTTCAATTCAAGGGCTGCTTCTCGTAGTCATGAAGAATTTGAAAAGCGCTTTCACCAAAGATTGCATCATAATAGAAAAAAGTGCTCGACCATTTCGACAGAGCCCGCACCAAGTTTCGATGGGCAGACGTGAGGTCGTAAAGAAAGAAGTCAATGAATTTCTACGTGACGACATCCTTCAGTCCGTTGGCATCACTCCTGGTAATATTGACGAAGAAAGACGGAAACTTTTGTTTTTGCGTCGATTACCACCGCCTTAACAACATCAACAAGAAGGAGAGTACCGTCTTCCACATATAGATGACACCTTGAACCGACTCCACAGCGATGAGTACTTATTATCGATGGGCCACAAGACCGGCTATTGGCAAATCAATGTCAATGAATGAGATTGAGAGAAGACTGCCTTTATCGCACCAGACGTCTTCTTGGAGTTAAAGGTCATGCCATTTAGTCTTTTCTCGGGGTCTGTGACGTTTCAGCCATGCTAGCTGGAATGAAATGCCAAACTTGCCTCGTCTACTTGAGTGACGTCTTCGTGTTCTCCAAGAGCATCCAGGAGGATTTCCGGTGCCTTGAAGCAGTACTTCAGGCTATCAAGGCCTCTGAACTCACCCTGAGGCCAGAAATATGCCGCTTCGCGTACGAGGAGCTCTTCTTTTTGGAACACGTTATTAGCAAATGTTTGAGTCTGTCCCAACCTGCGCAAAATGGCTGCCATCGCCGATTTCCCGCCACCCACCGACAAGAAGCTGATACACTGATTTCTCGGACTGTGCACCTATGAGAGGCGTTTCGTCAAAAGATTCTCACATAACTCCAAGCCGCTAACTAATCTCATGATAAGCAACGTCGAATTTAGGTGGAAAAAGGGAGAAGAAGAAGCGTTTCAGGAACTTAAACTACGCATGCAAACACCTCCGATATTTGCGCATTTCCGTGAATTCGCTGAAACAGAAGTACACAAATGTAAAAGCAACGTAGGACTCGACGCCGCTCTTGTGCACAGGACTGATTTCCTGGAAAAGGTCGTCAGTTACGCTGCCCTTCGAAATCGAAGGCCGATGCCAAATATTCCACAACAAAAAAGGAGTGCCTTGCCGTCATCTGGGAATAGTCAAAGTTTTTCCCTTCCCTCTACTGAAACCATTTGTTACGGTGTTATGGGGGTTTAACGAGGTACACAGCGACCGAGAAGATAGAAGCGGCAGCTGCAAAAGCGTAGCCAGTGAGCGAACAGCCGAGCGAGCCAGGCGATGGCAATGCGCTTCCGCATGTGTATATCTTGTTCCTCACAATAATCCCCGGTATCGAGAGGTAGCCATCCTGGCGACCTAGAGAGATGTCACAGGGTCATAATACGGCTTGAGATGGTTAATGTGGACTGTTTCTCGTTTCTGACGACGAAGGTTGGTAGATAGCGTTACGGCTTCAACCACATAATTAACAGAAGATGTCTGCGCAGCCACGCGTTAGGGTTCGTGATAGTTTGGAAGAAGCTTGGACGAAAGGCCGGGAACAGCAAGTGGCGGAACCCAATGCCCCACGAGAGAGTTGAGAGTGAATGGGTCAGGAGAGATGTAGGATTCGTGACGCTGTTATAGACAACACTGTTGGTCATGCGTGAAAGAACGGTCCAGTTGTTGGAATTTCTCGGCGTGGTGAGTCACCACAGACACAGGCTGGTAGTCGTCAACGTCTGGATGATATGGTAGAATTGTATCAACAGTGCTAGTGGGATCACGGCCGTATAGCAGGAAGAATGGTAAGAATCCCATGGTGGCTTGAGATGCGGTGCTGTAGGCGAATGTGAGAAACGGGAGAACAATATTTCAAATGCAGTGGTCTGACACAACGTACATTGACAACATGTCACACAGAGTTCGATTAAATCGTTCCGTTAATCCGTTTGTCTGTGGGTGATATGCGGCAGTGGTGCGGTGAATAATTGTGCATTCGGATAGGAGTGATTGCAACAAGTCTGAGAAAAATACACGGCTCCGATCACTGAGCAGTTCACAAGGGGCGCCGTGGCGCAGAACAAAGCTGCGTAGAATAAACGAGGAAACGTCTTTGGCTGTTGCGGCAGGTAAAGCAGCGGTTTCGTCGTATCTTGTCAAGTGATCCACGGCGACGAATATCCAGCGGTTGCCAGTTCCAGGGCATAGAAGAGGCTGGTACAAGTCAATGCCGACGCGATCATATGGGTGGGCGAGTGACCTCTTCACGAGCGAAATCTTTATTCTGTAGCAGCAGAGATGAGTTGTCAGAAGCAACAGCCAATTCCGACGTTGAAGTCGCCTGTGGATGAGAGTGGTGCGTCGCTGTGCGTAGTTTTCGCAGCTCATCAAAACTTTGGCAAAGATTGACAAGTTCAGACACTGTGGATGGGTTCTTTGCCAGCAGCATCTGAAAGGCGTCGTCTTCAATTCCTTTCAAGATATGCCTGATCTTGTCGGCATCGTTCATTGCGACATCAACGCGGTTACACTGATCGACAACGCCTTCAATGTAGCTGGTAAATGTTTCACCATTCTGCTGCCCGGCCACGCAACAGTTGCTCGACGCGAAGATTGCGAACAAAGGGGTGCCTGAATACTTCCGCCACGTGTGTTTTGAAAGCAGCCCAAGTAGGAAAGTCACGTAGGTGGTTTCCATGTCATGCGCTGGCAACGCCACTCAAATAAAATGAAACCTTCTGTACCGCTCAAGATTGGTGGGTCGACAATACCGTCGAGCAAAAGTTAGGAAAGAAACACTTCCAAACCGACTGTCTATCTCGCGAGCCCGTCAAACTGCCATACCAGGACGACCAGGATGATGAGTGCTTCTTAGGAACCATAACTGCCGATGACTTTACATAGCGACAGTGAGCCGACCGGGAACGGGGGGCCTATCGGAATACTTTGAGGGCTAGACTACCGTCGTCCCAAAAGTATTCAGGCGAGGACTGGCGTTATTTTTCCTGAAAAGGACGTCCCCGAATAGAAGAGCTTCTCTCCAGCCCGAGCCAGCCACCTAATCGTCCTACCTTCGGCAATGCGACCGGAAATTATTAGGCTCTACACGACGACCTGCCGGCTGGACATTTCAGATTTTACCGCATGCTCGTAAGACTAAAGGAAAAGTACGATTGACTGCGCCTTGCCGCCGACGTCTCTCGCTACATAAGAACGTCCCGACACTGTGAGTGACGAAAGATGCCACCCACAAGACCAGTAGGTTTCTTTCATCCATGTCGAGCCTCCTCGGCAACCATTTCAGCGGATCGCGATGGTCCTCCTAGGGCCGTTCCCAAAGTCGACTTACGGAAATAATGAAATCGTCGTAGCTACTGACCACCTCACCTACATGACCACAGCAGAGCCCTGCCTAAAGGCAGTGCCGCCAAGGTAGCCAAGCACTTCGATGAGAGCATCGTTAATCGACATGGCGCCGCAGAGGTCATCATTGCCAGATATGTACGGCGTTTACTGCTGATCTGACTCAGAACAATCATGATATACAGGCAGACAAGGCACCGCTGGATAACGGCGTATGACCTACAAACAAATCGCCTCACCGAGCGTCTAAACAAGAACATCGCCAACATGCAGGCCATTAACGCCGACGTCGAACACAAGACGTAGGACACCAACCTTCTGTACTTGAGTTTCGCATACAGTATGACCGTGCAGCAGATGGCGTGGATGACGTCATACACGTTGGTCTACAGAAAAAAACCTGGCAACGACGCTGGACGTTATGCTGTCCAATGTCGCTCACGAAGAAAACGTCGATGTCACCGTCTAACTGCGGCACTCCGAAGAAGCCAGACAACTCGTCCGCCTCCGCATATTGAACCGACAGGCGACTGGCAGACACCAATACAATCTTCCACGAAGCTTCCTAGAATACCAGCCTGGTGGCCACGTTTTGGTGTGAACATAAGTGACAGACCTTAATTCGAAAATCATGAAATGCATATCATGTAAGTCATGACTACATGCCATGCTCATGGTGCGCTCGCGGTCGTTTCACTACCTTTGCATATACCATTTTTGGTATTACGGGACGTGAATGGATGACAGAAGCTATATATATATATATATATATATATATATATATATATATATAAGACTGGGGCAAACATGATAATCGTGAGATACGTGTCATGTAAGAACAATATTACATGCCAAGCTCATGATGCGCTCGTGGCTGTTTGGCTAGCTTCACGTATAGCAAATTTTTAATATGTGACGCGAACGATGACGAAAGTAAATGACACATCCAAACATGATAATTATGACATGCCTGTTAGGTAACAATATGGCTACATGCCACACTCATCATGTGGTCGCGGCCATTTTGTTAGCTTCAAATATACGAATATTGCTACTACGCCACGTGAGTGAATAACGAAGGTAAATGACGCGTCTAAGCGTGATAACCATGACAGTTTTCGTGTGGAACATGAGTAGAGTACGCCCATAGCGTGCTTGCAGCGTTTTCGCTACCTTCATATATACTAAATTTGGTATCACGAGACGTGAATACACGACGATGGTAAATAATACGTCCAGACATTATAATCATAACATAAAAGTCATGTACGACATAATTTACAGCCGCCTCGTAACGTATTTTTGATTTTAAAGTGACTATTCAACGTTCTTCGTTCGTCCTTTCCATATAATCGATTCCCACTGTACTTGGGATCTGCCAATTTTTCGGTGCGAACTGATAGCTTATCTTTTTACGTTATTATTGTGAAATCATCTTTTGTTAAAGCATCAGGACGATAGATTTTTTTAAAGAGGTGATGCCACATTCCTTCCTTATGTTCTGCCATAGCCCCTTTTCACTGTTAGTAATTCTCAGCGCTAACCACACCAGCATGCAGTGTTCGACAAGGTTGAGGACAGTAGCAGAAGATTTCGTCAAGTGTACAACCAGTTTGCGAACATCACAGATTAATCTAACACCTACGCGGCTGCTAGTGATAAATCTACTGTATTTGATAGAAAGTGTATAAATGTCGACACAGTAAGCGCTTGTCAGTTGATCGGCAACCGACGCTCTCTTCGCTGCTATTGGTACCAGTGTTTCGGTCTTATCTGACTTTTCTTTCACCTGGCCACAACTTTAGCCAACTAAACAGTTTCATCTGACCATCGGGTCTGCTCCCTTCGTCTGCCTCACGAACCTGTGACAATTGATTTATATGTGAGGTTTAACGTCCCAAAACCACCATATGATTATAAGAGACGCCGTAGTGAAGGGCTCCAAAAATTTCCACCACCTGAGGTTCTTTAACGTGCACACAAATCTGAGCACATGCGCCTACAACATTTCCGCCTCCATCGGAAATGCAGCCACAGCAGCCGGGACTCGATCCCGCGACCTGCGGGTCAGCAGCCGAGTACCTTAACCACTAGACCACCGCGGTGGGGCCCGTGACAATATAGTATTGTTTTTCCCAAAGTGGTTTCAACAAACCTTGTTCCTCTTGGTTGAACACTTTCTAGCCATGTAGGAAACCTTTGTACAGTCCACACTCTGACCAAAAAATCCTAATTGATTTTATTCATATTTATCGACTTTTCGGTCTTGTGCAAGATAATAAACTTCTGCTCACAACCAAAGACGCTAATGCCGACGCTAAAATGTCTGTGAACAGTGCTCTTTATAGCTATTGCGTTAAGGTGACATGATGCATCTGTTCGGCTGCTCAGCCGTGGTTGTTTTCTTCCCGCTCTCTTAAATACTATAGCATGTACCCATGATGAACAGAAACAGGCTATGCCTAAAGTTCTTCAATCCAGTGAAACGGCTAATGAAGCCAAGGAACGTATAGGAGACATTATCTGAAGCGTTTTGTTGTAGTGCTATGACAATTATCCTATATACACAATATTTAAAATGAACAAAAACACCATTTTACCATTTTCCCTCTGTTTACCAGTAAAAATAGAGACAGAAACAGACCCTCCTGATCAATAAAGGGCTCACATTTGTTTACAGCCAGCATTATTCTCCGCAATGTTATTATTGTGCGCATCACTTTATATTGGTTCTTCTTTTGATTTTTCTCTCAGATATGCCTCAACGGAGAATGCGTTCCAGATAAGAGAGGGTATCGAGAACTACCCTACAAAGAATAAAAATAAATTCTGAAAGCTGAGCTCAGTTATTTTATGTCTTTGTCTTCGCGCTAACAATAAACCTACACAATGGCTGGACATATGCCACCATTGAAAGTTCTCGTACACTGATCTGTCTTACGGACGGCTAATTTTTACTATACTAGCACCATGCTGGTGTTTTCAATCGAATTATGACGGATGCGACGGTGGTTGGACGCTGTGCTTCTTGAAGATGGCTTTTACGTCGTGTATTGGACGACTCGTTCTTTTTTTGTGGACATACGCCAGAGGACCTTGCTTAACAATAGTTCTTTGTGGTAACTCTACGTTTAAAAGCCGCTTATATGCTAAATTGTCCATTTTATTGAAGAAGTTACCCGAATCATTGATTTAAGTCTAGCGTTTCCCGAGGCAGCCCTTTCAATTACGTGTTTTTCGTTGGTGAACGGAGCTGATGTGATGATATAAAAGTGCTTATGTAAAAAAGCTGAAAAGCAGCTTTATAAACTCACCACACAGTTGATACCTAACAGTTACTCAGTAGTGCGCACCTTACGGGAAGTGAAGGGTGATAATTTTAAGAATAATTAGGTTAATCGAATGGTCAAATATGCCAATGAAGGCAAGGAGGCATGAATTGGTGTTTTGAACTGCGGTTAATATCATCACATAAATTGAAGTCCATTAGGTGAAATAAAAGTGTTTCTTGCGTTGAATTGAACTTATTTTAATGCTCTTCAAGAGTATTGCGGCAAAAACATGTATCAACGTTTTCAGGTCATGTCAGTTGGAAATTTTGCCCTGAAGGCGACACAAGTTTGTAGTTTTTGTGAGTGATGACTATTACGTAACAAGCAGCATTGTCAAGTAATTTTCATGGTGTTTACTTGGAAAGTGAACCACAACGCGTGCCTAAAGATATATTGCGACATTAGTAAAATATATTTCGGGGATGTTACGTGGTGATAAAGCTGGGTCAAGTTAAGAAGTTCAAGAGAGTAAGCATACTTACCCACAGCGCGCCGTGCTGTCGAAGTGAATATGCTAAGAAGGCGAACGATCGGTAGAACATCTTCAAACTTTCAAATTTTTCTGCAGCTTTAAAAGCGTGGAAAACTGCTATTCGACAAAAGAATTTTCCAAGTGACACTGAAGACCTACAATTGAGACCTACATATTAAAGTAGAGAGCTTGATTTCTTTCTTCTGGCACATGTTTGGTGTTAACAGGGCGCATGTTCCACGTGGTCGGTGGACAATAAAGCCGCGTGCTCTTCCCCAAAATTTTCCGAACATTCCTGCACACCTGTTTAATCTAACAGCCCCAAAGCTCAACGGGAAAACTCTAATGCTGAATGGAAGAGTGAAGCATGACGATCGTGTGTCGGGAAGTGGCGGCGATGTGTGTGACGTAAACAAAGGAAACAGATACGTTGACGAAGTCGCTGGCGTTTATTACAAAAGAGGATAATATTCAGAAAAATCACTTGTTTCTTTGCTTCAATATGGAGCGCACGATAGAGTCCTGGAATGTCGATTGTATTACTATAGACTTTCTTTAAGGTATTGAAAACAGCACCATTTACATCACCAACAAATCAATAGTGCCAAGGTAATGCTTAACTCTTGACCTAAGCTCAAGGAAGAGGCTTGTTATTCTTGTATATACTGCAAACATGGTTTATATAATCACCCATAAACTCACAATAAGAAAGTATCGGCTTTTCACGGTTGCATTCATAACCTAAAATATACGTTGGCTATCAGAGCAACTTAATCTTCAGCATTTCTGCCGCAGCACATGCCCTGACGATACAAGACGTGTGGAAGAGCAAATAGTGCTTCACAATGGCTCACGAAGGATAGTGCCCACCATGCTATAACATAAAGCAAGAACAAAGCGAGAAAAAAATAAACCAAAAATTGGCCCCGAATGTGCATGTTACACTGCAAATGTCGTCGAAAGACGATAGGCTTGCGTGTGGAGGGAGGGAAAAAACAGCTATTTGAGGTTCTGAGCCCGAAAATTGGTTAATGGTATTCTGGAGGAGTGCCTCGAGCGTGCAGCGGAGGCGAAGGAGAGCATCAAGTCACGTCACACGTGAGACATGAGCGCCATCTGGCAGTTATCTTGGAAAACGAAGCGCGTGGCGCCCGTCTCAAAGATGACAAGGTATAGAACGCAAGGCAGCGGGTAGATGCCACCACCATCTCGTCTTAGCAAAGCGTTGGAAACACTCGCCTTTTCGTGCAAGCGTACCATGGTGAACGCAGCGTGATAAGCGCTACGGTCCTCACAATTACTTGTGTATGCCTTTTCTAGTTAAAGACGCACATGCAGAATATATGTGGGTTGCTACGGGGCCCCATACATGCGCAATAATAGCTTTTCAATAGACAATCGCGCAAGTAGGAACGCTAAATCTTGAGCAAATTTAGTGGGCACTGCGAATGGGACCGGTCGTTTGAAAGTGCCGGGTGCTGTTAAATGTGGACAAACAGACAAATTTACAGTTAGCCAGCCAGCCAGCCAGCCAGCCATCCAGCCAGCCAGCCAGCCAGACAGACAGACAGACAGACAGACAGACAGACAGACAGACAGACAGACAGACAGACAGGCAGACCAAAGTTTTTGCGTCAAACGTCCCCAAGAACGACGGTCGTCTTTAAAAAACGAACCAAGCTTCATTAAACATTCTGCATAACAATGGCAATTAGGCCACCAATTTTCGATAAAAAAAGTTAAGAACGCCGTTCGCGCAATAAAAACATGGTTTTCAAAAGTGTATAACAGCCAGTCAAGTGTAACTCAAGTATAGTCAAGAATAACCGCAGCCTCGCGCACTTACAACGAACCGCAACAGTCATGAATGAACGCTATTTATTACAGTTACGAAATTAATCCAATAATGAGTAGGTACTGGCGTGGTCCTTACAACTAAGTAGTATTCGCTCAGTCCCTATCAAGCTGGTTCAGCTAAAATTCATTTATGCAAATACGACCACCTTGCTGTTCTGTATGCACAAAAAGCAGACTATGCTTCTTCACCAATCCGACCTAAAGTCAATACCAACACGACCGTAGCGCCGCCACTCCGCGGGATAAGGAAAGGGGTTGCTTATCTTTGCTGCTACCGCGCGAGTTTACCAAACTTATAGAATCTAAAAATGTTGAATGTACAAGATGAAGGCAACTGCCCATGTTTTATTGATTACAATTAAAATACAAAGATAAAAGGTTATAAAGATATAAATACAGTTTCACTAGAAGAGACGAAGGGACTAGCTAATTTCAAACCTTAAGATTACGAAACAGCTAAGGAGGAAGAAAATGAAATTTATGGCAATCAAAATAAGCAAAACTATGCACGTCGCACCTACAAGGATAGCTAAAAAAACTCGGTACGATCCCGACTTGACTTGGCAGCTATGCAGTGAGCACAACTCCCTGGTCATCTAACCTCAACGATCATCATATGTCTGAATTGTGGTGGTGTGTCACAAAAGACTGCAAAAGTTGACATGATGGAGGTTGGTTTTGCACACAGTTTACCATAGTGCAAAACGCTACCGCTAGTTTTCGAAAACTATGGCTGACTGCACGGTTTCGTTGTTAATAAAAGCAAATAAGAAGTCCTATTTGAAAACAATTTTCAGAAGTAAATCTATCACTGCTCGCGTAAATGTAAGATCCAAAACAAAACATGGCTGATGGCTCTGTCTGGGCATCGATATCACGCGAAAGTGAAACATGTGTTCACAAAGCCAGCCGAGCACTCATCTTTCATGATTTTGCCAGAAGGGTGTAGGAGTGAATGCTACAGTAACAAATTGTAATGTCACGCAAACAACAGAGAGCAGCTCAATACCTGCAGCATCACATAAATCAGAAAGCAGGCACGAAAATAGCATGTACACCACGAGCGCGGACTGCAACTGTCACAACTTGATACATAGCACACTGGTCAAACAGAAAGACGCATGAAACACATACACGCACAGGACGAACGCGATGTGTCACAATTTTTTCTTTGTGTGTCAACAGCGGGCTCCTTTGGCGTGTAGTGGCGCAAGTTGTACGGCGCATAGCACGTACCACAGCAACAGCCTTACGAAAAGATTTCGGCTCGTTGGCTCTTCTGCTGAATCAGTCACCCCCAAAGGAGGCCCCGCTACGATGTCTCAAATCCTCTCGGTTTGCCTGGGCTGTCACGTGTGTAGAGGTCAAGGTCATGCCTTGGGTGCCTTTTAACGCGAATAGAGTTAAAGATTTGTCTCGCAGAAAACCACCGCCAGCGTCGGTCCCGTTGATGTGAGCGAAAAGTAGTCTGTGCATCTGTGACTGAAAAATCAAGTTACCGAGATAGCCGCGGGAGACCGCTACTAGTCCACGTGTGCGCGCGCAATCACACTGAGAAAGCCGTGCATTCGAAGAAAAAAAGAAGTGCTCAAGGTCACGAGGCGCGGTACTTTCTTTTAGCTGCCACCCCTCCTTGCTTAGCTTTCAACGCTTTCGAAGGATGAGAGAAGAGATAATGCAATCGCAGCATGCACAGACCTTCGTAACTCCACTCGCACTGGACGGATTCTTAAAATTCTGTCACTTTTGTTCTTGTTTCATTGCTCGCGCTTATGAAGGGAACGATTGGCACGGTAATTTGATGCAGTCGTCTTAACGCGGTGGGCTGCGCTTGATAAACCACTTGTTTATGACAAAGATAAGTGATCTGTACCAAATACTATGTTTTCTGATATGCTTCTGAACACAGTAGATCGCAGGGTAATACGTTCTACTTCACAGTACTATCTTTTTTTTTGCGTTCAAGCTGCACAGCAGCACACAACAGCTTTGCGGCATCACACCCCTAAAAATGCTGTCAGACACACACGCTCCATCAAAAATTCGTACTCGATCACGGGAAACATGAGGCAAGGTACACCCAGATACGACCACATACAAAAAAGAAGATAAATAAAGCACATGAAAAAGCACACGGACAGGCAAAACACCTCATGCAACAACATTGTAACACGAAGTGTCGTCCGCTTTTATAGATAGAGTTTCAGCGCCCTCACCTAAAAAGCGGCCGCAACTGCCAACTCAGCGGAAAAGCACTTGTCCGTAGACGGCGGCGAGACACAACAGACGACACCTTCGTTTTTATGCAGCGGCCGTGGCACTGTTGATGCACAAGTCACAAAATATACGTGGACGTAAACAAGCCACGGCCGCTCATTAACTCTTACAGCAGCAGTGCACAAACACAGTACCAGCACATATTAGGGAATGCTTTTGAAACAGAGCTGTGTCGCTTCTTTACTTGCTGCTTACAGACGGCGTCGCTGGGTCTTCTCGAGGAGAACGGCTATGTGATGAACTGTTGGCAATCAAAGAAAGCATCTCCTGTGAAGTTTTTGTCGTCGTTATTTGAGACGCTGATCAAAAATACGCATACGCTATTTGTGGTGCCTTTCGGAGCGATGTACTTCCCACAAGTGAGATTGCTCACCATCCGGGTTCACGCCGTGCTCACCAGCAGCCACATGCTGGTTCAGTCTGCCTCCCATAAGTGCTCGCCTACACGCTGTATTTTTCACATTAGTTCACACGTGGAGTGCACAATTCGGACGGTACCTTAATCCAGCAAACATTGTTTTCTGATAAAAAAAATATACACAGTAAAAAACTTTTGTCAAAATGACGCTGAATATACCGGCAGCTATATTTCTAAGCTTATGGCCGTCAAAATGACGACAGGTCGTCGTTTTCAAATGACGGCACAATTTTATCATTTTGATGTGTTTCCCGTCATTTCAAAAAGCAAGCAAATCATCAAGTATAATTATTTTTTTATTGTTACATACTGCAGCCCCAATTGGGCTATCGCAGGAGTGGGTTTGCCATACATCAGCACTCACAAGAATACAACTCCTAACAAACAGGAATAGAACTCTTCATAAACACATTCCGAATCAATACATTCATGCAAGAAATCACAACTCCTAATAAACAAATCGCGAATCAATACATTCACGCAAGAAGTCTTCTAAAAGCAATGATCTAGTTGACCCAGGCAATACATTTCATTTTTCTATAGTTAGCGGAAAAAAGCTGAATTTAATTAGGTTAGTACGTGAATGGAATGGTGTCGGGTTGAGTTTGTGGCTATTACTTGTGCGTTTCAGTTTATCAGGAGACAGATATTCATCAGTTAATGCGTAGCGTGGGGTATTAACAAGATTTTTACGGCAACTTTAGGCATTCGAACTCGCGTCGCTCAGACAGGGTTAGCAGACCTAGCGTAGCAAGTTGAGAGGAGGGTGAGATATTCCAGTCCTAACGACGGAAAATGAAACGGATGGCTTTTTTCTGAACGGACTCTAGTGTGCTGGTTTCCGATTTTTTATGACAGTTTCATACTGGGCAGGCATATTCGAGGAAGGGCCGGATGCGCGATTTATACGTTAGCAACCTTGTTTCGGATGGAGCATCTTTTATTGTTCAATTTAGGTAGCCCAGTTTCTTCGAAGCTTTATTGCAAGAGTAGTCGATATGGCTAGACCAAGAAATATTGGGTGTGAAGATGAGGCCTAGGTACTTATACTCGGACACACGTGACAGAGAGGAGCCATTGAAGGAGTAATCGAAAAACGAAACGGAGCTGCGTTTACAGAACGAAAGAGCAACTGTTTTAGTAAAGTGTATGTTCATTCGCCATGTGTCACACCATCTGCAAAATTGTGCAAAAAAACCATTAAGCAAATTGCGGTGATCATTGATAATAATTACATTATATAGGACACAGTCATCAGCGTAAAGGCGGATTTTCGCAGGCACATAATTGGGCAAATCATTTATGTGCAATAAGAACAAAAGTAATCCCAGGACTGAACGCTGGGAAACTCCAGTTGAAACATTCACAACAGACGAGTTTGAGGAATTAAAAGAAACAAACTGAGAACCGTTGTTTAAAAAGCTAGCAATACAGTCAACTAAAGAATAATTGTTAAGAACAGCGTGAAGTTTGCGCAGAAGTTTAGAATGTGTAACAGTGTCGAATGCTTTTGCAAAGTCGATGAAAATAGCAATAATATGGTAACCAGAGTCTAGAGCATTCAAAATGTCATGAGAAAATTCTACAAGCTGGATTGTTGTACTAAAACCTTGGCGAAAACCATGCTGGGTGTTTTCAGAAGGACCAGAGAGACCGCAGAACCGAGTGAGTGAGTGAGCAAACTTTATTTAACCAGCGGATTGAGGCGTGGGCCTAAGCCGCACCAGGGGCGGTGGAGAGACCCTGTCTCTCAGCCGCCTCCCGTGCTCGCTGGATGGCCCATATTTGATCTGTCCGATCTGAGCTGATCAGCGCGGCTCTCCACCGCGCCCCAAGCTGTTCTGGGGAGACTGCATTGGCGTCCTGTATCTGTGTGCATTCCCATAACATATGCTCTAGGGAGGCGCGTCTCATGCTACACAGTTTACACGAGTCATCTGGGTATAGTTCGGGGTAGATGCGATTTAGGTGCTTCGGGTTGGGAAATGTTCTAGTTTGAAGTCGCCTCCAGTCAACCTCCTGAGATCTGTCTAATGTGGAGCTAGGTGGTGGAAATCTGCGCCTCGACTTTTGGTAGAATTGGATAATGTCGCAGAACCGAAACATTCTGTCCCTCTCCCACCACTCATCTCCTCCCAGTACCTCATGTGAAGCTCCATTGCGAGTGCGGTAAGTGAGACCTCGCGCTACGCGGTGAGCTTCCTCGTTGAGGTTGGGAATGAGCGACGCACCCGGGGTGTGGGCTGGGAACCATATAATGTACCTTTCTTCAAATTCCTTGGATGATATGAGATTTGCCTTGCGGAGGAGTATGTTGGCTGCCTCGGGAGATATTCTTCCTCGTGCATAGTTACGGATTGCTACTGCGAGTCGCTGATGACATACCTACACTTTGGGGAAATTATGGCCTGTGCAACAGCCACCTCTTCCGTGATTTCTGAATTATCCGAGCGTATGGAGCACGCGTTTACGCATTTGCGGTCGGTGTTTATTACTGCCGCAACGTAGGATTTGTGACTAGGGTACTCCACTGCGTCTACAAACAACGCTTCCTTGTCTCTGCCGTAGGCCTTAAGCAGATTTCTAGCGCAGCTTTCTCTTCTGCCCTGATTAAATTCGGTGTGCATGTTTTTGGGCAGATTGGGGACCTGGATCTTTTCCCTGATCACCTTTAAAACCGACACTTTACTTCCTTGTTGCCTATGGTAATTTATCCCCAACTTGTCAGGGATACTCCGTCCTGTGCGCGTGCTGGCTAGCCTCTCCAACTGGGCAATCTGTTGCGCTTCTATCAGCTCCTCTAAAGTGTTATGTAAGCCCAGTTGAAACAGTTTTTCGTTGCTGGTCTGCTATCTGGAAGGCCCAAAGCTTGTTTGTACGCCTTTCGTGTGAGTGCGTTGATTTTGAGTTTTTCGGCTGTATACCAGTTTAGATAAGCTGCTACGTATATAATGTGACTTATGGCGAATGAATAAATAAGCCTGATGACGTTAGCCTCTTTCATGCCTTGGTGTTTGTTGGTGACTCTCTTGATTAGCCGTATTGCGTTGGTGACTTTGGTTACTAACCTCTTGACGGTTTAACCGTTTGTACCTTTAGACTCGATGATGAGTCCAAGGACTCTGATTTGTTGCACTATAGGAATAGTCCTGCCGTTTTTGGTGTGAATTTGGATCTATTCGTAAGCACGGTCCCGGTTGTATCCTTTGGGTGGTCTGTCTTTAAGCGTGGGGCGATAGAGGAAGAGTTCGGATTTATCTGGCGAGCACTCGAGGCCAGTACCATCAAGATACTCCTCAATAGTGGTGACGGCCTCCTGTAGTCTCTGCTCTATCTCTCCGTCACTACCTTCACACGCCCAGATGGTGATATCATCTGCATATATAGAATGATGTATTCCGTATATTGAGTTCAACCGCGCCGGGAGTCCTATCAATATGAGATTAAACAGCATTGGCGATATGACCGAACCTTGCGGGGTACCAGCACTGCCCATAAGCCTTTCCTCAGATCTCAGTTCTCCCATTACGATAGATGCCGTTCTGTCTGTTAGGAAGTCCTTGACATAGTTATACGCTCTTGATACTAAGCTTAATTGGCAGATCTGATGTAAGATAGCCGTATGCGATGCTTTGTCGAAGGCTTTTTTAAGGTCTAACCCTAAGATCGCCCGGGTAGCTCTTGTTTTCTTGTCTAGAATCTGCTGCTTAATTTGCAGCATGGCGTCTTGCGTGGAGAGCCGCGTGCAGAATCCCAACATGGAATCTGGGTAGATTTCGTTCTCCTCATGATAGGTGTTGTCTAAAAAAGCGTGTTCCATCAGCTTCCCAGCACAAGACGTTAGTAATATGGGGCGTAAATTCGATAGATCGGGGGGTTTCCCGGGCTTGGGGATGAGGATTACTTTAGCTTTTTTCCACTGTTTTGGTATAGTGCCCTCGGTCCAGCACTCGTTAATATATTGCGTGATGTTCTCTATGGCTTGGTCGTCAAGGTTCCGTAGTGTTCTGTTAGTGATCCCGTCTGGTCCCGGTGCAGATTTGGTGTTTAGCTTCTGTAGCGCGGCCCTGATTTCAGCCACAGTAAACTCCTCATCTAAGAGCTCGTTCGGACCTCCGGAATATGGTCCGTGCTCTGTGACAGGCATGGAGGGAATGTACGTGTTGCTCGCCTCAGCGATAAAGTGCTCCTCACTGCCGTTATACTGGTGCACCAGTTTACGCAAGGTTTGCTTGTGTGCTGATTTGGTGTTATCTGGGTCTAGCAGGTGTTTGAGCATGCGCCATGTCTGACCAGCATTCATTTGGCCATCGAGACTATTACAAACTTGGTCCGATTGCTGTTTGCTTAGCTGCTTACAATGTTCTTCGATCTGTTTGTTCAGCTTGGCTATGCGCTTGCGCAAAGGCCTGTTGTGCCTCTGTCTCCGCCATATATTCTGCAGTGATTGCTTGGCCTCCCACATGTGCGCGAGACGGCTATCAATCTGCTCTAGGGGTGGACTTGAAGTGATACTTCGCGTTGCCTCGCTGACGTCGTTATTGACAACTTTGATCCAATCTTCTATACTGCTGATAGGGTCTTGTTTTTTCGCGTTTCTGACTTTCAGAAACTTATCCCAGTCAGTCCATCTAATCTGTCTCTGAATTTTTGCGGCAGCCATGGTTTCTATCGTGATTTCTAATATTCGATGATCACTCCCCAGATCATCGAATGTGTTTTTCCATTTAGCGGTCCCCGCGTTATGAACTAACGTTAAGTCTGGAGTGGTGTCTCTTGTAAGCCCAGTTCCCATACGCGTAGAGGAGTCGGGGTCAGTGATGAGAGTTAAGCCTGTTTCTTGAATATCCTGCCATAGCGTTTTTCCTTTGGCTCTTGTGTATCCGTATCCCCAAGCACTGTGTGGATCGTTTAAGTCTCCACCTATGACGAGTGGATTGGGTCCCGCTATTCCTACGGCCTTCTTAAAGAGAAGAAGGAAGCGTTGTCGTATGCGTGTGGGATTGCTGTACAAGTTCAGAATAAATATGCTCGGAGATTTTTTTCTTTTACGGGCAAGTTGTACGAGTATATGTTCGATTTCTGTGATGCGGGTGTCGTGGCAGATTGCTACGAGTCCCTTCCTTACTAGAGTGGTTAGTGTTCTAATATCCCCTGTTGAGGGGCCGATCGCTTGATATCCCGGTAGCTTAGCTAAAGCATGGGTTTCCTGCAAAATTAGAACATCGGGTTTGGTTCTGTCTCTAAGGTGTTGCAAGACTGCTCTCTTCCCCTCATAGCTCCTGCAATTCCACTGCCAAATAATTAAGTCCCTTTTTCTGGGCTTCCCTATTTTGAGTTGGCTATCGAAGAGGGAGGAGGGTGCAAGGAGGCAGGCCTCATGAAATTAGTTGATATAGCCACTGATGTGGTGCCCTGAGATAATAAGTCTGCGGGATAGCCGTGGTCGTACAGCGGTTGGTACCTCGCAGAACCGATACGTCTTCAGTTTATTGTTGACAGAACAGGAAAATAAAAAAAATGCAGAGCGTGCCCCTGGCTACTTCTTCTTCCTCGCCTCCGAGCTCCATCTTCAATCTGTTTTCTACATCTTCCCGCCGGCCAGATTCAACCGAAGCAACCTTCGAGCGAATACAACAGTTGAATTGGCCTCTTGATTAATTTTCCTTCAGGTGTACGAAGCAAGCATGTTCTCACTAGTCCATCCTTGCCTGGGAAAATCTTTTCGACCTTGCAGAGTTTCCACCGAGTTCTTTTTCGCGCTTCTCCAAAGCAGAAGTACATCTCCTTCTTGTACATGTGCGTGACGCTCTGTTTTTCTGCTGGCACACTTAAGCTCCCTCAGGTACTCCTTTTTCCATGTGGTCCACCAGGTTATCATTGCCTGTTTTCTTGCACTCCAGTAATTCAGCAAACTGTATTCTTCGAGTCTGTTTTCTCCCGGCTTGTTCATGACTTGCCTGCCTCCTATAACGTCCGCCGGCGTGATGGGTTGTGGCTCGTTAGGATCGTCATACACATAAGTAAAAGGCGGGTTGTTAACTACTCTTTCTGCTTCAACAACCACAGTCCGTGGTTCTTCTTCATCCAAAAGTCGAGCACCTATAGTTTTTGCCATGGATGTCTTAAAGCTTCTGATCAGTCTTTCATAAAATCCTCCCCATCATGGAGCTAACTCTACAATAAACTTCCATTTTTTTTCAGGTTACTGGTATACTGTTGAATCTTTTCATCTTCCATCTTTAATATCTTGTTCATCTCTTTCTCAGCTTTCTTGAATGCTCTTGCATTATCACTGTAAATAGTTGTACACAATCCTCTTCTAGCTATGAATCTTCGGAATGCTTGTATAAACGCTTCTGATGACATCCTCCCTTTACCAACTCCAGCTGTATGGCTCTTGTTACTGCACACGTAAATATCACAATGTAAAACTTTGAAACTTTTTCACCTTTCTCCTCTCGAGCATTTAGCGGTCCAGCAAAGTCTATACCAACTGTGTCGAATGGCCTCGTCTGTGTTATCCTGTCAGCTGGTAGTGGTGGAATTTCTTGTGCCATTGGTCTAGAATTGAATCTCCTACATGTGGTGCATTTCTTTATCACATATTTCACCATCTGTCGGGCACGCAGAATCCAAAACTTCGTTCTTAGATGTGTCAATGTTGCCGCAACGCCACCGTGCATTGTTACTTGATGCGCGTTCAGAACTATGAGTTCTGAAAAGTGACTTTCTCTTGGTAAAATTATAGGATGCTTCTCATCAAAGCTCAAATCACTCCACTGAAGTCTCCCTTTTACTCTTAGGACACCTTGATCATCTTCGAAGATGTTCGTGCCGGTACAGATCCTGTTGTCGTATATTCGTGTCACTGCATTTTGTAGCGTTTTCTGCTCCTGCTTTATCAGCACAAACTCTGCCTTGTCCAATTCTTCTCCTGTCTGCGAACCTGTTTTCCTTTCTTTTCGTCGGTTTCCTATATAACGCATCACCCACGCGGTAACTCGTAACGCTTTCTTGTATGATCCAAATCTGCTCACATCAATTATCTTTTCTTCAATCGTGGTGACAGTTAAGCATGCCACTGTCTTTTCTTCGTCTTTGTTGTCATCACTGTCCGATTCTTGCGTGGTGTCATAATCAGGCCTTTGTTTTTCATTCTTGATCCACGTGGGGCCTTTCCACCATAATTCACTGTCCAGCAACGTTTCATCTTCATCCCCCTTGTCATCAAATCCGCAGGATTTTCATCACCTTTAACATAACCCCATTGACTCTCATTGGACTTGCTCTTAATTTCTGCTGCGCGGTTGCGAACAAACATATCTTTCGTCTTGTTTGACGTTATCCAGCATAACACAATTTGAGAGTCAGTCCAGAATTTCACACTGTTCAGTTTCCTGATGAAATTCTCAGTTATGTGACTGGCCAATCTGACTTATATTGTGGCCGCCAACAACTCCAATCTTGCTAGTGTGATCTTTTTGATTGGAGCGACTCTACCCTTTGCAATGATTAAATTGGCTTCATTGCTTCCATCCGAGTATTCTGTTACAATGTATGCTGCTGCTCCATACGCCATTGGACTCGCATCGGAGAACACGTGTAGAGTCGATGCTTTCACTTCAGCTTGCCTGTTGTCGTAGCATTTGTTAACGGTGAAGTCATCAAAGTGCTGAAGCTCCTCTAACCATTTCTTCCAAGCTGATCTATGCTGGCTTGGTAACGGGTCATCCCATTTCAGTTTATCCATCCAAATTTTTTGCAGCAATACTTTTGCTCTGACTGAAAATGGTGTCAAAAACCTAAAGGGTCATATAGCTTTGCCGTGTCCTGCAAAACCTGTCTTTTTGAGAGTTGTCTCATGTCCTTGTCAATTCGCCACGTAGTGTCGGGAAAGCTCAACACGTCGTCTACGAAATTCCATTTCAGTCCCAAAATCTGGATTTGTCCCACTTTTCTTATCCCTCGATCCAGATCCTCTCCTTCTTCATCAAAAAGTTTTCTTAGCTCAGCGTCATTTGAAATCGATTTTCTTACATTCATTCCCGCATAGCGAAAAATATCTCGTGCTTCTTTGTATATCTTTGTCGATGTCGAGTATTCGTCGGCTCCTAGTAAAATGTCATCGACGTAGATTCCTTTCCGGAGTTGCGCCACAACTGCAGGATATTTTTCTTCGAATTTATCCAAATGTCGATGAATCGTGGCCGCTAGAAGGAAGCTACTTTGTGTAGTTCCGAAAGTAACCCTCGTCATCCTCCATGTTTTTATCTTCGGGGTTGGCATATCTTCGCTGGGTATTCTTTCCCACCACATGAATCGCAGCGCGTCTCGGTCATTTTCATGTATCTTGATCTGCAAGAATTCTTTTTCCACGTCGGCTGACATAGCGATCTTGTGATGTTGAAAGTTCATCAGCAACCTTGTGATGTCGGGGTTTAGGTTTGGCCCCTTTTCCAAGTTGTCATTTAAGGATTTCTCCTGGATTCTGGCTTGACGATGCGTCAAAGACGATCCGTATTTTTGTCGTTGTTCGGTCCTTCTTAATTACTGCTTGATGCGGCATGTAGTATACAAATTTGTTCTGTATATCGGATCCAGCATCTTCTTCAACGTTTTCTGCTATTTCTTGCTCAAAGTACTCTCGAATAGCTTTGTCAAAGGCTAGGAGTTCATCTTTATCCTTGCATATTTTTTTGGTCACCTGGATAAGCTTCTTCTCTGCAATGGTGTTGTTGTCGTCCAATGTCACGTTTTCCTTCCATGGTTGCCGCACTTGGTACCTTCCTGCCTTGAACTCCATTGTTTGTCGGACGTAGTCTAGCACATGTTCATCGTTCATCTTTGTTGCTGGTTTCTCCTTGATGCCCATGTTTTCCAAGACCCAGAATCTCTGCAGTTCGTCCACAGTCGTGTCCGACTTGGCACTGACCTTGAGTACCATAACCGTCGATGATTTCATCGGCACACAATGAAGTCCTACAGGACCTTGGAGCGTCCATCCAATTATTGTTTCTATTGCCATTACTTTTGGATAAATCTCGCAAATGCGACCAGTGACTACAGTCCAGTAATAATCTGCTCGAATTAATATAGAAGTTTTCATATTTTTTCTTTCTTTGTCCGTCTTCTCGGTGTCATCAGCCAAACGAATTCCCATCGATCTTGCTCTTTCGTGTATTGGCAACGGTGGCGATGGTAGCACGTCACAGGATATAACTTCTATCTCTAGTGCCTCAATCGTGACTGGCTCCGATGTGGGATCCTTCCTCACGCTGACCTCGACGACTTTCATGTCTAGTTCCATCTCTCCTCCTCCAAATGATTCTACGGTAATCTTTTTGAATCTTTTTACCTTGCACGCTAGTTTTCTCGACAATCTTTTGAGGATGAATGTCCTCTGGCTCCCATTGTCCAGCAGAACCCGTGCGTAGCACCCGCTGTCTTCTCCCTCCATCCACGAAAAGGCTGTCTGCAGTAGTATGCACTTGTGTTCACTAGACTGCTGTGCGTGCATGTTGCAGGCCTTGCTGGTGTCTAACCGGTCAGGTTGCGCGCTTTTACGCACTTGCTCAACATCATCACCGCTTTGCTGCTGTGCTGACTTTCCTGCAGGCGTACGTGGTCGACACATGGATGTCGCGTGCCTTCCCTTGCATGTTTTGCATCGTACGTTAGCGCGACATATCTTTGCCGTGTGGTGAAGTCTGGTGCATCTGAAGCACCTTCGTTCCCGTTTCAAGGCTTCTTTCTTCTGTTGCATACTAATGCTTCTTCTGCAATCTTCCTTGTAGTGTCCAGTCATCTCACAGAAGATGCATTTTTTCATCGAGGTGCTTTGAAGCGCAGATGTTCTAGTCCGCCTCATACTGTGTGGTGACTGGGTAGCGTCGTATTTTTCCTCTCGAGTTTCTTCTCTGCGGCGTATATATATGTTCAAAAACTCCATAATTTCTTTCAAACTGCTCGTGCTGTCTCTTGACGCTGAGTCCGATTCCGTAGTTGCTGGTCTGTTGTCACCTTTCTTTAACTCCTTCATCTTCATCTCAATCCTCATATCCACCGGTAGCGCAGATTTTACAGCAGGAGCTATCACGGTGGCGTAACTACCCATTTCCACTCCTAATGACTGCAATGCTCGTGTGTTCACTTGCAATATTTGGAAGAGTTTTTTCAACCCATCTACATCTTTAAGACTCTTCACTGCTTTCAAATTTGCAAGCTCTTTTATGTAGGTCTCTCCTAAATTATCTTCTCGTCCAAAGGTTTCTTTCTGAAGAGCGACTGCATGCTCGTAATTCTGATCAGAAAACTGCAAACCTTCTATGAGGGACGCAGCCTCTCCGCTCAGAGACGCCAGAAGGTAATTAAGTTTTTGATTCTTCGGCATGTTCGCTCTGTTATGCACCGATGTCTCGAACTGATGCCAAAACCTTGGCCATGCTGTTTTTTTCCCATCAAACTTGATCATTTCAAGGCGTGGCAACTTAACAAGCTCTTGCGTCTCCTAGATTTGGTTAGTACCGTGCACTGAACTTGCCTGTTCTGTGACTATTCTCGTAGTCAGTTGCGTCGCTTATTCTAACTCGCGTAATCGCTCCTCTATTTTTGTCGTTGCAGCGACGATCTTCATCTCATAATGCAAAACTCTTTCAAATTCTGCCTCCGCGTCATCTTCTTCAATGAACGGTTCTATCTGTTCGTTAACTTGTCTTAGCGTCTGTGACACGCTCTTCATCTGGTTCAGAAGCGTCATAAGTTGCGCTCGATCGGCGTCTTCTTCTATCTTCTTATTGATTTCGCTCGTAAGCGTCGTCACATTTGCTCGAAGCGTCTTCCGCTTCTTCGATAGGACCTCTTTATTCATGCTTAAAACGTGTTAAAAGAGCTCTTGCCTTTTTATGTGCGTCTCCAACAGTCGTCGGTCGTGGTCCTTCTCTCGACGGTTCGTCCTTGAGCCAGACGCCGCTTCCTCGTTCTTCAACCCGTTGTTGCGTTGTTGTGTTCTACACTGGGCATTACTTAGGATGTTATTATTTTCAAGAAACCCCATGATATGCCTAAATATTATGTGCTCTAAAAGTTTACTTGATTGAGACGTTAATGAAATCGGGTGATAGTTTAATGGTGACTGCTTGCTGCCAGATTTATGCGTAGGAAGAATTTTCGCTAATTTCCAAGCTGAAGGAACAGTTGAAGTGCGTAAGGACGTTTGAAAAATTATGGTCAAGTAGCGGCTCGTCCACTCACAATATCTAAGAAGAAAAATATTAGGAATGCTGTCAGGACCAAGAGATTTCTTATTTCCAAGGTGCAAAATTAAGTTCATAACACCGTCGAGAGATACGGAAATATCACTGATTGAGTTATTTGAACCATGGTGAAAGCTAGGGATGTCTAAGTTGTCAGTCGTGAATACCGATTAGAGGTATTCATTGAGCGTGTTAGAAATGGTTGAGGGGTCACGGCAGGGGACGTTATTTAAAACAACTGTATTTGTGGCAGCTGAGGTGGGTAAAATAGAAGCCCAAATTTTTTAGGGTTGCTTTTCAAAAAATCTTTTAACGTAACTTTGAAATAGAAGTACTTCGACGAATTAATTTTGATCCGAAGTTCGTCTTTGGCGAGGTTAAATTCCTGTATTTTAAGGGTGTCACCATTTCTTTTTATATGTCTCAGTCTGGCAACCCGACGCGACAGGTGAAGTATATCACGCGATATCCAGGAAGATGAGGATTTTTCTTTTTCGTTTTTATTGGGACAAAGCGCTCAATACAAGTTGCCACAGTTTTTCCAAAAGAAGCCACCAGGGAATTAAATCTTTACATTCGCTGAGGCGTTCGAAATCATCAAAAGAATCTGATAAAAGATCAAAAACAGACGCGTCACCGGCTCGTGAAAAATGGGGAAATGTAGAATATACGAAATGGTTGGTATGTACAGGAACAGAAGTTGATACTAGAATGGCCTTGTGATCTGAAATACCATCAGTGACTTCGCATTCATAACCATGGTCTAAGAGGAAAGGACGAACAAAAACTAATCTAAAACTGCATCCCCTCGTGTGTTAGTTTCGACAATCTTTTTTAAACAAAAATACAGCGAGAAGTCTAACAGAACTTTGCAGATTTCTGCGTCGTAGCCTGCTGAGCGAAAGAGATGGCCACAAAATACCTGGAGTGTCGAAATCTTTCAGGCAGATCAAGCACGAAGTAGATAAGAAACGCTCGTGCATAAAAGTTGTTAAAGCGAGCAGCTGATCTATGTTCGGTGATAGCGAGCGGTAGATCACGCCAAAAACTATGAAAATGCTTCCAAAAAAGACCTTGCACCAAACAGATTCGGTGTCATGCGGACTCGGGATAACTGAAAATTTAAGATCAGACCGTAAAAATTGTGCGACACCCCCTCCCCTGCCATGACGTCTGTCAGTTCTGATGTTTGTAAAACGTGGGTGTGTTACTTTGCTATCGTATATATGTTCATTTAACCAAGTTTCTGTTACGCCAGCTATATGCTGTGAATGGGCCGTGATAAGAGAAGGAAAATTTGGGAACTTGTTGACTAGGCTTCTGGCATTAACATTTAGGATGCGCAGGGGATCGTTAGAATAATTCCTGAGGCGTCAAGGAGCTTTAGTGGTGACATTAGAAGAAGCTTTTGCTGGGCGAGAATGAATCCTAGTACCTATCTTGATCTATAAACACATGATCAAAACTTAAACGTACAATGGAGCCCTTATCCCGGAAGGGTTGTGATGCTTCCCACAACCTCTTTCAGATTGTTCGTACGCGCAATGAATATTCTTTAAAAACGCGAAAGTTAGACCCTTAGGGTTGGTAGCCGTTTTGAAGGACAGATGTTTTTTCACGATAGTCGAGCAGCTTTATGATAATGGGACGCGGACGATCGGCTTGCCTACGTCCAATCCTTAGACACCTTTTGATATTAGGGCAATCAATTTGAAGGTTTCCTTTGAATCATTCAGAAAGGTTAGACAGAAGAAGGTCAGAGGATTCATCTGGTGTCTCAGAGAGGCCATGCAGCAGCAAATTATTGCGACGAGATCAGTTTTCTAGATTATCGTTCCGCATAGCGAGTTGCTTGATTTTCATTTGTAGCTGCTGAATATCGCTGTTCACTTTGTTACCGGCAGCTGTAGAAGGCGTGACGGGAAGAGATTCAAATGCAGAGACACGAGTCTCCAAAGCATCAAACCTAGAATTGACAAATTCATGATACTTCTTCATATCAGCTATATCTTGCGATATACGTTGCTGACCCTTAATTAATTCGGTAAGCATTTGAGTCACTGAAGACCAGTCAGCATCTGCTGCATCAGAATTACCCGTCTCATCAGAAAGGACGAACCACGTAAACGAGTGTTAGCCTTGTTTAACTTAGGAGGCCTCGGGTTCAATTCTACATTACCGCACAAGAGAATCCTGCTAACGCAGACAATAAGGTATCTGAAATTGCCCACTGAAAAAAGCAGGCGTCGACGATGTCCTTTTATGCCTTGCCGACGATGTCACCGAGCCTTGCTGGTCAACGATTGAAGGAACCAGGATGTCGTCATCATAGATGATGGCACGTAGAACACCAGCTGACGAGACAACGAACAGGCCAGGACTATCTCTAGCGAGGCTGATAGGGGCGTCCACGCCACCAGGACCAGAGTTGTGCACGTGGCGAAACTCGGTCGAAGAACGGTAGTTCATGGTATTGCTTCCAAGGCGAAGAAATTCGGACGAGTTGGTGACAGGATCGGTGAGGCAGGCCAAACACTGCGTAAAAAGCAAAAACCGGTTCAGCATTCTGCTAACGCTGCTGTGAACATTTACATCAAAATAACTAAATGTCGTCATTTGCAAGTGACGGTATTCATTCATCATATTGACGTTTTTTTAGTGAACTCCATACACAACTGAACAGTCCGATTGGCAACATTTCAGCGTCAAAATGACGGCAAGTTGTCAGTTTTAGATTTAGGCAATCACTAATTAGTGTCGTTTATTGTATCTTTGTCAAGTAAAACTATTATTAGACCATCAATGTAGCATTTTCTTTGTAATGTGGTAGCAGACTCTCAATGCATTGTGGATAACGGCTCATAAGAACAAGTGTATTCTGTGTCATTATGAATTGTGGTGTAGTCTACGTCGCCATGCCACTGTCAATCAAGATGGGTAGCACTGCCTAAAATATGCAAGGAAAGGTTTTGCGAATACTGGCACATTTACTTCCTTAAAGTATTTTGAGAAGGCCAAGCACCCTTCGGGCTACTCCACTTACTCCACCTTTACCAGAGCGCTTAGTCAGGTTAATCTGCCCCTTGTACCTACGAACAAAATAGAATGACAAAATAAGTCCATGCTCCAGAAACGATGCCAGTCACGTACTTGGGCTTCAGAAGTGAAACACCGGAAATGTGTCAACTGCACTAACTTCTGTGACACAGACACTTCATTATGAAATTAAAGGACACCAGACAAAATTCTGTGCAGCAAATTTACTGGTTTTTGTCAATATGCTGAAATATTGGAACATATAAACAGAAAACATTATTATCTTACAGCATTGTGAGAAGTTGTGCCTTATATAAAAAAATGCTAAGCATGCAGCATATTGCAACTTCTTATCAAGGCAAAAAATAAATACAAAATGAGTAACCTATCAGTGTCTTGATATAGTAGCACCTTGACATGATTGACATGACTGAAAACACTGGATCGTTATAATTGATTGAACTAGCAATATCATATAAAGTATTTAGTGGGACACTGTTTCACTTGGGTGCCTAAAGTTTGATGTGCCATCTAGTCAACACAACATTCTTCTTCAAAATATAATGGCTCCATAACTACTTCTCACAATCACATATACCTGCACAATTTTTCTTTAGCATGATCGGAGATGGTCGAAAACTGACCGGGTACGTTTGATAAGAAATGGACCTAATACATTTAACATGGCCACCAAATGGTTCAGACACTTGGCTTAGAATGATTCAGGTGTTACCCTTTAGATAAACACATAACACCTGTCAGTTGAAATTGCTTTAGAAACAGATATTGCACGAGAAATAAAAAGGAAACAATGCCGAGCAGCAACAACTATCTTATGCTTCTTGAAAAAGACATCTGTATTACGAAAGGAAATAGAAATGCAGAATGTAGTCCAAGTTCACTGACATAGGCACAATGTTATGAAACAAGCCGCTCATGCGTTAAATGGCACAATTTAAAGGTAAACGTACACGACAGAAATCTGTCTGGGTCTTCAGACCTAAAGTGACTGGCGAACATAATTGTTCATATAAATGGAAAAACACTGCATTTTGCATTCCAAGGTAGTCTCATTCCTAATAATGAACTGCATTCTACCTGCGATACATTAGTGGAGAAGGTTGGGACTGCCTGAAGTCGCTCTCACCATCTGCATATATTACAGTTTGCAGATCAAGTCAAGCTATAGAAAAACAATATTTCATTTGGAAAATTCACGATCATGTATTGACGCTCGAGGCGGCCTTTCCACAAACGTACTTGTCTTTCTGAAGGCTGCAGCCTTGAAGAAGACAAGTTTACTTGTCAGAACGTTTGTTGCAGTGACACTCCATGTTCTCTAGTTTTCAATTTTTGTCTTTCAAGAACTTTTGCCTTAAATAGCAAGCTAAGCTACACAAGGTATGTTTTGAGCAAAAACATTTTATATGACATACTCACCAATGTACAGCAAGATGACGTGTTGCTGGTAACCTCTCCAGGCTCTCTTCACCTGCATGCTGGGAATTCACAAGAAAAAAATCAGTTAGACTCGGGAGAAAATTGTAACGACCAGACATACCTATCTAAATCACACATCATAACCAAACTTCTAAGAGCCGCCTTGCATTGTTTACCATAAGCAGCTAATAATGCACTTCATTTTACAAGCCTACACACAGTTGAAGGGGAGGAAACGCATGACAAAATAAAAGATAAAAATAAAATGACATTTTGACTTTCATAAAAGCCTTCTTCCCATTGAGGCCAAGCAACTGTGGCTTGGGTGCATGGGAAGTGTTGGCCATGATATCAAATTTGAGATATTATTTTAGAAGACATTATTGAGGATCTAGTCTATCTTTACATACGAAATGCACGCGTAACCAGAAATGGTTAAACAAGTTCATTAAATAAAAAAACTTCTGAGATATTGAGTACATACCTCACTTGGCAGTGTGAAAGTTGCAGTGTCATCCATGACCAAATATGCTTGAAATTGACCCGTCTACGAAAGAAGGTGTCTGTTGACCCTTTAGACCAGGACTGAGAACCAAAGACGATTGAAGCTATTTGCAGTCAGCCAATGACGTCTATTAGACAGTTGCATGCAGTAACTTGCACAAAAACTTGCAAGCACATCTCATACAGTCGTTCAAAAACTACTGTGTTTCAAATGCTTGCACATGTCGATAACGGTGCACTTAACTCTAGTTTGTCAATTTTTAAGAATTGATATCTGCTGGTTTCATGAGCAGTAACTTTTCTTTTGAACAGTTCTGTCAGACACCGCACATGATTGCTCCTGGCACAATGTGTCTCAGTACGCACAATGTTTTTCCCAGCTTGGTCTTTATTTTGCGACGTATATACGCTTTCGTGTGCATTTACAAGATAAGGTCTCTTTCGATTGCGATTCGCGAATCAGGGTGGAATCGCCCAATCGCAATCAGATACCAACGTCTGCCTTTTATACCATCTAGCGATCAAGAATCAGAGTAAGAAATTGTGAAAGAGATGCAGTTTTCAGCTACAGTACTAAACAAAAAAAAAACTATCTTTCGTTGACGTATAATTTTACGAATTCGCGGCTGTATCGTCGACTTTGTTTAGTTCCTCAGAAAAGTGATGATCAACATGGGCTTATAGCGCAAGTATTATAACGAACTGATCAAAAGAGAAAAAACAAAAATTGGCCCGGATCTTCAAGTTACATTGAAAATGCCGTCGAAAGACGATAGTCTTGCATCTGGAGAGAGTGAACAAAACATTTATTTGGCCCCGCCCCGGTGGTCTAGTGGCTAAGGTACTCGGCTGCTGACCCGCAGGTCGCGGGGTCAAATCCCGGCTGTGGCGGCTGCATTTCCGATGGAGGCGGAAATGTTGTAGGCCCGTGTACTCAGATTTGAGTGCACGTTAAAGAACCCCAGGTGGTCGAAATTTCCGGAGCCCTCCACTACGGCGTCTCTCATAATCATATGGTGGTTTTTGGACGTTAAACCCCACTAATCAATCAATCAAATCAAATCAATCAAAACATTTACTTGATGCTCTGCGAAAAAAAATCGGTGAGTGGTATTATGGAGGCGCTGCGTTAGAGTGCCTCGAGCGTGAAGTCGAGGTGAACGATGACATAAAGGCTCGTTACACACGAGCGCCATCTGGCAGTTATCTTCAAAATCGAAGGAAGGCGTGCGCGCCTGCAGAGAAAGATGCATGCCATTCTCGGAGGCGATAAGGTGTAGAACGCAAAGCGACGGGAAGACGCCACCGCCGTGTCGTTTTAGGAAAGCTTAGGTAACAATTGCCTTTTTGAGCACCACGTTGCACTGTCAGTGCAGCGTGCCTAACGCTATGGCCCTTAGAATTACTTGTGTGTGCCTTCTGTAGTATAAAGGCACACATGAAAAACATCTACGTGGTGTTATGGTACCTCAGGTATGCGCAATGTTTGCTTTATAATTGACAATTGCACAAGTATGAACGCTGAAGCTTGAGCAATATTGGTGGGCGCTGCAGATGGGGTCGGCCGTGTGAGGTATCTTTAAGGACGGACAAACAGAAGAATATACAGACAGACAGGTAGACAGACAGACAGACCAAGACTTTTCCGTTGAAGGTCCCCAAGAAAGACTATCGTCTTTAAAAAGGCTTACGAAACATCTTCATCAGGTACTCTTGTATTCAGTGGTACATAAGATGATAACTCGCTCGACCAATAGATTCTGATTCTTGCACCGTTAATCACTTTCAATCGCGATCGAAAATGCGTGATAAGTGCAATAAACACGCGCTAATGCTCCTCGTACCCTCGCGTTTTCCGTTTTTTTTCACAAGAAGAGGACGTTTCTTTTATTTTTATAATTACACACAAGCTGGCGCCTGCCTAAAAATCGCTGCACGTGGTTCAGCCTAGGCGCGAAAGCACCTCCTAAGGCGGCGTTGTTGGGTAAACTCCAACGATGCATGAACGTCGCTCGAATGCATACTGCAAGTAGAGAATTCGCACAGACGTGCGAAAGAAGTCAACGACACAACCCGCGAAAACTAGCGCTTGCTTCTTCATTACTCGCAAACTGGGTGCCGTGTTAAAACCATGGACGGCCGAAGGATGAAAACAGACTAAAGAAGCATATAAACACACTCACCTTGCACCAGGGTTTAGGCTGGATCTTCGTGAAGAACGCGCGCACATGCGCGCTCGGTCTTTCAGTACACCAAGCTCCTTCCCGACGCGAAAAAAAAAAACCGCACAAAGGTAGAAGAAACACGAAATAACAGGTTGGCAACGCACGCACCGGTTACCTCGGCTGTCCCTCTCTCTCTCTCTGGCACAGCAGCAGCAGCCTCCTTTCCAAGGTCTCGTGGAGGGGTAACCTCAAAAGGCCGCGAGAGAGAGTGACGTGTCACATGAATAGTGGGAGCCAACCAAAGTGCACTGGACGCTTTTTTCCCTTTCAGTCTCTCGTTCCAGCTTCTCTTCGCTCGCTAAATGACGGCGGAATCCCCATCTTTTGCGTTTGACGCCGATGACTCGTTGAAATAGATGAAGAGATGGTTGTCAAAATGACTGCCCGTAATTACAGTGAATGCGACCTCTGTTTCACATGCTCAAAGCAACGCAACCACACTGGCCGCTGGTCGGCTTGGTACCGACGACGTAGCAATTATATTGGCGCTAGTGACCGCCGTCATTCAACGTATATGTATACGTATCTACATATATAAAAGCTCAAGAAAGAAAAATGATAAAAAAAGACTCCGGTGCGTGGAATCACACGTCCGACTTCTCTTCTGAGTGCATGGCGTTAGCCACTGCGCCACGAAGGAGCATCTCTCTCAACGTTGAAATGGCTAGCTTCGTTTATATCGAACACTCACCGATGGTGACTGACCTTGGGGGAACTATCGTGTTTTTCGAATTACCAGCGAGATACCACCAGAAGCGTGCATCGCCAGATCGTCACTAGGGAGCCTTCACGTGCGCATGTCCACGTTTTTAGGGTGGTGTCAGCCTATGACACACCACTTGCCACCGCACACTAAAACACAATGTTGTCCATTCCTAATCCCAAGGCAACAAGCGTCATGTGTGACTGTGAAGTGTTCCTGCTCTGCCGTACTGCACCAGCTGCATGTTGGTGCGGGTGTGCAAGCTGTGGTATGAGCGGCGTTTGACTATGCCGTAGGCCTAGCTTCCGCTACGACACCATCATCGCGCTAAGCGCATCTACAAAAGTTTTGGAGTTGAAATGCCAAGATGATGCGTGCGGCAATGCAAAACCATCTGGAGCCTGTTCGGCTTCCGACTTGCTCTGGCCGATGGAAACTTTGTCCGTACGGAAACACAGATGGACAGATGGACGGATGGATGGACGCACGCACGCACGAATGAACGGACCGACAGACAGACAGACGTGCGCATGGACGGAACAAACGAATGCCACATGGACGCACGCAAGCATTGACGGACCCACAGGCAGACAGACATACGCACAGACGGGCGCACACAAAGACGGACGCATTGGTGGACGAATGCACGGACAGATGTAAGAACGAATGGATGGACGGAAGCACGGATGAACGAACGCGCGGACGAACTAACAGACGCTGTGCCACACTCTTCATCATTCACTCCTTGGACATGCTGTGATTTTTTTTCTGTCCTACAAAACAGCAGCTAACTTCAAAAAACTACCCTCGAGCTTTCAGAACTTGCTATATAAAAAAACACCCCCTTCTCGTTGTAGCCCATCCTACCTTCAATGTAAATGAGCTACCACTGAGATACAATAAAGTGGCCCGTCAAGAATGGCAGCCGTTTTATCCTGTCGTAAGCAACTATGATCGAAGTTGTCACCATCCTAAGAACGGAGACACACGTACATGAAGGCTATAGATCGTCACGACCTAGCGATGCATGCTGATGCTTTCATCTTCCACGCGTACTTTTCCTCGCGTGCGGGGGGTTGGGGGGGTAGATGCTTACACGCAGTTATCTCGTGGCGGGGAGAATCCCGTGGGGGAATCGAACGCCTTGTCATTTCACTGGAACGATTTGGTTGTAGTTTTTGGGCGCACAAAAGTCACTTCACTGGCTGTACAGTCTCTGTTTGCAAAAAAAGTACGCTTATTAGCCGATGCCACTGACCCTGGCCCCTGCAAATTACACTCCACGCACATACGCACACCGCATGGTTTTTTACTGGCAACTCCCACTTGTCGTCCCGTTGCGTTCCGTAACGAAACATGTCCACATCCAGGTGCATGTACACTGGCTCTTGCTAATGGGCGTTATTACCGCTTGTGCGCAGGCAGGCGAGAGTGGTTATGGTGTGCTCGTCGGGGCTTCCTCACACATTTCTCCTCTCCAAGAAAAGGCGTCGCTTCACAAGCCTTCTTGGCGGCGTCCTTCTCTTGACGATGTCTGAAGTCAAAACTGTCTGCGTAGGGCATCTCTTTCGATTCTGCCGAACTAGGTGGACTTCTCCTTTTCGCGCTTGCTGAATACCGCATTGAGGGGGGAAGGTCGTTTGTTGTTGGCCAGTCGGCTACTCCAAAGTTCGTGCGCGGATTCATAGTCCACGGTTGCGTTAAGAGTAACACTGGTAGCCCTCGTGGAAGTTGCAGTAGCCCTCTTGGCCATGGCACTGCAGCCTTCGGCCTATGCTCCATGAACTCTGCTACAGCGGCCACCACTCTCATAGCCATCATCTGGTCAATGGCGTCTGTGTCTGGTTTAGGCTTCCCCGTATTCGCCTTCGCTTCCGTTGGGTAGCCTGGTCCTCCTCCTTTGCCAAGGCCACGCTCGCACTCAAATCGGCGTTGTCGTTAGCCTGCATAAAGAATGCAGCCTCAGCCTCGCCAATGACGTGCCCAACCTCAGTTGCAGTGAAAACGTCCGCCGTGTCCTCGTACTCGTCATCCCTACCAGCGTCTCCGCACTCACATTCGCCCTCGCTGCTCTCGCATGGTCTTCTTATGTGTCGTCACTATCTTTTAGGGGCGAAGCTCCTTAGGGCGTGGGCTGTGCGTCCCCTGTAGCCTGTATGTAGCCACCTCTAGTTTAGTTCTTGCAGTGTTCACTAGATGGCGGTACCGTCCCCTGTATGTAGCCACCTCTAGTTTAGTTCTTGCAGCGTTTACTAGATGGCGGTACCGTCTCCTGTATGTAGCCACCTCTCGTTTAGTTCTTGTAGTGTTTACTAGATGGTGGTACTTGTAGCTGATGATGAAAAGATGCAAGATGTTATAAACTAGAAAGCGGTACTTGTAGTTGATGAAAGACGCGAGATCTTATACAGGAACCGCTCTCCCTTCATTTCACAGACCATAAAGCCGTCATAACGAAGGGACATCGCAAGCCATCCATCATCTAAGAACAAATAAAAGTTGATTTGTGTATATACACACACAGCGTTTTTCACGTCTTTACATGATGATCGACTGGGCGAATTACACGGAAGATTCACAGTTTACCTATGAATCCCTCCGGAGCTTCGCCCATTCATCATCATTCACCCCGTGAATATACCGTAATTTTTTTCGTTTCTCTGCGGCTCGTAGCTCGACACCAGCGCAATCATAGCTTGTCGAGCTAAATAGCGCAAAAAAACAAAGACCGAGATGAAGCAGGTGCGTTTATATTGGTCAGACGGGACGGTGTGTAAAGTTGAGCCTGAGGGAGCACCGAAATTTCATCCGGGGTATTGTACTCTTGATACACTTGGCCGTGCACTACCGCGACTGCGGGTGCACTCCAGATTTTTAGAAAACGAGGGGTCTTTTCAGCCATCGTGACCAGCAGACAAGAAAAATATTTGAAGCCCAGAGAATTCCAAAGGCAGAACAAAACAACTGCACCAGCGAGCCAAAAATTGTTCTCCACGATAACAAAATATCATTTTTAGATTATTACTACTAACGTTGTTAGTGGAAAATGCTTCGTCTCTACACAAAAGCGTTAAATACAGTTTTTTAATTTTTCTCGTTTTCATGTCTTGCGAGAGCATGCACGAGTAAATGTATATGATGTTTCTTCAATAAATGTCTCAGCTGAAAATCAGCGCTCGTATTGTGTCCCTCCTTTGCTCTATCTTCGTTGTTAACGCTGTTTACCTCGACCAGCTGTGAATCGGTACCAGCTTGCACAGTTTTCAATGCACAGTTTTCAATGGTGTCGGCAACAGCTTCAGCAGCAGGTTGCGACGTCCATCCACACGTACTCTCACTCGTCGCGGCGGGTTGGTCCTCCTCCATTTCAGAATCCCCTATGATTAGAGCCTGCTGTGCCACGCGACCAGCGTCCTAGTTCACTCCACCTACTGCATATCCCACAATCGGGGCCGTGGCGCATTTCTCGGCCAAGTACGTTCCCGACGTGGAATCTGCCCGCTTCGCGTAGAGCTTCGCTGTTGCCAGGTCGAGGCGCTTCACCGTCTCCCGGAGGATTTTCACAGCGGCCTCCATGCTTGCCGAAGCAGACTTATCATGCACGTTGGACGCCAGATGTGGTGGCATCGATGTCTACTCCAGACACAATGCTCTCGCAGATGCCGAAGAAGCGAAAATCATATATCAGTGATAACTTTAACGACGTTGCGTTGGCACGGAATCGAACTTACAAGAACGACTTCAACAAACAACATCATCGCCAGTGCCGCTAATATTTGTCTCTGCAGGCCACACTCAACGCACATATGCGCACTGAATGGTAGTTCACCAACAACTCCTCATTGGTCTCTCAACGCGTGCGGTTATGAAACACATCTGTGTCCGGGCGCATGTGCACAAGCTCTCGCTGCTTGGTGTTCTCACCGCTTTTGCGATCACGGGTGAGAGTGGTGATGTGGTGCTTATCGGGAGTTTTCCACACCGGTCACTCTCTAGCAACATACCGTGGGGGATCACATCAGCTTGATTTTGTTACCACTGGCAGTTTTCCGAGTAGCTCTTTGCAAGCTGGCCTGGAAGCGAAATATCCACGACGCCCAGACTTGGAGTCTGACGCTCGTACACACGCGCCCACTTGATGCTAGAAGAAACACGGGAGATTCAGTTGAACTTGCCATCAGCGCAACGAGTCATACAGCGCTGTAGCTTCCTACAATCGCCCGTCTACAAGGCCACTAAACAACATACGCCAACGACTTGCAAACGCCACGAGACAATTTTTCAGAAGCTTTTTTTAAAGACGATATCTTTTAAAAAAACAGTCTTTCTTGGGTATCTTTGACACAAAAAATGGCAGCATTCACGGGGTGAATGATGGAGAGTGGGGCGAAGCATCAGTCTGTTCATTCGTTCTTGCTTCCGTCCGTTCGTGCGTCCGTCTGTGTGACAGCCCATGCGTCCACACGCCCGTGCGTCCATCCGCCCGTCCGTGCGTGCGTCTGTTCGTGCGTCCACACGTCCATCTGCACGTACGCCCCTGCGTCCTTCCATGCATCCATCCATCCGTGCAGTCATCCGTGCATCCGTACATGCATCTATCTGTGTGTCCGTTCGTCCATCTAGTCAACACTCCAAGTACCACTATCTCGCTTCTTTTCATCATATATTATGCATATGGAAGCTCCTACATTTGGTCTGTCTGTCTGTCTGTCTGTCTGTCTGTCTGTCTGTCTGTCTGTCTGTCTGTCTGTCTGTCTGCACAATTGTCTGTTTGTCCACTATTAATGGCACCGGGTACTTGAAACGGCCGACCCCATCCGCAGCGCCCAGCATTGTTGCTCAATGTTCAGCGTTCATACTTTAGCAAATTTAAATAAAAAGCAATTATTGCGCATGTCTGGGGCACCATAACAACACGTATATTTTCTTCATGTTTGTTTATTACTAGAAAATGCATACATAAGTAATTTTAGGGACCGTAGCGCTTATTACGTTGCGCTGACCATGCGACGCTTGCACGAAAAGGCGAGTGTTTTCAACGCTTTGCTAAGACGAGACGATGGTGGTGCCTACCTGTCGCCCTGCGTTCTACACCTTACCACCTCTGAGATGGGCGCGCACATCCGTCTCAACGCCATGCGCTTCGTTTTCCAAGAAAACTGCCAGATCGCGCTGCTGTCTTATGTGTGAAAGGCGCTACCAGCATTGATGTGCGCAGACGATATAGTGCTAATGGACGACAACAAGGAAAATTTGCAGAGACTGATGGACATTTGCGGTAAAGAGGGAGGTAGGTTAGATTTCAGGTTTAGTAAGGAAAAACCAGCAGTCATGATTTTTAATGATAATGAAGGTAGTGAGCTTAGAATACAGGAGGTCATGCTAGAGATAACAGACAAATACAAATATTGATTGATTGATATGTGCGGTTTAATGTCCCAAAACCACCATATGATTATGAGAGACGCCGTAGTGGAGGGCTCTGGAAATTTGGACAACCTGGAGTTCTTTAACGTGCACCCAAATCTGAGCACACGGGCCTACAACACTTCCGCCTCCATCGAAAATGCAGCCGTCGCAGCCGGGATACGAACCCGTGACCTGCGGGTCAGCAGCCGAGTACCTTAGCCACTAGACCACCATGGCGGGGCATAAATACAAATATTTGGGTGTATGGATAAGCAAGGGAGCGTATGATAGCGTGGTTCAAGAGGACTTGTGAGGAATACTGGAAACAATAGGTGTGAAAGATGGAGTCACTAATCTTTTAAAGGATATCTATAACGGTAACAAGGCAGTTATAAAGTGGGAAAAACAGCTATTCAAGCCCGCAGAGATGAAACGGGGGCTTGGGCAGTGGTGTCCTCGGTCACCCTTGTTATTCATGATGTACTTATAAAGATTAGAGGCCAAATTAGAGGAAAGTGGACCTCTCTTTCGACAAACAAGGAAAACTCATTGAACAGGCACTACCAGCTTGACGTTCGCACATGATATAGTGATAATGGCCAACAACAAGGAAGATTTGCAGAGATTGATGGACATCTGCTGTAATGAGGGAGATAGGTTAGATTTCATTTTCAGTAAGATAAATTAGGAATGATGATCTTTGATGATAACGAAGGTTGTGAGCTTAGAATACAGGAAATCACGCTAGATATAACAAATAAATACAAATATATGGGCGTATGGATAAGCAATGATACCGAGTGCAAAGAGAACAAGAAATAGACGTGACGACTAAAGCAAACAGGAATGCATCGGTGATAAAAAACAGGGCTCTGTAAAATTACAGTAGGTATGATGTTGTGAGAGGAATATGGAAAGGAGTCATGGTTCCTGGTCTGATGTTCGCAATGTGGTCTTGTGCATGAGATCAGATGTTCAAGCAAGATTAGAAATTAAGCAACGTGGAATAGGTAGGCTTGCCTTAGGAGCTCACGGGAATACACCAAAACAGGGAGTATAAGGTGATGTGGGTTAGACATCATTTGAGGGCACGGAAGCTAGCAGCAAGATAAAATTTGAGAAGCGATTGAGAGAAATAGGGGAGGAGCGTTGAGCTAGGAAGGTACTCAGCAACTTGTACATGAAGAATATCCATGCAAAGTAGAGGAAGCGAACCAGAAAATTTACTGGTAAATACTTAGAAAACAGCAGGGGTTCAAACAAAAAGAATTATTGCTTAAGAGGAAAGTGAAGGAAGCTGAGACCGATATGTGAAAAAATGGCATGACTAAGAAGTCCACACAGGAGATCTATCGAACTTTTAAGCAGGAAATCGCCAAGGAAAGGATCTATGATAATACTCGGGGTAGTTCTCTACTGTGTGAGGCCAGGACGGGAGTTTTGCGAACCAAGACATATCGAGCCAAATACGAAGGGGCAGACATGGTATGCAGTGCGCGTGGAGAGGAAGAGAAAACTGCCGAACACTTGATAATATTCTGTAAAGGGCTTCACCCGATAGTTCAGGATGATGGCGCAGAGTTCTTCAAAGCACTGCGGTTTAGGGTCAGGAGGGCAAAAGAGACTTTCAGCGGGTAGAATTAACTAGAAGGAGGTTATCTGATTGGTGCTAAAGTCAAGACACGAGTGAAAAAAAACCTTCACTGCAAAGTACGTGTCCTCAACCTCACTGTTTAAAGAGAAAAAAAATAAATCTAGTTTTTGGTTCACTATGTATTACGGCTTGGTGCCGTTAGCCACCGCCTGATCTAAAGGGTACATACATATCAATCTATCCACCCATTCATGACATCACTTGATCCACTTGTTCGCTTCCGCTGCACGCTCGAGGCATGCTAACGCAGCGCCTCCAGAATATCATTAACCAGTTTTCTTTCGCAGAACATCAAATAAATGTTTTTTTTCACTCTCTCCACACGCAAGACTATCGTCTTTCGACGACATTTGCAGATTAACATGCAGATACGGGGTGATTGTTTTTTATTAGAGTACGTTTTTTCAGTCACAGAATGCTTTTCTCGCTCGTTGTGCCTAAGCAGCTCCCAGTTCCTGGGAAAGTGCGTTGAATAAAAGTGCTAAGCCAGGACGTGGGTAATTGTCATAATAATCTTTCAAGAAAAAATGAGGAGGGGTTGCGCATATGTGGAATTTGTGCATACCTTCACTGGAACTCAGAGCGCCGCTTGCAGACACGTTGTAACGATCTCTCAAACGGTAGGTGGTCGAAATTTCTGAAGCTTTCTACTAGGACGTCTCTCATAATCATAAGCTGGTTTCGGGAAGGTAAACCCCACATATCAATCAATCAATAAACTCTCAAACCGTGGTTAAAATCATGTGGTATCTTTTATTAATGCCATCAGGAGTAGTCGTTATATTATGCGATGTACCACCTTGTACTCTTACACGATGAAGTCATTTGAAATGCGAGGGAGTTTTCAGGGGTCCGGAGCCGCAAAAACCCAACCTCGGATGGCTTTTACTTACAGTGTTACAGTGTCGGACAACCATCATTTGCAGAAACCGTGCTTGACATGCTTGGCTTGCCACCAATGTTTTTAGTGAAGTAATCGCACGACATTCTTTTTTTTACAGTCTGATTGATAACTAGTATATGAGTAATGGCCTTGTCTCCTTGTTCACAATGGAGCAGCCTTTGCTGTGTGCACACTAACAAGAGGCACTAAAAGACTTACACAAGTTCCGAGCACCTCGAGTTCTAATTTGTCTTTATCAAACGGCCTCAGAACACACTTTTTAGCTTTATACCTGCTACAAAACAGCAGTTCCTTCTACTGTGAATCTGCTTCAAAACAAAGTTGACTTGCTCTAAAAATTGCTCGAATACCCAAACTGGTTAAACCACCACTGGAGTACACTCGAAAGTATGCCGCAGCGATCCGAGAGAGTAGTGGTTCGAGTATAGCAAAAACGGTAACATTTTTTTGCATACGGGGGAGCGTGTCCCAGCGTCGTGTAGGGTCGAGAATAAAGAGAGTGAACTAATACGGTAAGAAAAGATAGACCACAATTTTAAGAGACGAGTACCTACAGCACAGAGTGCTTAACTACGGTAAGAAAAATGAGAGCCCATGCGCCACTGTCAAGCTGAAAGCCAGGAAAGTGCTGGTAGAAGCACCACAAGCGGCTCCATGTTCTGCGGCTGTGGTGTGACGTCGGTAATGCACGTATTGGCACTTTTGTGCTTGTCGCCTCTCTCTTAATCACCACCCTTTTACCTCCGAGGAAATGACACGTATCCATTCCTTAGCGTGTTCAAAGAAAAACTACTGATAATAGCACTAGTGTGATCAGTGTGTTTAGAAAAAGTGCTTAACGATTTAGAGTACTTAGTACTTTAGGGCACTAACCAGGAGAGTCAGTGGTCAGTAGGACTTAGACCCACCGAGTACCGCTACACTTGTGAAAGAAGAGTCAGCAGTAGTGACTGGACGGGTGTCCACTGGCTTTTGTGGACGTCTGTTCAGACACATAGCAACCGAAACGTTCCACTGAAGAAATGTTCTTTGTTTCATTGATTCCGTGGTTGTGACTCTTGAGAATTTAACCATATAGTTCTTGGGGGTAAAGTGCACTAGTGTCTGTGGAACTGGGACGTACGCACTTACTTTGCTTTCTCTCACATCATTCGAAATCGGCACAATGGCTACTCAGTGACTTCAGATAAAGTCCAACGTGATCGTTCACGGGGATGCTCATAACTACATTAACATTTTATGCCGTATGAAAAAAAACACACTGTTCTGTCATACCGAGTGATGTTAAGAGACAGCTGATCTCTTCGTACTTCGCAAGTTAGGTTGAGTAATGTTTCAAATGACACGCTGCAGTAAAGAACTACTTTTTTGTTGACGTAGAAGTTTTCCATTCACTAAAAACATACAAGGGGAATTCGTTGGGGACACAAGCGTAGACACCGTTAACATTGATGTTAGTTTGCTCTCAGTAAATGGCATATTCCACGAGAACAGGCGATCAAACAAATGGTGGTACTTTTGTCACAAGTCAGTTGAAAGAATGACAATAAGCTTCAGTGAGTGCTACTAAAGTTGATATTAAGAGCAAAGCTCCTTAAAGACAGCCACGTCTTTTTGCTCACTTTTGGAAGGACGGCCAATTACATTAGGCATTTGATGCTTGGGGCACTTTGTTTTTGCTATCCTGTGGCACGTTCAATTTTACGAGGCCAAGGTGGTAGTGAAGGGTGCGCCATTCACTTTAAATTTATCAGACGTATCAGACGGATAACACGTGCGTGAATAGACGCTGTTGTTCAGGTCTAGAGCCATAGCGTTTACTCTGTCGAAATATGTGAGGTAATGGTGGCCTGTTGTCAGTTTCTTTGAGTTCTCTTGTTTGTTGACTACCTTTCAGTATCAGTTTTTTTGTCTTCTTATTAGCCTTTTCAAACGTAAATCCATTTATCCCGAATGACTTCTGAATGTCTTGTTGCATGGGGTAGCCTTCTTATTCATGTGCATGTATTTATGGTGATACTGCACTGAATTATTGTCGGTTATTCCATCGGTAGAGCATGCAATGTCTGTGGCTTCCGAGTCTTCAGCTCCAGGACGTAAGGACAGGTGTGAGGAAACAACAGAGAAGAGATGTTTGTTAGGCATGATTTGTGCAAATGAGGCATTTGAAGGTGTCAAAATAGGGGACAGCTGAAATGGAAGAAAATGAGCCTAGGACAGTTGGCACAGATGCGGCAACAAATTAATGAAGAAAGAGAATAAAACAAGCAACGAGTCACGCGAAAAAGCTGCAGAAAGCTCGCAGGGTGAAGCCATGATGACAGTAGGTCAAGCGGTGTGCCACTCGAGAGGACCTTCTCTCTCCCGGCTTTCCTTATGCGGGTGTTGTAACGGGATGTGCCGGTCAAATCTAGTTGCGGCTTTCTCTCCCCTATCCCAGCACGAGGCTTGCAAGTCCGGCCTAAGTGCACTGGTCCCCGGGCGGGTTCATGGACGAGAGCTACCTGGTGTTGTCTTCGTGGGTGGCGTCTGGCCCTCAACTTTGAGAGTTGCGTCCAGTTCTTCAAGACTGCCCACAACGTGCTACTGTTAGGTCAACGGTAAATCTTACACAAATACATATATGTTTCCTTGCGCCATGATTCAGGCAACCAGCGAAAATAGACGCGGGCTTGACATTGAGGGGGCGATGCGGAGGGCACACGATTAGACTATCCCGTTTGATTCTTGAAGGCGAAGCTCTAGCGTCGTTAACGTTTCTTTGTGCGTTATAGCCGATCGCTTGAAAACTTATAAAAAGGCACATAGGAAGAAATACAAAAGTTGCCCTCTCTCTATTGAGTAATATACTATGAATGTATACTTCAGGGCAGTTTAGTAAGTAGAGCAGATATACGTAACAGATTTTAAAAGAAAAGAGTGCGACCCATTTCCTTCTGCTTGTAGGTGATTGTTCTCGTCTCCTCTCAAATTTACGATGTCAACATCGAGATTATTAGCAACTGCTGGTCTTGAGCCGGTTAACACGTGCGCAATCGTCAACACCTTAATTATCAGCAACTGCTGGTCTTGAGTAGTGTTTTGCGAACCAACTGTATTCCGAGCACTTTAAATAAATGTGTATGAAAAATTGTATAAGAATATAGTTTGATGTGTTCCAAAGATAACGGCCTCTTTTTTGTTCGTGGTGCAAAGAAAGCAGCAAAATATTGTAAGGACAGTTCCTTTTACCATAAAAAAAGCATTTTACCGATCACGGGAATACCCGCATAAATATTAGGATAGAGTCAGTGCAGCCCCAGGAATGAATTGCTTTTAGTGCGTGTGCTTAAATTGCAGGTCATTTTTGTTTATGTGGATGGAGGTGCTAATATGTGGAAGTGTCAATGATGAAGAGAAGTACGCCAGAAAGCGCTTTATATATGCCTTACCTGTGCCTTGTTTGTGCATGCACTTTATAATATGTACAACAACAATAGCATACAAACCAACTGCAGACAACAGCTAAATGTTTTTTTGTAAAGCAGAGTCGCTACGCTCGAGGTTTTCTGTCACAAAAGCATAAATTATCCTCATCAACAACCAACATGCTGTCTCCTTCGTCTTCGTCTTGTTCTGATTTGCTCCCAGAACATGGGCGTATTTTTGGTGTGAGAAGGAATAACTCTGATGGGGGAGAAAGCGAGTACTGAGGCAAAGTAAGAAAGGCTAACAGAGGAATAGACCTCTGCCGGTGTACGTCACAGCATGACGTCACCGGTGTACGTGCAAGGCGGTGGTTGGCAAAACACTCCCGCCGGTGGCTAAGAGGAGTGCAGTCGCTCGGTGCTTGAGCCAAGCGTTTTTTTGAAACTTAATCTTGATCTCTTAGTGGAAACATTAGCTGTGGTATGTGTCAGAGAACATCTAGGTGTGTGGTGAAGCGCGTGATGAAATATTTGCAACGCTGGCTGGCTGTTTATCTGGGAGAAGTGAACACGTGTGGCGGCCTGTTTGAGGAACAGTAGCATTGTCTTCGAAAATGTTCAGTGTTGATTGTGGCGTGCAGTGTGCGTTGACAGGCATCCACAATATTGGTTCACCTTTACGGACGGTGAAACTGAGAATATGCTGCATGGTGTGTGCAGTAAAAATAACTTGATGTGCCTTGTTTGCAAAAACACTGGCATCCGCTGTGGGCCTGTTGCAGTAACCACTTGTCGATGGAGCGTCATGATCTGACATTTTAGTCAAGGTAAGAATGCATTTGACGCGATCATCTGCGAGTGTATGCATCTCAGCGCATGCGCGGCGTGCAGAAAAATAAAAGTGCATGATCTCCGGCTGATATATATGACTGCGCATGAGCTTTAGGCATGTTGGAGCGTTGCCAAATCTGCATATACGCTTAACCACGGCTATAACTTGTATTATTGAATACCTGATACGTGGTATTGATAACAGTGGAGATTTTCGTTTCTTGCATTTCCGATGGAGGCGGAAATGTTGTAGGCCTGTGTACTCAGATTTGGGTGCACGTTACAGAACCCCAGGTGGTCGAAATTTCCGGAGCCCTCTACTACGGCGTCTCTCATAATCATATGGTGGTTTTGGGACGTTAAACCCCACAGATCAATCAATCAAATCGAGATTTTCGCTTCTTATCTACTTCGTACTTTTACGACTCAATCCTTACGAAGTGACAATGCGTATTAGAAATTTGTGTATCGAGCCTAAATCACGTTATAGGTATAAAATGCAGCAAGGTAACTGTGCCAGATAATAATTAGGCGGTCGGGTTTCACATCACATGCGATTTCACCAGGTTATTGAGAAACGCTGTGGCAGAATTTCATTTTAATTTTTGCGAGGTTATGTTAACCTCAGCCTAATGCATGGCAAGATGTGCTTCTTTTTTTTTCATTCATTACCGATCAGACTTTCGCAGAATGATTGAGAATCTTATTCATGACGTCGCACATGGCAGCTCAAAACGAAGTGGCTGCCAATGCTGTACCTCACTTAAAACTGCATTGCGCATATCATGATAGAAATAGATTATGTTCACTTCCATGCCATGCAAATGTTTCTCAAGGTGCCAGTCACCATATACATTCAAAATGTTCGCTTTCAGAAAACATCAGATTCTTTATGGCTGCCATCAACGTGGGGCAAGCCCACTGCGTGATAATCGCGTCTTTCAGCACTCTAAATAAAGTTTCTTCATCCATCCATATACGACAAGCACATTTTCACATTGTGAGCACTGACCCTTCCGCGACCCCCTTCTTTCAAAAGCTGTGACTTTAGAACATAGCAATGTAGAATTTTTTTCGAAGGAATGCAAACACGCAGCTTTCTATGCAGAAAGATGTCATCGGCGGGACTTTCTTGCCAAACAGCACCTGTTCCGAGAGAGCGTATGGTGGGCGGGGTGTCCGCAGTTACCTCACACTCTTTACAAATAGGGAGAGGTCTATTGCCGGCGAAGTGAGATCTCAGTTCGCTCACCTAGGATACCAAGGTGAGCGTCATAACGCACCCTGATATGTTGATCAAGGCACGCTGTCAGGTAATAGCATAGCCTTATATTGTATAATAAACAACCAGGATGAGATAAAAAATAAGGAGGCGGGAAAGTAAAGTAAAGCAGTACATACAAAGCAGGAAAGAGTAAAGCAGAACACGAAAAAAAAAAGAAAAATAGGAGCAAGCAACAAAAACAGAGAGTATGAAAGAAAGAAAAAAGGATTGCAAAAAGAAATATCTGAAGAAAGAAGAAACAGCCTAGTAAAAGATTCGATAAGTGAGTGGTACAGCCATGTGAAGCATAATATAGCGAGATATTGGGAAGAGAGGTTAGAGGACGAAGAAACACAGCTTTGCCACAAAGGCAAAAAAATAATCATGATTGCAACAAATTGAAAGGTCACGGGAAGAGTGGCAAGCATATCTAAACGTGCCCCGCATTTCTTACGCGAAAATTACGCACAAAACGTACTGACATGTACAATTAAACGCGAATAAGCGTCTCGGTTCTTACTTCGCTGTGTCTCAAAAGCACGCGCTTATCGCAAACAGAGACTGTGCAGCGAGTGCAGTGACCTTTCTGTACCCGTTAACTACAACAGAATTGGTCCGGTGAAATTCCAAGGAGTACAATTCTCTTCACCGCGAGATAAGCACGCGCACGCGTGACGGACCACCCCGCGCCCCGCCCCGCACTCAAAAATACGCGCTGTAGACAAAAGCGCGCACGGGCGCGTCGTGACAATCTCGCGACGCGCGTTCATTGCAGCATCTCACTAGTAATGCTGAAAACACGATAGTTCCTCTTAGATGTTGATCGCCAGCAATTGGTGGTAGATATAATTAGCTTTGCGTCTCAACGTTGCGGAAGGTGCTTCTTCGTGGCTTAGTGGCTAACCCCTCACTTTAGCATGCAAAAGGTCAAACGATACATTCCACGCGCCGGAGTCTTTTTCTGGATTACTTTTCTTTCTTGAATGTTACATATATGTAGATACGTTTACATATATGGTGAATGACGGTGATGTCAACGCTGACGTCAACGCCGGTGCCAACGCCGGCAACAAAATCCAGCCGAGAGTGTCTATGTAATTGCTGTCGCAATAAAATATAAGTGAATTCAGGACTAGACAGGTACCCAACAGCTCTGCCTTGAGACAGCCTTGCTCTACTTAGTGCAAGAGGCTAACTTTTACAATATCAAATAACCGGAACTGCATTCTTTATACCTTATGACTTTGCATCTGGTGAATACGCAGGTTGGGATGCTCACACGACCAAACGAGCGCACCTGGTGTAGTGAAAGCACTTACGCCAAACAGTCTGCACTGTCCATGGGGACATGGATATATCATGAGCTATGAGCGACAAGACAGCAGAAGCATGAAGTTCTCTAGTTGCTGCCAGTATGATATTCGACAAATGACTTGGTAGGTGCCTAGAGATGTGACTCATACTGCAGTTGACAACAGAATTGTCACTTATATATTGATGTTTGGAGTTAGTTTTTCTTCGCTAACGAAATGCATGACACCTGATAATTTATTTCTAAACTCTCTCTGAGAAACAAGGCTAGGTGCCGCAGCAAAAAAAAAAATGCGGATAAATAAACAAAATTGGTTCATAGCTTTACCAATAACATTTACTATCACATCGCTATTTTATTGATATTAATATATTGAATTTCACATTCTAACAACAATGTTAGGTTACTGGACAGCCTGCAGTGGAGAGCTCCAAAAAGTTTGACAACTTGCAGTTTATGGCAGCCTACCGAACTCTTACTAGAGAGCACTCTAGCACATCGGCGGAATGTTGCAGTACGCAAATTTAGGGGAACTGTATTAAACGAGCTTTATTTTGGGACAAACCTGTTTAAGAAAATAACAGTAATCTAGCACGTCGCGAATAGATTAAGGCGATTGCGGACTTATAGTAGAACCACAGGTAGAACAAACATATTGTAACTAGAACATAGCCATGGCCTGCAGGCCGCTTTAGCTATGAGGCACAGGCTGCTGGAATACAAAAACCGTTTATTTCGGGGTGTATGTTTGCTTGTAATTCCGCAGGTAGATTGAGGAAGGGTAGAGGGGATAATGAACGAAGAATCTTACTTCGCATGCACTGTTCTCTGTTGTGCCTGCGTCACTTACAATATAATTCTTACAAAATAATTGGTTTCAGTGATGATGTAGCAGTATTGGACAACAAATAAAGTTCCGTGCCCCTTATTCACAAAAGCCGCAAAGTGACACATGGTTATAAGGAGGAGGAAGGAAACATATCTGTCGAAGGCCTTAATTGAGTAACCACACAAGAAGGAATCTGGCCAGCTCCTTCAGCTGGTTCGTCGAAGTGAAGGACAGTGTGGGAATGGGCAATAAGACATGCCAGTCTCGTGGTTTTGGCTTCGTCAGTTTCCGTGACTACAGTTTGGCAGCTGCTATGCTGGTGGAAGGACCCCACATGCCAAATAGTGTAATCCTTGCAGTGTCAGTTGTAATTATTGAGATGGGGGCCCTGGGGCCAGGGGTGGTTCATGTGGTGCTGATACAGGTACAACTAAGACATCTATCAGTGGCCTTCCTGCCACTTTAAATGAGACACACTTGTATGCCTTCTTGTGCGAACATGGAAACGTTACAAAAGTAATCATTTATGAACAAAAGCAGTGGTAGTTTCGAGGCGGTTGTTTGGTGTCCTTTGAGCGAGTAGATGCGAACAACCAGTTGACTTGTCAGCGCCACATTGAGGTTACTGGAAAGCACGTTGTGTGCAAGCGGCCACAACCAAAGGAAAGCAGGATGACCAACCAGGATAGTCATTCTTATGGAAGTGGTAGCTGGAATGGGCGGCAGCAGCGCAAGCAACAGCGAGGCTGAGGATCGTCCAACGGGGTAAGCAGCAACGTGAACACATGCTAACAGGGCTAGCGGGACTGCAAGAACAGAGAAAAGAACCAGGAAAATTATGGCTATGGAGGGGCAGGTGACCAGTTCTACAGAGGTTATGAATCCTACGGACAGCAGGAGCAATATAGCTATGAATACATGCGCACCACCCTGAAGGATACACTGCAAGCGCAACAGCTAATGGTGGCTACAGTATGGGAAGCACCCCCAACAAATGGTGCAAACAAGGCGCTGACCACAACATGTTTGTGCTGAAGGTCTTAACTATTCAAAGAAAGCACTCAATTTGAACAAGGCACCTACCTGAGAAGCTAACAGTTTCGTAGAACTGCAGCTTGTCTACTTCCTTCCTCTCTCGCTTCCTTTTGCCAACGGGATCGATTATGCTTGTATGCTATTATGAGACGTAGTGTTGGCGCTCACTTTGTTGTGCCATTATCAGCTTTTTTTAAAGGAGCTCTCTGCTATATACACAGAAATATAGTGCATATCAAAAGCGATTTTGGCCTTATTCTTTTAGTTTGAGCAATACTTGATCCTAGCTTGGCGAGTCATTAGTTCAGTATGTACTGTTCAATACATTGTTACAACACCCTTTAATGAATACTGCTACCACAATCCATGTTCTCGTGATATGGCGTCAATGCAGGGTTTGTTTTGGAAGCAGTTTCAAGCCCTCGCATTGCTCTCTTGTAGAGTACTTGATAACGACGTAAAATTACTTGTTTTGAATTCAGCTCTAACCTTCATTACATATCTTTTCATGCCGTTCGCTGTAAACGCAATAGCAATAAAAAGCTCATTTCACAGAAATTCTGCTGACAGCGTCAATGTCAGCGCCGTTAAATGTGAGCAAACAATCATTTTGTCTGTGACCCAGACAATCAAAAGATGCGAATTAAGTAAATCGCAAAAAACTTGATTCGAGTGACAACTGAACAAAACAGTCTCCATGATGAGCAAGGGCTGTATTACAGAACTCCGTTACTGTTTTTAAGCTACTTCGAAAAGAAAAAAAAAATTGGCAGATACCCCGAACCTAGGAATGGACTTTATGTGAAGCATGCGGAAGGAAGGTGACCGTGTAGCAATATTTTATTGAGCGACGCGTGATGATGTGACGCTAAATATAAGTACACCTGTTGCACGCACCGACATATCTTGAAGAGTTGCAGACGTTTATATAACCAGTTGTTTGCACTTGCACAGCGATGCCAACTAAAAGATGCGTATTAGCAGCACCAGAAGCTGATATGAAGGGTTGATGCTCGCGAGGATGCTGGCTCTGAATCCATCTGGCTCTGAAACCATCTTGGTTAATGCCAAGGGATGACCACGACAGCGCCCAAACGTAATCGCCTGGAGATATATACATATATATATATATATATATATATAAATATATATATATGGATAGATAGATAGATAGATAGATAGATAGATAGATAGATAGATAGATAGATACTCTCAAAGTGGCTGAAGTTAAAACGATTCTGATGTAGCCAATAAAGTCGCTTTAATATTTGTAGTAGTGCGTGGCAGAAGCGTGGAATCGCGCCATTTATCAATCATTGTGCATTAAACAGCGACTGAATGTTTCCAATGTTCACACATTGCAAAACGCCTAGATTGGTTTAATCATCATTAGTGACGAAAGTATCGCCTGAATCTTTCAAATGTTCTCTCATTACAAAGCGGGTAGATAAAATTAATTATGATCAGCTGCAAAAGCATCAACAAACTGAAAAGGTGTGTCAACGTCACTTGTTACCTTGTGGGGACACAGTGGGAAAAATGAAGAATTATGGTATTGTGGGCAATCAACAACTTACGTGCAGTTGGCATTGTAAAGTAGTTTGAAACATTTAACGTTACGCCCACAGTCTTTAGTTCCAAAACAACGTGGTTTAGGCATGCACCAGGAGCCGTAGCCTGGTTAGAAAACGGGAGCGTGATGCATGCGAGGCCTGAACACGCTATTGCTTTCTACTTTTGAAACCAAAGGCCAAGCGTCCTCCCCTGCATTTCTCTCTCCGACAGCCAAAAATTCAAGCAGAAGCAATAGAATCTGTACGCTAGCGTATCATCCATTACTGCAACACTATCAGCTCGAACAGCTGTGGCCATACACAACATTCAAAACTCGAAAGCACCAAATACAGGCGCCATCCAAGCAAAACAGTCATCCACGGCGTACTGTTGCACCATATGAGGCCAACGTTGCTTACCTACATCTTTCTTCACTGCAATGTGACAGACACTCTGGAGCACATCCTATTTCAGTGCAAAGTAAGTAAGTGTCTCAAGGATACAAGCATCAGCAACAGATGCGTAACCGAACCTACTAAGAGAAGCGTAGGGGGCTGCGATCTCCCAGCCGGACCTGGTCGACCAGCGTCAACTGTTTGGTCGAGCCCGGTGGGTGGCCCAGGCCAGAGGGTTCCTGGAATAAGGGACCTTCCCATATTCACTCGGAAGCTTTACACAAAAAATGTTGTCTCTATACCTCTCTGCGACACTACTGCTGATTCCTGTGGCAAATTTTCAGCGACACGACTTTCATTAGCGATCGCGTGGGGATTTCTTATACTATGTTAAACTGTTTGTGGGATGTTGAACCGCTAAAATTATAATTAAATGCGAAGAATTTCTTAGCAAACTTCGGCGACTTTGAGCATATCTATCTATCTATCTATCTATCTATCTATCTATCTATCTATCTATCTATCTATCTATCTATCTATCTATCTATCTATCTATCTATCTATCTATCTATCTATCTATCTACCTATCTATCTATCTATCTATCTATCTATCTATCTATCTATCTATCTATCTATCTATCTATCTATCTGTCTGTCTGTCTGTCTGTCTGTCTGTCTGTCTGTCTGTCTGTCTCTCTGTCTGTCTGTCTGTCTGTCTGTCTGTAACTATCTAACTATCTAACTAGGTATATAGCTAGCTAGCCGCCTACGACTTTTAGCTCTCCTGGCCGTTTGAACAATAGTATTGATACCAAACTTGATATGTCATAACATAACTGTATTGCAAGCATATTTGACTAGTCATAACATGAAATCATGACATCTATGTCATGAATGCCATGATTTACATTTCATGGTCATGCTGCTCTTGCGGTGGTCTCGTTCACATGACATGCTGCAATACTGGTGTAGTGTGACATGATTGTATGGCGAACACAACTGACAGACCCTAACGTGGAAACCATTACATGCATGTCATCTAAGTCACGAGTCATGACTACATGACACGCTCATAATGCACTCGCAGCCGTCTCGCTAGCTTCACACATACCGAATTTGGCATTACGTGATGCGAATTGATGACGAAGATATGTGACTGGTGCAAACATGATAATCATGACACGCAGAGATGCGTGTCATATGACATTATGGCTACAAGCCACTCTCATGATGCCCTCGCAGCCGTTTCGCTAGCTTTACATACACCAAATTTGGTATTACGGATGTGAATGGACGACAAAGGGATGTGACTGGTGCAAGCATCATAATCATGTGATTGATGCGTGTCATGTAACAAGATTACATGCTACGCTCATGATGCGCTCGCGGCCGTCTAGCTAGCTTAACATGTACCAAATTCAGTATTACGTGACGCGAACAGACGACATATGTAAATGACATGTCCAAACATGATAATCATAACATGCGTGTCATGTAACAACATGACTACATGCCCCACTCATGATGTGCTCGGGGCCGTTTCGCAAGATCCATATATGCCGAATTCAGTATTACTTAATGTGAATGGATGACGAAAGTATGTGAGCCCCGCCGCTGTGGTCTAGTGGCTAAGGTACTCGGCTGCTGACCCGCAGGCCGCGGGATCGAATATCAGCTGCGGCGGCTGCATTTCCGATGGAGGCGGAATGTTGTAGGCCCATGTGCTCAGATTTGGGTGCACGTTAAAGAACCCCAGGTGGTCGGAATTTCCGGAGCCCTCCACTAAGGCGTCTTATTATCATATGGTGGTTTTGGGACGTTAAACCCCACATATCATATCAAGGTATGTGACTGTTCAAACATAATACTTATGAGATGCGTGTCATGCAAGAGCGTGACTATATGCCAGACTCAAGGCGTTAATACACTTAGACGTGACCCGGTGCGCGTGTGCTCCAGCGTTCGTTTCGTCGCGTCATGCCGGCGATGCCACGCCAGGCGCCGATCTGCCTGGCGCATACTCGCAGGCACGCGCCGCTCTGCGTTGCTTTGACGCATGCGCGTTTGAGCATGCCCTGCGTCCCTTCATCATGAATCTAGGCAGACACGGTGCATTCTGGGCAACGTGGTTGTTGCGAAAGTCAGCATGTCGCATTTCGCACCAGTTACCACCGTGCTGCGCCAACAGACGCTGGTCGCGTCTGACGTCAGACTATAGAGTGTTCGCGTTTTGCTAGCGTAGCGTTGCTGCGCCCAGCGGGCGCCTCGTCAACGCTACGTCGCAGTATATCGGGCCCTTCATGATGCTCTCCCCACCGTTTTGCTAGCTTCGCTTATTCGAAGTTTTCTATTACGGGACCAGAATGGATGACGAAGGCATGTGACTAGTGCAGACATGATTATCATGAGATGCGTGTCATGAAACAACACGACCACATGCCACACTCGTAATGCGCTCGCGGTCGTTTCTCAAGCTTTACATGTACCAAATTCAGCATTACGTGACGCGAACGGACGACATATCTAAATGACATGTCCAAACATGATAATCATTACATGCGTGTCATGTAAAAACATGACTACATGCTACGCTCATAGCACGCTCGTGGCCGTTTTGCTACATATACCAAATTTGGTATCAGGTGGCGTGAATAGATACTGAGGGTAAACGACACGTCGAAACATAATAATTATGACATGGAAGTTATGTAAGGCATAATTTACCTCCGCCTCGTAACGTTGTTCTGATTTTAAACTGACATATAAAACTTCCTCATTCGTGCTTCGCATATCATTGATTCCCACTGTACGTGGGATCTGCCAAGTTCTTTTTTTTTGGTCGTGAGTCGATATAGACGGCAATCAGAAGCTGCGGTTGTGGCTGTGGCCCATAATTGGATTGTATGGGCCGTGGTATGCGGGTATGTGGCGCACGTGACTGATGCTCTCCCATGTAAACTTTCGCACATGCGAAGTTAGGAGACGATAACGACAGTGCCGAGACGCAGGCGGCTGGATAGATAGATAAATAGATAGATAGATAGATAGATAGATAGATAGATAGAAATTATCTCTGATTCACTAATGAATGCTTTACAATTATGAATGTCTTCAAACAAGTGCTGTTTATTACGCGTAGCAAGTTCTGAAATGCGACTCGAGCTTTTATTCGCAACACCGCTTGATGATTATTTATCTCTATATATCCATTTTAGGGCCTACGAAGCGAACTGCTTGCATAAAAATAATTTGAGGAAATATCCACTAAACTGGCTAAGACGCTATGTGTTACCTGGGGACTACTTGAGCGTCAATACTCAATGCAAAATTTGGTACTCTACCTTAGGCAAACCCATTTTCTAGAGGTTTGTTGAATTTTTGGTATTTCGTATATATTTTTTTTAATATAAGCAAAGTCTGAATGCTTCTCACTTTATTTTCAAGGAGAAAGGAAGATGGAATTGCAAAGGTTACTGCTTCGTTCCTGGGGCGCAGTAGGATGCTTCCGACCACTACTGGCATATTCTACTCCTGGATGGCACTGTTTGCCAGAAGGAGCCGACACATGTACTGTAATATTTCATATATTTTTAGCTTGTTGTGTGCTCAATTACAGATGTGCGCGAATGAGAAGCTAGTGCCACGGCCGCTAAGTCAGCCGAGGTGGTTGAGCTTGGCAAATACAGGCCCAGAAACAATGTACTGTTTCATGATTTCAGTAGTGTGTTGATATATAAATAAATAAACTACTGGTATTTTCAATACCAATCGTTGCGGGAAAGAATCGTACGTAAAAATGAAACGAATAGTAGCGAAGAATTTGATAACAGTGCATTTCGAGTAGTTATATTCCGGTACTAGGGTGATGAAAAGAGAAATGCTTCACTAGACAGTCCTTAGATATTTCATTTTAGGATTAGGTAATCTTATGGGGGCGAGAGTAAACCGAGTGAGAAAAATTATGTGAACCCTCTTCCCACAGTGTTTCAAATAGTCTGAGTCTAGTTCTGGGAAATTTGTGGCGGATTTATTAGGTACTATATACCAACCAGCCATACTTTTCAAAGCGATACATCTTTTAGGAAGAAAAGAAAAATATCCGAGAAGCTTGCAATATTGCTGCAAAGCTTGAACCAAGAGTACAGCTTTTTCTCGACCTAAGCTTTCTTTAATTTTTTTTTCTAGTCGTGCTAGGTACGTCTAGGCTAGGGCATTCTCCATTTTGGGGCGGTGCCCCCACTACACGGGTGTCTCGCAGTTTTTGTGGGAACATGTCACGTACCTATGGCTGGTACGTTTTTCGTGGTGGTGACACTTAACAAGAGCAGTTGGGCTATTTTAGTAAGCGACAAGTTGTTACAAAATAAAACATGATTTTAGTCAGGTAACTATATTCAATGTATTGTGATTTTAAGTCACAGGCCTTGGTGGTGACGTAACTTTAGTCAAATGACAAGCCATTGCATTGTCTCTGGCGGAGAAATACCTTGTCACTGGCTGTTAGGAGATTTTTTACACGTGACTGCGTGTTGATGGTTTGTGGTTTAAACATTGCCGCTTGCTGTTCTGTGATATTACGTTGTTTTAGTTACGCGAAAAGTTCTTGTGTAGTTTTACCTGAATTTAGTGATGTGAGCAGATGCTGCGCGATTTGCGCCACGTGTCTAGAAGCTGCGTGATGTTGCGTAATGTTTTCTCTAGTTAACAACTGCTACGCTGTTTTCTAATTTCATTCACGTGCTTATACGTGGGCAAGTTAAGTGAAATTGGAACCCCGTATTTTGGTTTTACGTAGTGTTACGTTCTTTTCAGTCATTACACTGTTGTTTCGCACTTTTACTCACTTAACAAATGTGTCTATCCTAGTTATTGTATGCCACGTCGGCCAAATCGATGCACTTGCTGTTGGAGCGAAGCAGGAGATAAAGAAGAGGCCGGAGGCAGCACGTGATGCCCATTTACCGGTGCAACGGAAATCTTTAAGCACTCCGCTTTCGAGATGGAGCTCCCTTCTGTATTCCCGGTGGATGCACAGCTTAGCCTCGTCGGAGTAGGACAGTCGGAGATGATCGATAAAAGAGAATGGCGTAGGTGATTGATACTCATAGAACCCGGTAAAGCGAGGGCTCCATAGGCGGGAACCGGCTGGACATAGGTCTGTTCTTGATGACAAGCTTGAAAAGTAGCCTAAATGGCGCAGCTTGGAGAAAGTGAAGTCTACGCCGCAGAGAAATAGTGGCGGCGTCTGTGCAAAACCAAACGATGAACAACTCTAACCTCTAAAACGAACAACTCTAAGCGATGAATACTCTAAAATGCAGGCACCTGGTGGAACTTTGAAAAATGGAAGCCTTATTGCTAGGTATTCACGAGGTGCATGGTAGCAATGTGTAGTTGGAGCTAGTGTCTCGGCTCAACCTGTACGACACAAAAGAAAAACACACGTTCGAGAGTCTCACCACAGCAAAAGGAGAACAGGCCGGAAAATTTCCGAGGCCCCGCTGCGAGTGATTACCCATTGCAGGGATATACGACGCATTTTGTTGGAACCTGGGCAACCAACTTCATCTGAGGTTGAGCGCCCGACTGAAGGGCGTTAGACGCGCTAATAGCCATCCAGCGAAATCCCACATCGTGCAGCCGCGCTTTTACTTGACACGAGAATATCGTCGTGAATCTTTGCAGTAGTTACTCAGCCCTTTAGCGCACCTGTGAGCCAGCTTGTTGCAAGTGTTTGCGTACGCAGTTGACAGTTCAGCCACACCAGATAGCCTGAAAAAGGCAGCACTTTTATGTTTTGCTGCTGGTGGGCGATGCCAATGGCGGTACTTTTCCATGCCATTGCAAACAGTAGAGAACGTCCATTCCATCGAGTCCCCTTCAATATCAGAATAGATCTTTGGGACCTTTTCTTTCTTAGGCAATTTAATGTCCACATGAAGCCTAAAACCTATATTGTCGTCAAGTTCGCCTGCCCTGACGGGCGGCACGCAAGACGTCTGCTGTGCAGACTGCGACCGATGAGATTTTGTGTATGACAGAGTGGTTCAGTGCGTCGGGGGGTAGGGAGGTCTCTACATGGTTATTTTCCAGTTATGAGGGGGTAGTCTGACCCAGTTCGAATATGGGAGAGCGCCGCTTCGAAGCCCGCAGCAGTCTCTTGTCACAGGAACCGCTGTACGCTGCTGTGGTGAGGCTGGCTATGTAGCGATGGCTTGCCGGCTATCATCTTTTTAGGCAGCACTGCACTTCCGTTTGTTACGATGACCTGGGCTGCAGATGTAACAGCTGGAAAAGACTTTGACGGGTGTGGTCGAGGTGGTGAATGTGACATAGAATCTGCTTTAGAAAGATCGTTAATAAGGCCAGGCGCTGGTTCTCAGCGTATTTGTTGCAACATGTGAGCATTGACAGACGCTGTCGCACACGTGCAGATCTCAGGGGTTTCGAAGCTGATGTCTCGGGGGCACGTTGGCTGCAAGTTCAACAGTGGTACCATCTCAGTACACGCGAAGTTGAGAGGCGCACAATTGCCTAGATGTTCATGTTGTAGGGGTTTCAAGGCAGCTCGGCCCAATGTTCCGCAGGAAAGATGTGACGCCAGACCAGTAACCTTGCTCATTCGTCTAAGCCTCCGCCGCAAATTCGAAGCTGCCGGCGGCGGCCGCGTGCCCCCGAGCGCACCCACGACCGTCATTGTCCTCTTCTTTTTGATGTCGGCGCGCTCGCGGCTACCGCCCCTCTAACGTAAATAGCTGACACCGCTTGATAACTCATGTACATCTCACTTAAACCAGATGCCTCCAGACCCTTTCACGTGTATTCCCCTTTTTCATGAGAGCAATCTGGAGACAGCTTGAATGCTGCCAAACATCATCATTTGGAAGGGGCTGCGGTTTATGTGCTTCCGTTCACATTGCCATTTGAATAATCAAGTTAACATTTCAGTCAGGGTGCGTACAAATGGAGACTCCAAATTCAATTGCACGTTACACACCGCGTGATTCATTAAATGACTTGAAAATTAGTTTGCACATTTGTGCAGGCCTCGAAATCGGACGGCTGACGATCATTTACTTCCAATATGCTGCGTATTGCTGCAGAAGATCACTTGGCTGAATGCACTACCAAGCTCAGCGATTGTGCGACGTTACACGTTACACATTACAAGAACAACGTGAACAGGATTTTTCGTTCGCTCGAAACAAGTAAAAGCTAACAACAAACAGTGCATGCATTTTGGGTAATTGTAAATTGTTTATGGAAGTAGTGAAGTTAACTGGTGGCCGAATAACTAGAATATTAGTTACACGCTCATTAACAATGATTGCCAATACTCGCATAGAACAACGCTTTCTTTCATTTCCCTACTGTAAATGCATATCTGAGTGCCTTTGAATTATGTCACGCAATAATGAACCATTCCTGAGAGCACATCTGAATTCACGACTGAAGTGGTTAGATGAACCTGTACGTCCTTCAAATTATGAAATGGCCTGACATGTAGTAAAAAGAAACTTGTACATTAAAGCAGCCCTATAAACACTTGTGAAAGCTGAGCTTCTGTCGTTGCTGTGGTGCTATGTATCGTTTTGCGTACAGAGAAGACAATGAACCCCAAGGTGAAGTAATAAATTCGCTCATTAGATGGCCTATCAAATTCAAAGTGCACGTAATAAGCAACAATCTACCGATTGTTAAAAGTAATAATTGTGTGTAAGTGTCGTTGTTAAATATATTTTAACCCTCAATGGACCCAAAATTAATATGCAAGCAGTTAATAAAACGCTTAGTGCACTCTGGGAAACAATAACTGTAACCGGCTGAAAAACAAAATAAGCGTATGACGCCTTTTACAAAATATTGATGTTTCAAGAACGAGAAACCATCCTAACGATATAATTGAACTAGATAAAGATCATTTATTTTTCTTTCTGCAGATGTCTGTGCCCTCAAGGTTCATTAATGTAGAGCGCCAAATAAAGTAGATATATACCCTAGGTCAACTTATTATTAACACGCGCATCTCTCTAACAGATATGCATAAATGGAGATTGCATACCAGACGAGAGAACCAGGTATTTAGTGAGACCTCCATGGCAGCCAAGAACCAACCAGTCGCTCACGAGACCTTTCAACCGGCCATAAGCTACAAGCAAACATTTTGAAAATATGGTGCTGTCTTGTTCGAAATCGAAAATGGTTTCACTGCGGAAACGACAACTATACCGTCGACATACTCGACAAATCTTCAGACCTTCTGCTTCGTTTAATAAAATCTTTCGTGGACATATCTAGAAATTGTGTTTTATTTAATTAATACATTTTCCCCAGCTTGTGCAAGTCATGTACTAGCAATTCAAGTGTAGGAAAACCTACCTACCTACCTACCTACCTACCTACCTACCTACCTACCTACCTACCTACCTACCTACCTACCTACCTACCTACCTACCTACCTACCTACCCACCTACACGAATATCTGAGTGCCTTGGTGGTTACAGCTTTCTACCTACCAGCCTGCTTGCCTGCCTACCTACCTACCTACCTACCTACCTACCTACCTACCTACCTACCTACCTACCTACCTGCCTACATACATACATACATACATACATACATACATACATACATACATACATACATACATACATACATACATACATACATACATAACTAAAAATAACTACAAGATAGATTCATACAAATACCTTTCATTTTCACAGGCTCGGAAAACTCGCAATAAACATGCGCGCACGTTGTCAGAATACGCATGTAGGAACGACACGTTCAAGTGCTCATTCTTCCCGCGCGCGATAGCGGAATGGAACCAACTTGATGCCACTATCACAAACTCCCAATCGCCATCAGAATTTATTGCACAGATAGAAAAAACTGGGTGCGCATAACAGTTTATACGCATGCAGGCACACCGGTCCAGATCCGCTGTTCGTTAGTTAAAGCAACACCTTTTTCAATGTTCCTTTCACAGTAGTATAGCTATTTTTGAAGTATTCTTTCAGTGCTTGCTATTCCTGTCACAACTGTTCCATTTATGTTTTCCCTCACGATACCAATGCTAACATAAGTTCCTTTCTTCACTCATATATTTTATTTCTATCGCCTTTCGGCATAGTTTCAGCTCTGTATAATGGCTATAACTTGCTTTGTATCTTGTGATTATTGCATACATTGTGTATTAAAACATAATGAATGTTTAACTTCTGCACTGCTCATTGGTTATATGATCCTCATGTCCTGTTATTATGCTTGCATGTTTTTACGTCTTCATCCTTTTCTGTGTGTGTAAAAAATTACTGTATTGCCCAACTGCCACGCTCTCGAAGGAGAGTAGCAGTATTGTAAATAAATAAATAAATAAACAAATACCTGCCTACCTTCCAGCCAATGGACCAACCAACCGATTCTGTTTGTGAGCACTTCATTAATAAGGAACTATGGGCACTTTCTATGGACAGATATGAACTATGGACAGACATGATTAGGCACTTCATAGTGAGCGCGAACGGTTTTATACCGCCTAATCTGTAAGCTATTTTCATTCTGTAGCGCCCGGTTATTTCATATTTTGGCTACTCTTCGCTATTCAAAATCCCATAAAACTCTCCTGGAGCTGTCAACACCGGGCCAAAAAAAGAAAGATGGCTACAGGATAAACGCGAGACTTTCTCTTCGCGATGCGCTGAAGTTTCGTTATTTGTGTCGTCGGATGGCGTTACTTTGTTGCGAGCAGCATGGCACTCGCTACAGAATGCCTCAGTCTCGTTGGCATGAAAGCTTTCACTGTTAAAACAGCGGAAAAAGTTGCGCTGAATTTGCAAATATTGAACCTCTTCGGTGACCTGGATCAAATTTACTTCAGTTTAAAAAATCTGTCGACCGAGCCAATGGTTCAAGAAGGTCAATGCCATTGAGGTAATGTAACAGGCTCTAGGGCAATAGCTCGCCCGCGAAAGCTGTAACCACCAAAGCGCTGACAGCTTGGAACGTTCACACTTTTTTCAATAATGCGCTTTTTAGAAGTACTAAATATAACAGCGTAAAACGCTCCCATTCTCGCACTACAAATTATAAACAAGTGTGTTTCCGTATTATAAACGAACCTAAATTGCATCATTTCGAAAAATAGTTGACATAAACATCGCGCAGTTGTAATTATGCAATTTACTGTACGCGGAAAGCATTATTATTTTTTCATACTAGGTGGCGCCACCATCATTGTACCATGCCAATATTCGAGGGCGAGGACGTAATCGTGTTAGCCATGCAACGAAGTTTGCCTTTTTGGCTCGTGCATCATGTGAATCGTAATGTCTCGTCATCTTCATTTTTTGTTGTTGTTGCCGTGAGTCAACATCTCGACTTTATGTGACAGTTTCTAACTTAGATGAAGCCCAGAGCCAAACACAAAAATACCAGCGGAGATTTCAGCATGCACTGGGCAGTGCGAGAGAGATCACCAAAAACTCATTATTGTTCCATCATGGCGGCACCTGTGCGGTTATAGGTTTTGAAGAATGAGCGCTATGGGGAGATTTTCCTTTAAGGCCTGTTACATTAACTTCACCTAAACTGCTAATGTATAGTCGGGCTCTACGAAAGGTGCAACCCATTGTGTGCTGCATTGCTGCACTGCTACATGGAAAGTTTCGACGTACCTCTGCGCCGTGACTAGGGCTGCCAATTGCAAGTATCCCACCGAGTTTCGTTCTCGCGTTAAAAGCCGAATGCGTATGCCGTTCTTTTGAATACAGGACGTAGCTATGCATGGATTAGTGTATCTTTAAACGAGGCATATAGCAGTTTTGGCTGTAAGAGGAGTCGTGCTTTCTTTGTTTGATGATTCTTGTTGTTTGGTTTCCAGTCAATATGGTCACGCGATTGCAAGCACTCACTTGTTCATGTTGGCAGCACGTGATGTGGAGAGTAGAGATATGCACACAGACTAAAAACGCTACACACTCAAGAACACAAGATATACACGTACAATACGCATGCCCGAAATCACATACAGGATGGTAGCACCTCACTTCACCCCGAAAAAAAATGTCAGCCCTATTACCCAGGAGAAAGTAGTTGTTTTAAAGATGGGAAAATGTAACCTAATCAACGTAAATTTAATTAAATTTTGCTGCCCACTACATCGAGTGCGATAACGCGGATTAATAAGTGGGCCTGGTGTACAGCTCCCTAGCTACGCCTCTGACTATAGGTTGTCAATCTGCAACACTAAGTGATTAGAAACTTCTGGATCCTTGCAACCCATTTGGTATACACCTTTTCAGAGGTGCCTTTAGGACCAGCCCAGTAGACTGCCTCTACGTGGATTCGGACGAGTACTCTTTTCATTTGCAGGGATAGTACCTAGTTTTTGCGCATCATAACCCATTGAGACACTTTGTGGACCACTAAATACCTCGCTTTTTCATATCTGCATCGACTAGTACTTAAGACAGAGCAAACTGCATTGAGATTTGAATAAACGTAACCTTCTTCATTGAAGTTTGACTCCATTTATCTACATATAGCGATGTCCACTATAGAGGATAACATTGTAGATAGCCCAACTTGTCTGACAAGTTGCTCTACGTGCCGCTTCGTGCGATACATGGAAAAAGTTTGAAAGTCTTATTGCTAAATATTGACATAACCGTGAAAAAATCTTGTAGTGTGTTTGCAACCTGATTTTATGCTATTTGAAGAGAAAACACAGAATGAGTGAATAGAGAGTGAGTTTACACTATAAATATGATTACTTTTCAAAAAGTATCCCGGCTGCGGCGGCTGCATTTCCGATGGAGGCAGAAATGTTGTAGGCCCGTGTGCTCAGATTTGGGTGCACGTTAACGAACCCCAGGTGGTCGAAATTTCCGGAGTCCTCCCCTATGGCGTCTCTCATAATCATATGGTGGTTTTGGGACATTAAACCCCACATATCAATCAATTAGTTTCTAAAAGCATATAAGGCAACATTACTCTGTTAATCTTGCGGCAATAGAAACCGCACTCTCATGAATTGGATTTGGATTTGCGACTGTCGCACACGTTTATGCGTGTGCTTGCTTTAATTTCGCCAGTTACATGCCACACACGTAGAAGGCATGACTTGACCAATCACGTTATTGAAGTGTGAACGACAAAGGTTGCTTAGATTGATGAAATTGAGAGAAGTACAAGCGCAAATTTAACAACCACACCAGCCACCTCACAATCGTGGCATACACCTGAAGCTCTGCAGCACGTAAGAGAGTTTGAGTTTGAGTTTATTGAGTTTGAGTTTATTCAACCACGTTACAAGTATACAAAAACACTGTATACGTGGTTTGGTGCGAATGAAAAAAAGCTGCATTTCACAGCTTGACTGACCCCTTCACCCAGAAAAAAATATAAACTACAAATTTGCAAAAGTTACAAAAATTACAGGCAGCGGAAAGCGACAATACAAAAAGAAACACGCAAGTGGCCCATGACAGCAAAAATAGAATCACAACTCTAAAATACATACAAAATATTCATAACAAAGCAATGCATAAATAATGCATTGCTTTGTTAAAATAACGTATTGTCGATTTGACTAATGTAGAGACAGTTGTTCATAGGTGGCGTCTTGAAGGAAAAACAAACAAATGTAACACTGAAAGTCCCAGGCACTCTCCCATACGTCATGTCTCCAGCTGTGCCCACTTCAAAGGTCGTCCTCGGGTAAGGCAGAACTATATACTCTGGGTGAAAGGTGAGGCAAAAGAAACGGACATCCCACTCTTGGAACACCACCCATAGCTAAGCAAACTCACTCATGAGTACACTTACTCATTTGAAAGGTCACGAGTGAGTGCTCATCAGGGTGAGTAGCAGTAAGCCTGAGCGAGAGCTAGTGGCGATAAGTGTGAGTAGGCGTGAGTATGAATATGAGTGAGTACCACTGAGTGAGCCGGCATCAATATGAAAAAAACGCCAGGCCTGCGCGAAAAAAGAAGCACAGTCCCGGCGAAAGCTAGAAGAGCATCTTTGCAGAGCCTTTCAAAACACTCACTGGGCAACTACTGCAAGCACACTTTCTTGATACCCACTAAAGAATTAATAATACAATATTGGGGTAGTACGCAGGCATTCACTATGCTATTTTTCGTCACTCTTCTGAGAAGCATCGTACCCGCTAAACTGCTGCGAGGAATTTTGTGCCACTTGTTCATGCAGTAGCTGATGACGATAAAGAATCATGGCTGAAGTGGGTGTGCGTCACAGTTAATAGGGGAACAAGCACAAGCTTTTTGTAATGGGTTGGACCATTGGACGGCCCACTCATTGCGCTATTCGCATTGTGCGACAACTTGTTGCTCTTTCGTTGTTTTAAAACTCCTTATAAGTCATATTATTGCGACGGCTTTCCTGACATTAGGCCAGCCTAAGGCAAGTTTGCCATGAAATCACAAGCACCAGCGAAGCTCAGTGATCTAATACTGGGCTGGTACCTAGTAGACCCGTGTTCAAGCCCCACTGTGTATGTTGAGGGGAGGAAGAAGTGTTTCAATAGAAGAACGCTTGTTTCTGTGCTCTGTATTTTTTGGTGAAATTATCGGTTTTACGAGGTGCCTCGCCTTCCCGTCTAGCGGTGATGGCCGTGGAGCATGCCAGAAGCCCGCCTGGTCAGAGGTCCTCACCCCCGTCAATTACAAGGAAGCGAGCTAGCTCTCCCCAGTGACACTGAAGACACCGATTTTTTATTCTATGTCGGTAGACGACACATCTGATGGCAGCTTTATACCTGTCCGGGGTAAGAGGGCGAAGAGAAGGATGGCGAATACATCAAATCAGCTTCTGCAAGTACAGCGACTGCACAGTCAGGCCTACGCGCTGGCCGCACGTCATGATCTTCGTGCCGGAAGATCCTTCAAGCAACCTACGACTTCGAACAGGCAAGCTTTTTGCTTTGCTCTGCATTGTGCGGTGCCACATCAAATTAAGGACGTACGAGTAAACCTAAAGAAGAATATTCTCGCCATAGACGTGCACGATGTCAGTGCGCTAGGACAGCTGCAGCAAATGACTGAGCTAGGCGGCATAAAAAAGCCGTCCCTTATACCGATATAGAATAAATCATTTGCCGGTGTAATTTATGACATCGACATTGCCGATCCTAATGTTGACTTGTCTACCATCATCAAGCCTACAAACGAGGAAACTGTCATTACGCAAGTGTGGTGCCTCGGAAATACGCGCTGCGTAAAAGTGTTTTTCAGGAAAGATTGCCTACCGTTCCACGTAAAGTTGCACATTTCCGACATCTGGTTCGGCCATTCATACAAAAGCCACTTCAATGTCATCAGTGCTTCAGGCTAGGACACGTCAAGGGCGTATGCCTCTACTCACGAATGTGTCCCCGTTGCGCTGAACCTCATGCTGAAGACGTCTCTCAAGCGACTACTCTGAAGTGCGCCAACTGCAGCGCTCCTCACGCGGCCTCATTAAAAGACTGTCCTCGAATCCAAAAGGTGCGCATGGTTCTCAGACAAATGGCCCAAGACAACTCGACACACAGGGAGGCAGCCGAAGTTGTCCGGCGTTGGCGTCAACGTCTGCATTATCGAAAGTCTTCAAAGAAGGCACATTCCCGAAATGCTAGTTCCCACTCTTGAGTTGGTTTCACCCAGTAGCGCCGCGATAGGACCCACCACTTCTACGAAAGAATCTGAGAAGCCTCATTCTCTGGAGGAATGACCCACGCTCCCGACCCGCTCTTCTGCCAAGGAACCTCAGCAGGTAGTGGCCACACCAGAGCCGTCTCCAGCCAAGCAAGATTCGCCTAAACTGATTGTCAAGGAATCTCGTTGCTGCGTTCCCTCATAGAAGCCGTCCGAGCGATATTAGTCGACATGAGACATCATCTGCTCGAAGCACACTTGGGAGTATTGGACGCCCTAAGCCCAGTGCTTGAAACTTTCAACTAGGAAGATGGTTATCACACCTCATCACTTCCTAAAGAAGTCGAGGCTGCATCCGTCATCCAATGGAAGGCCAGAGCACTAAAATCACGCCTTTCAGATTTTCGTCAGCTTGTGTTTTACCAACGTGTTTCCACTCATCGTCATTTGTGAACCCAGTTTGTCGATACCAATAAGACTTTCGGGGTACGAAGCTATTATGTCTTCAACCAACGGTGTGTGCAGCAAAATCATCATCTTTTTTTGTCGTGAACAGTCGTATGTTGTGCAACTAATTGCGCCTCACGATGACAATAAGTATGTCTGCATCACTGTGCAAAAGAACAAACCCATGTTTACTTCCATTGGCGTTTATATATCGCCGACGAATAATCTCGATTCCAGGAGATTAGCGGATATATTGAGAGTATGTCCTGCACCATGAGCCATCATAGGTGATTCAATGCGCACCATCACGCATGGGGAAGTACGCGGACAAATGCAAGAGGACGCAGGTTACCAAACATCGCCTACAACTAGGGCCTTACTCTCCTGAAACGACGGTTGCCCCACTTTTCTTCGAGGGGTGACATACGGCAGCTGTCTCGACCTTGCTTTTGTCTCCAAATCCCTCGCGAGATACGTCAAGTGGTTCCAGATGGTGAGACACGAAGAAGTGATCACATTCCCGCCTACCTTCACATCAAAGGTTTATCTAGTTGTGGTCCACGGACGACCATTCGAGCAATCCAATGGACCAACTTCAAATCTGCATGGAAGATGCTTGCAGCGATGACCTACGATTTGGGTTAGAGCAAAGATTAAAGCACACTGGAAAACGCCGCTCGCACGGTGACGATATCTTCCACACGAAATATTTTGACATACAGTTAAAACGACTCTGAGCACTTTGACACCGGGCGGAGCGTGGTATCCGCGTACAAATTAATTCACGATCTTAGGGCAGCCAGGAGGATGCAAAAGAAGATTTGGCGTCGCATGGACAGATTAACGTCGGAACGACGGACAGGTTTTGCCAGTCGCTAGACCCTCGCAAGCCACTCTCACATATTTGGAAAACGGTGCAAGGTCTCCATCACCCTGCGGAACAGCGTTTTCCATTCAAAGCGCTTGCGCTATTTCAAAGGAGGCAGACATCGATGTCGCAGAAGATTTCTATGCGCAGATCGCCAACCAAGCCACTCATTCAGATTCTCCAGTAAGAGGTGACGTCCCCCATTACCGGACTACCCATGGCCCTCCCTTTTACGATGGAGGAGCTCGAGGTGGCACTAGCTTTCTTCAGGCGTTCAACTTCCCCGGGCCCAGATGGTATTCCGTGCGGAGCCTTGCGCAACCTTGGGGAAGGTGCAAGGAGAGAACTGTTGAGCTTTTACAACATCTCGTTGCAGGATCGCAATGTTCCTGACGACTGGAAACTAAGCCGCTTGTTACCCATCTTGAAGCTGGGCGAATACCCACTCGAACTCGCCTCACACCACCCAATATCACTGGCCAGCTGCGTAGAAAAGATAACGGAACGGAAGATACTAGGCCACCTGGAGTGGTATCTTGAATATTACAAAATTTATCCGAATTCCATGGCTGGTTTCCGACGCGACCGCTCTTCCATTGACAATGTTGTTGATCTAGTTTCGTACGTTCAGCAGGAAAGATCCCGTAAGCGACTATCTACAGCTATGTTTCTGGATGTGAAGGCGCGTATGATAATGTACTACATGCCGCCATTTTGAGTGCTCTTGTGTGGTTGGTCTTGGTGCTCGAGTCTTTCGGGTGAATTTCGAGTTACCTGGCTGCAAGATCATTGTTTGTGTTAACAGTGGTTTGCTCAGCTACGCGACGCTATACTTCCAGGGGTGTTCTTCAAGGCGGAGTTCTTAGCCCTACACTATTCAATCAACACTAATTGGCCTTGCTGAATACTTGCCAAGTACCATTAAAATCTCAACATACGCAGAGGACAACTGTGTCTGGACTTCGGCAGTCACACGTCCTCAGTACTTTCCCGGCTAAAAAAGCAGCAACTATAATTGCCAACTACTTGTTAAAACAAGGTCTCAGCGTATCGCCAGAAAACTTCACGCTGGTGGCTTTCATTCGCAAAGCGATGACTCTCATGCCATTTCAACCGATTTCTTTGCCAGAACCCACCGGTTTCTGGCATCATTATTGATAGGAATATCTGTTGGAGTCCGCATGAGGCCTATATGAAGAAGTGCCTGAGTGCTATTTCCCAATTGTTCAAGTTCCTGGCAGGAAAGACTGGGAGATGCCATTAGACGCAATGATTAAACTCTACAGAGCCTGTTTGTGGTTTCCTGAGATATAGCTTGCCCGTGCTTAGCAATACCCGCAAGAGAAATGTTCGTATTCTACAGGCAGTACAAGCCCAAACACTGAGAGTGTGCCTTGGTGTGCCAGATGTAGGTCAACAGAGGCAACAATTGCAATTGCTGGTGACTATTCGATACAAAGTCACATTGTTGTAAATATCCTGAGAATGCACATCAGGCACTTCGACGTGCTCCCTGTCATTACCTTGCACTGTTGCCTTCAGAGAGGCGCCAAGCATCGTTCGCTAAAATGATTATGAAATACAACGAGAAACTTCTCTCGGGCTCCACTCCTGTATCTAAACCATCGATACCCCCTCGGTGTCTTATTTGACCGACAGTGCATCTTAGTTTAGCAGGGATCCGGAGGAATCTGAGCTTTCGTCGCCTTTGCTGAAACAACTGTCTCTTCTTCTTTTGCACGAGAAATATTCAGACAGTATACATATATATACCGACGACTTCACGAACCGCCAGTGCTCGTCAGGTGCAGTAGTCGTCCCAGCAAGAGGTGTTACCATCAGCTTTAGGACTGACACCTCCATGGCATCTACAGCAGCGGAACTAGCTGCTTTGCGTGCTGCGCTTAGTGTGGTCAATCGGAAACCACCGCATCAATGGTTGATTTTCAGCGACTCAAGGGCTGCCCTACAATCTCTGCCCTGAGCACTGCATCGCGGGCCATATGAACAGCTTGTTTTCGAAATTTGATGCCTTCTCCACACTTCACACGAGAAAGGGCATCATGTGACGTTTCAGTAGCTTCCAAGTCACTGCGGCGTCTTAGGGAACGAACATGCCGATACTGCCGCGAGGGCAGCTCTTGAAGAAACACGAGAGGAAGCCATAGCACTTTCATGAACCGATGCCGCCGGTAATGTTCGACGACATGTGCGTGAAATTACGCTTTCAGTATGGTGCCCACCAAGCAAAGAGACGAATCGTCAACACCACCTGTCCTCTTTGATGGCTCTCCGCATGGCCACTGGGCTCGACCGAAGAGAAGCCACCTTTCTTCATCGCTTATGGCTACGAGTGACATTTACAAAATCTTATTCTTTTGTCATAGGAATGGCCTACAAAGCTCTCTGCGATGCCTGTCATTGCGAAGAGACGCTACACCACATCCCGTGCGACTGTCCGTTGTAAGACATCCAGAGACAGTCACTGGCGTCCGTTTTTGCGCGCATCAACAACAGCAAAATGTCTGTGGACACTATTCTGTCAAGTGCCCGAGAGAATAGATTGCAACAGAAGGCGACAAAAGCTCTGTTGAAATTCCTCCGCGACACATACTTGAACAATCGGCTGTAACTGCAACGTCACACACCGCGAAGGACAAGACTGGACTATGACTGAGTGTGCGCGCCTGTGCTGCCGAATGTGCTATGTTTATCTCTCTTCCCTCTCTGCTCTCTATCTTTGATGTCGCCCATCACCCTCCCATGCACAGGGTAGCAAACCGGCTGCCTATAGGCTGGTTAACCTCCCTGCCATTCTTTTTTTCCTATTTTCTCTCCTTCCTTCCTTCCTTCCTTCCTTCCTTCCTTCCTTTCTTCCTACCTTCCCACTTTGTCCTTGGTGCTAGGTTTTTTTTTTCATGCGATGTGGTTACGAACACCAGCGGTGGCGGTGGTGGCCGACAACTGCGCGTGACCCGAGTTGTGATCTGATAACAACTTTCGCTTTAAAAGAGAATGAGTAGCAGTGAGTGTGTATAGGCATAAGTATGAACGCGAGTGAATAGCGATGAGCGTAGACATCAGTATATATGAACGTTAGTCTCAGAGCCATGCGCTTGGTTTTCCCCCAAAAAAACTGCCAGATGGCGCTCATGTCTCACGTGTGACCATACTTGCCTGGTGTGCACGCCCATCTCGGAGGTGATAAGTGTAGAACGGAAGGCTACGGGTAGGTGCCTCCACCGTCTCGTCTTAGCAAAGCGTGGGAACACTCGCCTTTCCGCGCAATCGTCGCATGGTCAGCGCAGCGGGATAAGCGCTAAGGTCCTTAAAATTACTTATGTATGCCTTTTCTAGTAAAAGACGCCCATGCAGAATATATCTCCCCAGAATATATCTCCCCATATTCACCCCAGACATGCGCAATAATTGCTTTTTAATTCACGAATTCACAAGAATTAACGCTCTATCTTGAACATTGGTGGACGCTGCGGATGGGGTCAGCCGTTTCATGCACCCAATGCCGTTAAGAGTGGACAAACATACAAATGTGCAGACAGACAGACATACAGACAGACAGACAGACAGACAGACAGACAGACAGACAGACAGACCAGACCAGACCAGACCAGACCAGACCTGACCAGACCAGACCGGACCGGACCGGACCGGACCGGACCAGACAGACAGACAGACAGACAGACAGATAGAAAGACAGACAGACAGACAGACAGACCAAAATTTTTGCGTTGAAGGGCCCCAAGAAGACTGTCACCTTAAAAGCGAATCGACAGCTGCGCTTCAGGGCAGTTCTCCCATTTCCTTTATTCGTTCACCCAGGTGCACGCCTTGGATTAGTTTTGTGTTTCGCCGCCCTGGTGAAGCCGTTCCAACATGGCAGAAATAACTGCGTGTTGACGTATGCCGCTAAGACCGCAACAACCCACCTATCGAAAAAACGTCTGATCGTTCAATTACCTGATACAATAGTTTAATTATAAATAATAAACCAAAATAAAATGAACATTCACACGATAGGGTTGCACTTACGGTACAATGAGGATTTCAGCATTGCTCCCGAGGATCGCAACTATGATTTGGGCTTCCGTCATTTCACCATTGCTCCGGCGGGTAGTAAAAGTGGGGCGGCGGAACGCAAAACGTAGGTATATAGTACGCGTTGCACGAGGTCGAATTGCCATTTCGACTGCCACGTGAATACAGCTTAGAAGTAGCTTCGTTTTCACACGCGCCAAAGCAGGATTATGACACTGCATGAAGACAAACACACATAGAGATCACTTTAGTGCGTCCGGCGTCTACTTTTGAACAGTGTCTACTTTTTAAACAG